>JAVDPK010001828.1:892754-938764 GCA_034780415.1 Cichlasoma orientale | reverse complement strand
TAAGAAGTAGAAAGTACAGATACTTGTGTAAAAATGTAGGGAGTAAAAGTAAAAAGTAGTCAGAAAAATAAATACTTGAAAAATCTACCTAAGTACAGTAACGAAGTATTTGTACTTCGTTACTTCCCACCTCTGGATCTAAGGTAACTCAGATATAAAATACATTTGACAGAAGGAGCCTTATGAATCATTTTGCACCAAATTTCTAATTATATTTTATTATGTAATTAGATTATAGTTTATTCTTTTAAAATTTCCAATATTTTCTGCACACTGACCTATGACATCGATGCCTGGCTTACATGCCATTCCAATCACTTATTTTTAAAGACTGATCCATATTTCCATGCGAACATTGTTTTAATTATCAGCATCATCCTCAAAACTCCAATGTGTGAACGTTCAGCTTGTTAACAGCAACAAAACCAGTGTAATGTTATCACCGCTGTGCAGCACGCAAACCATACATACTGCTCAGTAACTCCTACCACAAGCAATTTACCTCCTGCTTCAGACTGCAAAGTGTCGGGGCATTCTGCTCTCATTCTTCTTCTTTTTTTTTTTTTTTTAAATATAAATATTCTGTAGCTAACATTCTGCCTGTTACAGGTCTTTCATGCAAGGTGAAAATAATTAAAGACCAGGGATCTCTGGGTCAGCTTTATCCTTGTGATCAGCATTCAGTGATGAACTCTTCAAGACTGCTGAGGGTTAGTTTATATCAATACTCGAGCAGTGCTAAGAAATAAGATGTACATCACTGTCTGATTCTGTTGACACGCATTTTAAAAATCCTAACACATGAGCTAAACTGGACCTTTCTGTCCAGTTTTATCTGTTTTGGTACTCACAAATTTTGACTGAACTGTGCATAGTATAATAAAACTAGAATCTTCCAAATTTACTGCAAATGATATTTTAGTGGATTACAAATGTTTTTTTTTTTCAAAACTATGTGACAATACATTTTTAGCTAGATTGAAAATAAACAACTTTTAACCATAAGTATCACTTGACCCACATTCTAATTAACTCATTCATATCTTCCATGACATAAGCACTGACGTTTATAGCAAAAATACTTTATTATATATAATTTATTATTATAATAGCTCTGTCTATGAACTTACTGGGTTTGTAATTCACACAAATATAGTTACCTATGGCACATGCTAATATCATGATTAAGCACTCACTACTACAACATCTTCGCAAGCCCATAGGTTGGTTTAATTACCTTACTACAGGAAATTCTGTCTTCTTTTACAAAGTTACTTAAAACACCCAATTGGATATATCAATTATACAGTCACTGTAAGTTAAAGTTTATGACTGTTCACCCAACTGTTACTCTCTATGCTAGTTATGTTGCAAAAGGTCTTTAACCCACTTAAAAAGCAATGGGAATTCGATCAACTGTGAGAGCAAGTTGAACAAACCTTCGCAATATCAAACTACCCCAGCTGACAGAGTAATGTTTTATTTCCGGCTGAACTGCCTGGTACAGTATTATTCATTCGCTTTAGAAAACGTGCAGTTTGTAAAGGAAAACGGTAGATAGATTTTCTGTAATTCAACTTCAACTTTTCTTAGCTATTTTTTCATACAGTGGTTAAAATTTGATCACGTAGTGTAGCATTTTCACATCAGAATATGCACTCTCTTCAGATACACTTGACTCATATGTTTGAATGTGACTGTGTTTGACACTGACCTGTTTTCTGGTTGTCTGGGTTTTTAATTTTGTTGAATATAATCTTAACCTTTCTTTAAACATGCAGTTTTTTTTTCATTAAAATGTGATGACTTTTATAGGCTTACAGAGGGGCTTTATCAGACATCTGACATTATTTTTTATGTTTTAACTGTAAAAATAAATGTATCTGATGGTGCCATAACATCTCCTCACTTTGCACCACATGCATTTGTATTTACTTGGTCCCCCTAGAAATATTAGGCTTGCCTAATTATTTATATGCCTTGATTTGATCAGGTATCAAGAAGAAGTCAAAAGTGCCTGGTGTCATGATAACACAGTTTATGGAGGAACTTCCAGAGGGAATGACAACTCCAGATTTCACCCGCAAACCCATTGCTCTGACTATTCAAGAGGGTAAGTCTCATGTCTCATTTGTCCTTAACATCCAGTTTTGAGGAACCTAGACATTCTAGCTGCAGTACTACAAAAGAAATATGGGCGCTGCATGTTCTTATCCAGCTTACTGAATGCTATTGACTGATGAGATTTTATGTGTCAGGACATGGTTAAAAAAAGTCATGTGGTCCTTAGTAGGTATTAAAATGAGGTAGATATAAATTCAGATGAACAGCAACATGACACATTACACACTTGTGATTATGTAACAAAAACGAAGTTAAAAGAAAACAATGTGTGAAAACCCAACTTCAGCTGAGCTTTAGATATCAGACACATGGCCTCATATTTGACTCTAGTATACTTCCATCTCAGTGACTACAAGATGCTCAGAACCTGTGACTGCAAAACAAGCCCAAATCATCCCCCCTCCACCACTGTGCTTGACAGTTGGTATGAGGTGTTTGTGGGATGTTTGGTTTTTGCTTAGATCACTGCTGTTGTCTTTCCTCCTTGGCATTGTGTTAGTACACACCTGAATTTTCACAATGGTTGGACATTTGAGTAGCAGCAGCTGGCAGCTACTTTCTGTGGATGCATTAAGGGCATACTTAGTTTTTCACACATTGTTTCTGCATATTGCATAAACAGTGCAGGATTAGCGTCAAACCTATCATTTCAGCACGCCCAGTGGAACACTCAATCATGTGATATTATAGTCATGAGGTGGCAGTGCTAAAATGGAACTTATGTATTTGTAATGGTGGCCCAAGGGTTAAAGTGCTGCAACTTAAATGAACTGAAATTACAAATTATGACAGGCCTCTTATCATTCTAGAATTTCTTGATGTACTTAATGTATAAAAATGTTCTATATATCTGCAATATTTACAGTTATTAAACCATAGTAAGTTGTCAATAATGTAATCCTCAATTGGTTCTGTTATAGGTAAATTTGCATTCTTTAAAGCCAAAGTAGTGGGAACCCCAACCCCTACTGTAACATGGAGCAGAGCAAACGGAGAAATACTTTTTCACCCTGCTGTATGCATGCAAATGTATGACGAGGCAACTGAAGAACACACCCTCGAGGTAAGCTTCACAATAGCACTTACAAGCACCAAATGATGGTGATAAGTAACAAAGCTTAATATGCTCTCAAACAATAATAAAAATGCCATCAAATCTGCATTTCATTAGTTTCCTAAAGTTTCTCCAGAGGATGCTGACACCTACAAGTGTTTCGCTACAAATGAATATGGAAGAGCTGTTTGCACTGTTGTGCTGAATGTTATTGAAGGTAGGATTCTTAATATTCTCTGAAATACTTTTTCTTTCAGATGTGTTAGCCTCACTGAGGAATTGGTATATTTATGATGAAGTAAGCAAAAATTAATAAATAAACGATTTTGTTCGATTATGCACAGTTGGATTTTCTAAAACCAAGGAACTCCAAAAGGCACAAGGAGAAGGTAAAAGTCCACAAGTACTTGCATTTCAAACTTCCTTGTGTATGATATTAAAAGGTATTTCATATTTGTTATTAGTTTAGGGTACACTAATTTAAAGGTAAAATTATTACAAAAATGTGCTTCTAACACATTTTCCAGAAAATAAACAAAGTGCACCGACAGGCAAACAAGAAATGTAACTAAAAATAGATCTATAGATTTTTATAAAAGACATTTGGGGAACTGGGCAACCAGCTGTAAGATAAGATAAATTGAGGTGTGGTGGGTTTTCTTCAAATCTACACATATTTAGTATGATAAAGCAGTTAAATTTTTCTGCTACAATACTTGCCCATATATTTTTATTGCAAGATGACATTTTATTCAATGATTGGAATTATTTGGAAAAATCCTGCCTGTCATGGTGCATCCGTCACATCAGCGCAGGGTCACTGTGCACTGACACCTAACACATCAGTGGCTCTTATTTTAAAGTAATTGAAAAATATTAACCTCGGCCACCAGAAACCTGCTGTTACGGGGCTATGTTGTGATGGGCAATCAAACAACTGGGCATTCTCCTCAATTACCCATAAACACACCTTACACTTTAATCAATATATTATATCGACTTTCTATCAATAAAGTTAAAAGGAATACATTTAATTTGATCCTACTGTCAAAGTGACAGAGATGAGTGAGAAATGACGGGAACATCCTGAACCCTTGAGGATTGTGGGATTGTTGTTGATGTTGCATAGCGACAATCTCCACCACAATAATGAATACAGTAATTGAGAGCCCAGCAACTTACAAAGAAATTATGTTGTTGTTGCTGCCCCCCCCCCTCTATGTTATTTATATATTCAGTGACAGAACTGCATTTTAAGTGGTTTTCTTTATGGCTCCCCAGAAACAGTAGACTTCAGAAAACAACTAAAAAAACGGTGAGTTTTTGTATTCTTTATAGTTATGAATCCTACAGTAAATCTCTGACAACACGAGCATGCTGTTTCAGCTAAAATATATTGGTGTGTGGACCTTAACGCTGCTTGTCAATACAGTAATCCAGATGGAACACGTGAGCAAAAGCCAATGGAGCCAGAGGAGAAGGTCTGGGAAATTCTTCTCAGTGCAGACAAGAAAGACTATGAGCGGATCTGCACCGATTATGGTATCACAAACTTCCGAGGCATGCTGAAGAAGCTTAATGAAATGAAAAAAGAACGAGAAGAGGAGATTGCAGAGGTACAGCAAACTGGCTTTGTTTTATTTATTTATAAGTGCAAGAAAACTGCTTATATTCACTCAGGCCTGTTCTGTTTTCTTTATATTTGCTGCGGTTTATGCAGTCACCTCATCATTGTTTTAATTTAAATGTCCTTTGTCATAGTTTGTCACACAAATCAGCAGTTTAAAGCCTATTGAGGTCAAAGAAGATGATTATGCAACAATTGAATTGGATATGGACCTCAAGGATCCCAGCAGCAAAATTTACCTGTACAAGGTAATTAATTGTTACATTTTTTTTATTCTTTCTTTTTAAATCTAATATCAAAATATTAACATGTCTTTAAATTCTGCAGGATGGCGTCATGGTTCCATTTTCCAAAGAAGATGCTGACGAGATGAAGCATAGTTTGAAACAAGTTGGCAAAAAATACATATTCACAATTAAAAAACTAGGCGCAGAAGATGCCGGGCTCTACTCAGTGGATGTTGAGGGTGTCAACATATTCTCTACTGATTTTAAAGGTCTGTGTTTAATCAAGTGATTAAGATTAGATAAGGTTTAAGTAAATTCAGCTTCTTTTATGATTACTTATACAATGAAGTTGTCCATAAATCTCTTTTCTGCTTTTAATTGAAATTTAATAATTCATTTCAGTCACTGAGATGGCCAGCTCTAAGCGTTCGTGAGCAACATAAGATGTTTAGAAAATGGATTGAAGGAATATTAATAGTTTGTCTCTGACTCTTTTGTCGCTTTTTTAAAAATTTTCAGTTCCTCCAGTTGACTTTGCTGTCAAAATACAAGAGGTAAAGGCAGAGGAACGAGAGGATGCCCTCTTTCAATGTGTCCTAACTGCACCAATGACTGAGCTCAAATGGTATGGCAAAAGCGCGCCGTTGTCAAATGGTGAAAAACATGAAATTATTGTATCTGAAGATAAGCTTATCCACAAACTGATTGTGCGAGACTGTATGCCTTTGGATGCCGGCATCTATGCTGCTGTGGCAGGAATCAAATCTTGCAATGCCTGGCTTATAGTTGAAGGTGAGAAAATATATATATTTTTGTATTTCTTTTTGAATCATTATGCTAAATCCAAAATTTTATAAATCAGCTAAAAATTACAAATACACTTGACATGTCTTTCATAGCGGACAAAGATCCTGCCAATAAGGGCAAGAAGGCAGGTCGCAAAACAACCATGGCTGGAGGTGGCAACGAAGAAGAGCTCATGAGAATAGCTAAGGAGCAGCAAGAAAAATATCAGAAAGAATTGGAAGAAAAATTGGAACTTGCCAAGAAAGCCCAAGCAGAGAGAGAAGCTGCTGGAGCAGCAACCAGAGGGGACGAAGAAGCAGCTAAAAAGGCAGCTGCTGAGGCCAAAGCTAAGGCTAAGGCTGCTGCAAGAGCAAAAAGGGCAGCAGCTGGCAAGGATGGAGCTCTGAGGAAAAGTAAGAAAAAAGGAGCAAGTGGGACGGCCTCCGCTGAAGGTGGCATTGGAGGTGCTGGTGCACAGGGTGCTTCTGCTGCAGACGGGACAAGTGGTGCTGGTGGTGCCGGAGGTGCTGGAGGTGCTGGAGGTGCCGATGGTGCTGGAGGAGCTGTTGGTGCCGCCGGTGCTGGTGGTGCTGGTGGCGCCGGTGGTATCGGTGTCAGTGGCGCTGGTGGTGCCGGTGGTGCAGGGGGTGCTGGTGCACTTGCAGATGGGATTGGAGGTGCTGGTAGTGCCAGTGGTATTGGTGCAGGTGGTGTAGGAGGTGCAGGCATTGGGGCTGATGGTGGTGCCAGTGCCGGCGGACAGGAAGCAGCCATGGGAAAAGGTGGAGCTAAAGGCGGAGCTGGAGGAGGAGTTGGTGGCGGTGAAGGAGAAGATTTTGAGGAAGAAGATGAATATGATTCATTTGAAGATTCCGATGAAGAATTTGAGGGAGAGGGAGAAGAAGGATATGAAGGAGAGGGAGGAGAGGGAGAAGGAGGAGAAGGAGGAGGTAAAGGAGGGAAGCGCAGGAAACGTGTGGGAGCTGAGCCACTTGTTCCAGATACAGTAATAGGTAAGCTATTAATGCTGTACTACATGTAGCAATACTTAATGAAAAAAAGACCTTCTGAACTTTTTATTCTCCTTCAAGCCTATTAGGTTGTGTAATACTATTTAAAGCATTCATAGAGAAATCTTGTCTTTTTGTTTCTTTAAATTTACGCTGTAAATATTGATAGCAATTGAACATATTTGTATGTTTTCTTTGATATAATATTGAAAATATCCAAACTATTTCCAAAAGAAAAATTATTTTATAAGTTATTTTAAAACTGAACTTTTTCAAAAGAAGCTGATTACATAGTCATCATTGGGTTATATGCAGGTTCAAAAGACTGTTAATATCTATTCTGTATAAAAGTGCTATATATTATTACTAATAGGCGATATAAATGATGAGGAAACCACAAATCAACGAGGTGAAAAATCTGGGAAAAAAGGAAAACGTCCAAAAAAGAAAAATGTGGAGGTTGAAGAACCTGTTGTTGGTAAGCGATGTCAAAGGTTGCATGCTGTAGATAGTTTACTGACTACTAAAGTCAATGGGAATGAAAATCACTTTGACATCATAACTGTAGGGAAATCTAAATACTTCAATTTAGATGCAGCTGCATTAATAGTAGCTGACACCTCACAAAGCTCTTCACTGCTTTGCTAATGGGTCATAGTGTATTCACAGATTACAAGGTTTTCAGTCCAGAAGCAACGAAAACATTTTTAGTACTAACTTGCTAGCTACCGGCTAATGAATAGCTAATTAGAACAGAAATTTTGCTTTTCTTTGTTTTCATGTCTTGTCTTGGAAACTAGCGTGTATGTCGTTTTACATTTTACATTCTCTTTTGTCTATATTTGTGTTTTATGTGTACCATGTGTGCTTTCATGTTTGTAGTGTGAACCATTTGAAGTTTTCTATGTAAAAGGTAAATGGAAACGGTGATTAATATATTTTATGGTAGTTTTAAGAAACAAACCCCAAAAACTTTTACACATTAAAAAAAAAAAAAAAAAAACCAGATCAGTACCTTTAAAATTATATTTACTTTTATATTATTGCCTCTAGGTGTTTTATTTATCACACATACCAAGAAATACCTGCATGATCCCAGTTAGATATCACCTTTTCACCATTCTGTTGTAACTCTTTTGAGTTCATGTTTGTTAATGCTGTTCCTGCTGTTTGATTTCATTCTCTATGCAAATATTTTGTTATTATTACTGATTTTATCAATGTTATTTGTAAGGCATACCCAACAGCAAATGAGAAACATTGGATTGATGGTATTTATGGTGATATCCATTAAAACTGCAAAGCAAAAAACAGAAGCAAGTGATACCAATGGTCATAATGGCACCGGATCATCAGCAAGCAGTGATGAATCTCCTGAAAATGGTGAGGGTGCGCACGATGGGAGCCAGCAGCAGCTGGCAAACATTCAGGCTGTGCACAGCAAGGCTGACTGTTCGAGGAGACAGTTAGTGGTAAGATTACGGGCATTGCTTTAACCGCTGCATGGGAAGCACTCTTACTGAAAGTCATATGACGAGCTGATGGCTTTTCCAGTGGCTTGGGGGTTAACAGAAGTGTGTGACCATTGAGAAGAGGAGTATATATCATGTCTAATTGGATAAATTACCTCTTAGAATGATCACAGATCAACAAGAGTGGATTTAACCTTGAGCTTGCACTGAGGAAATGTCAATCAAATTTGATGTACTAATGTTTTTGTGTATAGGATACACTCTTAATTTTCCCCAAGTTCCCAGCACAATGAAATTGACAAGAACATACTATAATTATATTTTTAGATAAAAGAACGGCATTGCTTATATATTTATTTAACCTACAGGTTGAATAGCTGCAGACAATTTACTGTTTATTTATGTCTACCTGTGTCTTTTATGTATTTAAAGGCTGTGTTTGTGTGCGCGAGCACGCGCGCGTGTGTGTGTGATGCTTTTATGCATCTGTGCTCTGTGTGCATCTGTGTTAACATTCTTGCTTTTCTCTTTAAATGTTAATTCAGGATGAATCAGTGCTTTGGAGATAATTACTTCAATAAGCAACTGTAGAACCGATCACGTTCACCTGTTATTGAAATACTTTGTGTAGCTGCACTCTTACATAACTGGAAGACGGACGATAAGTTTGACCAACCTTGGAGGATAACTGTCATTTTTACATTTCACTTAAGACTGAATTTATACCAGACAGCCAAAATGATATACTCTTTCACTGACCGAGAAGGCCAAGGCCATTCCCAAGTGGGCCATACTACAGCTTAATAGAAAATCTTTCTTTTTGCAAGACTAATTAAGTGAACGGAGGCAAATTAATGACTCTGGACTCTGTGAAGACATTCTTACCCTGTGCCAAGATTTGGGGTGATCTGACGAAGACTGATGCCATATGAGACAAGCTGCGTATTAAAGAAGAGAGACATCTTCATGAAGTGTAAAACAAAAAAATGCACTCTTCTTTCATCCCCTACCAACTTGGATTAAACAGTCTCTACAAATCTGACATTTTCCATCATAAAAAAGGTATTTTTGTGAGTAAAAAATAAAATCATATCAACAATATTGTAGAAACAAGACGCAAACTATTGATTTTTCAAAAGTGAGGTAAGTATGTGCACAAATGCATTCCTGTATACATGGATGAAGATCTTCAAATCTCTGCAATTGTAAATTTACAATCTCACATACACACACACACACACTCACAAAAAAAAAAAAAAACTTGTGTGATGATAAACTATAAGTTATTTACAATTACTAACATGATGTTGGATGAATCTTCAGACCCAGGAGTTCACTTTCATGCTGGGCTTTCCGACTGCAAAGCCATTATTGGAGAAGCAGCAGAGCTGGAATGTAAAGTGAGCAGGGAAGACTGTGTGGGAATGTGGTACAAAGATGGAGAGGAGGTAAGCCTGTGATCTTAAATGTGTTCATTATTTTTCATATAGACTTGGATTCTTGTGCAGCAATAAAGCCCTGGCCCTGCATGGGATTCTTCTGGGTACTCCAACTTCATCCCACTGTTAATATACTGTACATGCATGTTAATTGGTGATTCTAAATTGGCCATGGATTAGAGAGAGATATTATTCTAGAATAAAGAGCTCTATGAATGTATGGTTAGATGCGGCTTGTAGTCTAAAGCTCTTTGAGTGGTGCATTCAGAGATTAGACGCAACATCACATTTCTAGCTACAGATGTTACTTCATTTGTGTTTGCTGTTTTGCAGTAATATGCTTTTTAAAATTTATTCCAGATTAAATCATCTGAGGGTATAACTATTTCAAAGGACGGAACGTTCCACAGGCTGAAAATTCATAAAGTCACAGAGGAATTTGCAGGAAAATATAAATTTGAAGCAGACGGGCGGAAGACAGAGGCTGACATTGTTGTTGAAGGTACAAACAACAGCCTCGCAATAACCATTTCCTTGCTCACAGGGTTTGCATCATTCATTAAAGAGTGCCTTCAGGTCATGATGAAAATTAATTTTTAATAATAGTGCACAACAGGTTTATTTAGTGTACATAACTAGAAAGCATAACAGTGCTTGAAATGTGTGTTTGGGTCTTTTATTACTCATTCTAGATCCGCCACGATTTAATGCTGAAGAACTGGAAGCATTTAAAACTCCTGTCAGTGTGAAAAAAGGACACAAAGCTACATTCAACTTGCCTTTCATTGGACGGGAACCTATTAAAATCCAGTGGTACCGTGAGGGTGAAGAGCTTTCGGAGGAAAGCAACATCAAGATAGAGAATTCAGAGGGGTCTAGCCGTCTTCTGCTATTGAAGCTGCAACGCAAAGATAGTGGTGAAATCAAGATCAAACTCAAAAATGAGTTTGGCACTGTTGAGGCCTTCAGCCAGCTTGATGTACTGGGTATGTATATGGTATATACTATCAAACAAATTTTAGCATAAATAAATGTGTTAATTAGGCATTTGATACACTTTAGTTCAGCACAGATAAATATTCTGTGTGATACTTTGTTTTCAAATAGATAAACCCACTCCTCCAATGGGACCTCTGGAGATTGTTGAAGCCACCTCCTCTGCAATAGAAATTAAGTGGAAACCCCCAAAAGATAGTGGTGGCTGCAAGATTTTAAACTATATCCTTGAACGACAACAAATTGGGCGTAACACCTGGAAGAAGGTGGGGCCAATTGGACCGGAGGCCAAATACAGGGACACAGATGTAGACCATGGCAAAAGGTACTGCTATCGCCTCAGAGTGGAGACTGAAATGGGCATCAGTGAGCTGATGGAAACAGAAGACATTCAAGCTGGTACAAAAGGTGAGCTAAGATCAAAATTATTAAACTGGCATCTTGTTAAAATACCACTTTAGTCACTGAAGTCCTGGTCATCAACATTAAAAGCCAAATCCTACAGAAAAAAGTAATAATAATACTGTATAATGAAAAAATGGGGTACTTTTTAAGCTGTGCTTCATCATTAAGATAAAATTGACTCTTCTAATTGTATGACAGGCTCCACAAAAATAGGAATGGAGATAATTAGATACTTATTTTAAATAAACTTTGCAAACTTACTTTTATGGCAATGAATCTAATGACCTTGCTACTAACTAGCAAATGCTTTTCATTTTCCCCTATTCAATAAGTCTTTGTAGAATTAAAAGCAGAACATTGCTGAGAATGAAAAGTCACGCACAAGTCATCACTAACAACATCATGCTTTTAGCTGTGTCCATTTCTAGAGAATGACTCAGTACATTTTGCTGTGGTACCTTCTAGTATGATAAGAATTTTGAGACAATACAGGATTTTCTTTTAATTCCAATTGCCCACTAATGTTTCTAATATAGCAAAGCTCTGGTTTTAATTGAGCTTTTGTATCATTCTCAAGGTAAATTCTTCAAAAGCACATAAAATCCTGTTAAAAAAACATCTTGTGACAAAGGGGGAAAAAAAAGCACAAATCTCATTCTTTTGTGTATACAGCATACCCTGGACCTCCATCAGCACCCAAGGTTGTCAGTGCCTTCAAAGACTGTATCACTCTCTCGTGGTCTCCTCCTGCTGACACTGGAGGAACCAGCATTCTGGGATACAACCTTGAGAAGCGCAAGAAGGGCAGCAACCTATGGGGCCCTGTCAATCCACCCAATGAGATGATTAGAGGTCACTTATTCACACGGAGTTTCTGTTTGTTTATGTTATAATAGCTTGATAACACTACAGTGATGTCTTAATGATTTACTGCACCAATTCAAATTTTTCCTATACAGCGAAGGAATTTGCTGTGAAAGACGTGGTTGAGGGCATGGAGTATGAATTCCGTGTGTCTGCAATCAATAACTCTGGAGCCGGTGAATTCAGTACACCCTCAGAATTTGTGTTTGCCAGAGACCCTAAAAGTAGGTGGATATTGACACTGCTGCCATATTTAGACTGTATTTAGCATTGTGTACAAAATAATGACTGTCTGAATCATATTTTACAGAGCCTCCTGGTAAAGTAAGTGACTTCAAAGTGACAGATTCCACCTACACAAGCATGTCCTTATCTTGGACAAAACCCAAGGACATTGAGGGGGTTGCAGATGAAGCAAAGGGATATTTTGTGGAGATCAGGCTTGCAGAAAACACAGAGTGGGATCGCTGTAATCTGAACGCAATAACCATGAATTGCTATACAGTGAAAGGCATGAAGTCAATGGCTATGTACTGGGTAAGAGTTATCGCTATCAATGAAGGAGGCCATGGAGTGCCACAGGAACTGGATAACTACCATATCTCTATGCCCCCTCCTGGTGAGAAAATTAACTTTAAAATGACTTGTGCCCAAATGTTATATTTTATCTTGTGATTACAGAACATTCATCATTATTTGTTTTGTTTCCACTAAGTAACACATGACTCAAGTGAAGAATTTAGCTGCAGTTACTTGTAAATGTTTGGCAATTGCACATATGAAAAAAATTGTTTAAAAAAAAAAGGATACCAGAGTAAAATTTTGCTGCTGCCTATGTTATGGTAGTTTCCTTGAGCATCAATACAACCAGTGCTTCCAATGCTCCTGTTACATTTGAAGTGCTCCACAAAAATTTCCTTCAGACTGCTGTAGGTGTGCATTTGCAATTTCATCATGTTCACAGTGTAGACATCATCTTCTCTGTCACACTATCCCTACCTTTAATCTGAGTCTCATTACTGGTGACAAGTACTAGGTTTCCAGCTAAGACACACAGAAGACCAGACAGCAGCCTTCCATGGAAGAACTCCTAGTTTTCAGGCCAGAAGAAGGTACATCAATCAGTGTGCGACCAAGAGCATGCGTATAGTTTTCTTCCACATTTATGGGGTTGTGAATTCATCCCTAAGGAAGGGACTGTCAAAAGCAAGTTTTACTGTAATGTGCTAAAGAGTCTGAGTGCAAATCCTACCCTCACTAACGTATTCATCATTCACTGCCAAACTCTACTGGCCAGATTTGCCTCCCTGCAACTTCTTTCCACAATGAAATTCAAGTAAAAGAGTCACACAATGGAAGAGGTACAGAATGCAAATGCACACTATTATGTGGTCAGAACCAGATCAGTGGTCCAAATGCACTCTATCAGTACAGCTGGGAGCAATGTATTGTTGCTCAAGCAGACTAACTTAAAAATCAGGTATGGTTTTAGCTGTTTACATGTTTAGTCTATGAACATTTTGAGTGTACCCCACAAACAAATCTTTTATTTCCTAACTTCTGTAAATTTAATTGGACCATTCAATCAATATCCCTGCACTGTAAAATATATAGTACTATACACCAAAGGTATTTTTGTAGTTTTGCTGCATACTCGTGTTTTTTATTTCAGTTTTTAAAATGATAATTGGCTAAATTTGATTCTGCTGTTTGTCCAGTGAGGCCACGATTCACTGATGCCAAAATCAAGAGTTTCATGGTGGTGAGAGCAGGAAATTCGGCACGATTCAACATTAACTTTGAGGTAATAGTTAATGGCAACAGATGTAAAGGAATCTTGCTTTATCTTCTTGCAAACTAAGAAAATTACATCTTAATATTCTTTGCAGGCTTCCCCTTGGCCAGATGTAATCTGGCTGAAAGATGGAGTACCAGTGTCTAAAAAAGTGACCATCAGCAATGCAGAGGGTACATCCCAGCTCCTCATTCCTTCTTCTGAGCGCTCAGATACTGGAATCTATACAATCATTGTCAAGAACGTTGTTGGCCAAGAAACATACAGCATTGAGATTAGAGTCACAGGTGTGTTTGGTATAATGTTGCACTTACAATAAAATTTCCAT
This sequence comes from Cichlasoma orientale, assembly GCA_034780415.1. NCBI lineage: Eukaryota > Metazoa > Chordata > Actinopteri > Cichliformes > Cichlidae > Cichlasoma > Cichlasoma orientale. Next base: position 924,637 of record JAVDPK010001828.1, on the reverse strand, counting down.
TCCATATGCTGTAGGCAAAAGAAAAAAAATTAAAAATTAACTTTAACTCTAGATGAACCCAAGCCACCAGGTCCTGTGGAGTTAGATGAAAATGTGACTGGCACAGTGACCATCTCATGGACAGCATCTCCAGATGAGAAACGTGATGACAGGCTGCACTACATGGTGATGAAGCGTGATTCGAGCAAAAGAACATGGAACACTATTGGAGATCGAATCTTCAACAACAGATTCACAGCGTGTAACATAATGCCAGGCCGAGAATACAAGTTCAGAGTCTATGCGAAGAACGATATGGGCTCCTCCAAACCCTCTGAATCACCTAAGTGGCTGATTCCTGCCAAAAAAGGTATGTACACGGTCAATGGCTTCAAGGTCTACATATGCTAGTTTGAGAAAAAACTACAATTTTCAACAGGACAGCCTTAAGAAAATGTAGTAGTTGCATTTAAACAACTAAATGACTCAAAAGGACTACAGCTACAAAATAAAGTTGGACTGTCTGTGAGCCTAGCTAGTGTTTAATTTGCACTGGTACTGATGTCATGGGGTCATACACACAGTGTGCACAACTGTCATACATTATCTGTAAGGTATCTGTTTATCTGTATTTCTTTTTATGGTTTATCCATTGATATTAGACCCTCCAGAGTTTGAACTTAGTTTCCATGTTTGCTGTATGATTATGACAAACTCTAGTATATAAATAGGAATAGTGTCTACTTTCAATTTCTAATAATACTGTTGTAGCACCATCATCAGGTCAGTGTTAAAACATTTTCTAATGTTGACCAAATGCAATTCTAATTGTTGCAATGCATATTTGGTTTCTTCCAGAAAAGTTCATTTTGAAAATGCCAGAATCAAAGACCTGTAATCTCCAATGTCCTCCCAAGTTCATTGTCTCACTGAAAACGCACACAGCTCCCGAAGGGTATGAATGCTATATGACTTGTGCTATAAAAGGGGATCCAACACCTCATGTAACATGGCTCCGTGACAACGTCAGCCTGAACACAAACACAAACTACTTAATTTCCAACACCTGTGGAGTGTGCTCTCTGCTCATATTGAGGGTTGGCTCTAAAGACACCGGGGAGTATAAGGTTGTTGCAGAAAACCCTTTGGGAAGGGCAGAGTCTTCAACTAAACTCACAGTCAGAGGTAAGTCTTTACAAGAGATGTATTATGCTTTTCCTTATATTCTGCCATGATGATTATAAGGTATATCATATGAATGGGTAAGTGTGTCCAAACCTTTGACTAGTGCTGTATAATGTCAGGTATCATTTACTAGGTTTCCAGTTTGTTGTCAGAACTTTACACTGCTAAGGGAATGAGGCCATTGTGAACCCTGGGAAGGGAGGCCTTAAAGGGACAGGTGTTAAAACACTTTGTATAAAGGCCCAGTATAGGATAAAAAGGATAATTTTGGAAGTGTGAATCATGCAAACCTATTCTCGTAGCAGAGCTGAGCTGGAAACTGGCCTAATAGGTCCTCTTCAGTAAAATGCACTGTACATGTAGTTTAAATGTTACTGTTTTTCATGAATATACATATACAGTGGTGATCTCTGAAGTCTGAAACTAACAACTGCTTTACTTTTTCTTCACAGAATAAATGAACACAGTGAAGATGAAAGAATTCCTTTAAAAGGCCAGCATAAATCAAGCTGCTGGTAACTGACATGCCATATTGTTTGGAGTTAAGTGAGCCCTGGCATGTGTAGAATGAAGCATTTTTTTTTAAATTATGCTAGTGATGCCTTCCTTATTCGATTCACAAATTCCAAAAAAGGCTAACATTTATCTAAAGTAAAAGTAGCAAAGCCTTAGGCCTGCAAATGGTGCTTAAATAAAAAAATCAGCAGCATGTTGTGTTTGTTTTGATTTCAACACTGTAACATTAATAAAATAATAGATTTAAATAGAACTGTAGAAAACTATATACAGTATTTAACTGCATAGCAATAATTTACTAATTAATTGTACTATTTAAAGCTATTAGTCTAAAGCTGATAAAAAAAAAAACTTGTCTTAAAGGGGATATATCGTGCAAAATCCACTTTTTTAGCCCTTAAATACATTTTCTTTTGTACTTTGAGTGTGTAGGAGTGCAGGAAATTTTAATGTATTCTCTCCGGGTGCTGCGTAGATATCTTTATATTCTTTTTGGGTCTGTTCAGTTCTCTCTATTCCCTGTTATGTTTTCTTTAGAGTTACGTCACAGTATTTGCTGTGGAACTGCTAAACAAGGGCATGGACTCAGAAAAGGTGTAACAGAGGGGTCTGTGGAGCTACAATAACGAGGAATTCAGACCAAAGCATTGCAGTTCTACTTTATATAGACCACAAGAATGATGAATGATTTACATATGAAAAGGAAGGATTTAAAAGCATGATATGTGCCCTTTAATTGATTTTTAGATGCAAGATGATTTCACCGGTATAGACGCTGTTTGTAGACAATAGTAGATTGAATCCCCCAAATGAAACTAAGATGAGAAAATATGAGCTGTCAAGATATTTACATGATACTGTTACTGTTGTCATAAAATGACACCAATATGAAATGTGTGGGTTTGATGTAAATAAATATTTCAAACAGCATTGTGACATGAATTTTTAATCTAACCTGCAAGTCACTGACTGACACATAACTGAGAATATTAATAAAAATGTACTGTACATCTCTGCTGATAGACATTTGTGACTATAGACTATTGTGGCCCTGGGTCAAGTCTTGACATAGCATGGCACTTGCTGACGTTCATGAAATTTTATGAACAATAATCTATGTCCAGTCTTTCTTCTGTTACCTCTTCGAGCATGTTTTGAGAGGTTTAGCCATCATTCCAAGTTTAGAGTCAATACAGACTAGAGGCTCAGTTCAACCCTGAGCAAAAACATAAATGTATACCTATAAATAAAGATTTTCAAGAACTTATAGGAATCCAGTACCAAGGTATATATCCGTAAACCCCAAGAACGATGTAAAAAAAAAAAAGAAGAAGAAAAAGAAAAAGCAGTGAGTGTATTTGAAAGGCTTTACTGCATCTCAAAACAGAAAGCCCACACTCAGGAATCACCTGAACCTGGCTCACAGCAGAGAAGAGCAATTTGTTGAAAATACGGTGAGTAAAATGACCAAGAACATAGAAGGGCAAAAATCGAATTATACTGGATAATTCATTACATGTTGTGCTTATTAGTCCCACTCGTGTTTTTAGAAAAGCGTAGTTGTGAAAACTTTGCAATATACAAACATACAAGTGGCATGTTAAAGAGATAAAGTATATTGTTACTCATGCTGCCATTAAAGAGAGAAACTAACTAGATGTATTGCTATTAATAAGAGAAAGTAAACAGGACAAACTCAAAGAGCACTTACCTGTTTATATTTACCATGTTCCTTTTCAGGTTTACACCTTTCAAACAAAATTAATGTTACACAAGAACAAGCTGCAAGTTAGTCATAACACCCTTCAAAAGCCATCTGTCTGATAAATATAGCTTCACAACAGTGCACCAAGCACGCAAAACTGTTAAATATGCAGGTCCTTCATCGAGTGACAGACCCCAGGATGATTAATTTTAATTAAATTTAATACAGAAAGTTTAAGTAGCTATCAAGTATAGTGTCATTGGACTAATGAGATCATATAAATGAAAGAAGACTCTGGGCGGTGAGAATAGAAGCTTCCACGTTATTTTTTCCTTGAGCATTTGGGATACAGCATGCTTATGACAGTATGTGCCATGACGGGCAGTGTGGCTGGCAGAGAAGTACATGCCCAATTTTTACCACTACAGTAAGAAATAAATCACATCTCATTACATTTTCATGGAAAGTGCTTTGCCAGAAATGAATACGGAGAAACAACTATAAATGCTGCACTTAATGGTGAGTGCAACATTTACAGGTGAGTGCTTTATTTATTTTTTTCCACTATTCCTTCAATAAATCAAAAACAATTTTTAAAGATAAATTACATGCGTTTCAGTTCACTCTAATGCCTCCATTTTAGTACATTTTAAGTATAAACAGAACCATGCAACAATTAACAGCAGGTACAAAGCCCATTTGCTTTATTATGATCATGGTTAGTTATTTATTAGATGAAAATTGTAACCATGGTGCTGTTTGTATTATTTTGGTTTGATGTTTCATTTTTGAGATTTATGACTTTTTCTGTAAATCTAGAGTGCATTAAATGAGACTGCTCAAAGTCGTATTCTGCTCACACATTTTCACCCACAATTCATATTGCTACAGGTTTTATAGCTGCTTGTGACTGAGCAGGATGAATGAATTAATGGAGGCCAAATTCAGAAAAATGGGAAAGAAGTCTGAGCTCAGCAACAATAGTGTTAATCCTGCATCCTCAGGATTACACGAAGTGAAGGCTGATTTTAAAATGCAAAACATGCATTTTGGCTATAATTTAATACACAGTAAAATAAAATCTTTCCTTTAATCTAAGAACCTAAACTAAGCACCCATCACAAAAATGGTGAAATGCTTTGGGATAGAAATTTTCAGCCATTTCACTGCAGTTCAATTATACTAACTAAGCAGGATGATGCATTATGTATTTACATGAAAGTGAAGAAAAACCTTGTGGAAAAAAAAGTGCTGCTAACACACAGATGGGGGCTACCTTTGTTCAGACTGCTGTGCAATTTTAGCCTGTTTCATCATTGCTTTGGAGGGTAGCATTCAACACTTCTGACTTTAGTGACCTTTTGCAATAAATGCCTTCAAGACCATCAAGCTTCTCATATCAACTTCCAGTGGCTGAGCTCAGTCATAGTTCCTGTGTCATACATCCACCTTTATTAAACGGCTTGAAGCACACACACACACACACACATACACACACACACTCACTTCATCGTGCTCAGACTAAGCATAGCTCTGTCATTATGGTACCACAATAAGTGGGCAGCTAAAGTGCCAACAACCCTGACTCCATGATGTCTGAATGACTCCTAACATCTAGTAAGTAAATACCCTCAAGGTGGTGAGTTTGTTCAACAGAAAAAGCATTTCTACTAGTTTAAAAATATATAGATTTTCTGTGATGCTTTAAATTGTAGAGAGACTAGAAAAGTCCTTGTTACAAAAATATCCTATTCAACATTCTTTTTGATGTATAAAGTAACATCAACTCGAAAGCAGCTATGTAGAACTGCATTGTTACTGACAAGCACAGTAAAGCTTGCCTGAGGCAGTGAAGGCAGGGAAGTAAAAACCTTAATGAAAGCAGATTAAAAGAAAAGCACTCCTTGTAGATTAATATATATATATAAATTAAGCTTGGTGCATATTATCCTAATCCATACATATTTGTCATCATTCACTATTTTACTTCTGCCGTCTCATAAAACATCTTTGCCATTGTGCTCACACACAGTCACGTCAGACCACAAAAATTTATACTATCAAGCCACGTGCTTAAGTAAGTCCATTCAAATACTAAAGAATCAATATTAGAGAACGTGTGATCTGAACCTGCCAACTGCAGGTCTGTGGCGCGTATAGTTGCTATTTATGCCCAATTAATGGAGCGTGTTTTTGTTGGGGTCAGTAGGAGTTATTAGAGCACCAATATGATGCTTTGTTGTTCTCATCATCTCATAAGTATATTACCATACGCATACTTGGCTATCAACAAATCTGTGCCTATGACTTTTCTCTTACTTGCAGCTCTGTAACATAAATTACAACTTAATTCTGTTAATTCAACAATATGCTAAATTATGACACATGTATGGGATGCCTTTTATCTTTACATAAACACAAGACAGAATGTTTTTAAAAACAGGTTTCTTTACCAAAAGAAAATGTTATTTAAGAACTACACACATAGAATATGTTAAGATTAGATATATATTTTGACAGCACATGTTTTACTAGAGAAATTGTAGCTAACTGAGACATTGTACAACCAGTCCATTAGCATCCTGTACACTGTATGACTACTCTTTTGGCTTGTGTGTTTGACTGGCAAAATTCACACATGCCAGCCCCACAGCAGCCTAGGCCTATTGCAGCGCAACTAAGGGATGCTTCAGGGTCACCTGATCCAGCCCTAACTATAAGATTGATCAAAAAGGAAAGTTTAAAGCCTAATCTTAAAAATAGAGAGGGTGTCTATCTCTCGAATCCAAACTGCGAGCTGGTTCCACAGAAGAGGGACCTGAAAGCTGAAAGCTGCCTCCCATTCTATTTTTAATTATCCTAGAAACCACAAGAAAGCCAGCAGTCTGAGAGCGAAGTGCTCTATTGGTGTAAAATGGTTCTATAAGTTCAAATCAGTATCAGAGCTGCAGAAAGGTGTGATGTGTGTGATGAAGAGAGGGGTGCCTAAGAAGTACCTGAGGCCTTAGAAACTGCCGAGCTAAGACTCACAACGTTGGCTGGTATACTGTTTGAAGAGGTATCCCAGAGAGAAGGAACCCAGGAGAATAAACCAGATGTTCTACACTGAACCATCCAGTGTACTCTCAGTGGCAGAGAAGCAATATAAGACAGCCCCCACACACACAAAGGCTGGAGATGGAGCAATACGGGAACAGCATATAGGAGAAGGATGTAGCACATAACAACAACCTCTCTGAACAGGATCCAGTAACCGTCACAGTGCCAGATATCCAAGGAGCCAGAATAGTTCTCCAGGTTTTAAAGGTCTTTCAAAGCTTTTCTTTAGACATTTACTGCTTTTTCCACTCATTTTCAGTCTAGTCCTTATGCCTTGACCATTTCAGAAGGTTTTTTTTTTTTTTTTTTGCTGGTTTTTTGTATGCTAAACGGAACACTGACCTTTTAATAATTTAGCTCAATCTATGAAAGATGACAAGGATAACACAGTTTGACAGGCATAAAATAGTATCTTTGCATAAGCAAGGTGATTCCCAAAGACCTATTAGCCAAAATCTTATCTTCAGCATTGTGCCCTGTGTGCCTGAGGGAACTGGACAACTGAAGGGCAAAAGAAGTGGCAGACCTAAAAAAGTATCTGAAAGTCATGTCCTTAAGAAACAGGAAAAAAAATCCAACAAATACCTCACACAGGACCTGAGAGATGTATCTGGTCCTTCAGGTGATCCATCTACCTACATGTACACCAAAACCTGATCCAAAACGGTCTCAATGGACGAGGGGTTGTCAAGAAGCCATTCTTAAGAAAGAGAAAGGAAAGGTTGAGGTATGCCAAACCACACAATAACTGGACTAAAAATTAGTGGCAACCGGTCTTATGAAGAGATGAATCTATGAAGCAGGTCAGGAGAGAGGTACTACAATGACTGCTTACAGCCATCTGTAAATCACAGCGGAGGCTCTCTGATAGTTTGTGAAGAAAGTGTGTGATTGGCAGCAGTCTCAATGACGACTCCAAAAACACTGCCAATGCAATGAAAGCAACTGTGATAGAAAAGGACATGATGGAACACCATCAGGCATGGACTGGCCTCCCCAGAGCCCGCAACTCAACATTATTGAAGGGGCGCAGGATCATCTTGACTGAGAATGGAACAAAAGGCAGCAAACATCCAAAGAAGACATTTAGAATGTCCTCCAAGAAGCCTGGAGAACTATTCCTGAAGACTCCTTGAAGAAATTACAAGAAATTTATGTTGTGTTCAAAAATAAAAGGTGGTCATACCAAATATTGACTTTCAAACTTTTTAGACTTGCATTCTATCGTCTTATATACTGGATATCCATGTACATTTGTACATCTTTCAATAAATCACTGCATCTATTTCCCATTTTCAAAGAAAAAACAAGGGGTGGCTCAAGCCTCTTTTTTTTTTTAACAGTACTGTATAAATACATATATATCCAAACACATTCTCCACACACATTATTAGTTCAATATATCTAAATGATCTGCAACAACAATATGTGAAAGAGTCAGAAGAGCAGATTTAAAGGGAGAATTTTAAAAAGTAAGTTTCATAGAAATGGTATGTGTGATCATAACAAGATACATTTTTAGGGATGTCATTCAGACTAAATCTCCTGAGGAAGCTTATGGATTTGTCAACAAGAAGCCACAGTTATGGTCATCTCAGCACAAGGTTTGCAGTCAGCCTTGGCTTTCCTTCTTCTTCCTTTCTAGAGGTTGTGATTTATGCCAAAAACAAAAAAGCAATCCCCTTCCTTGGCAGGCACCCTGTCTGACAACGTGGGAGCTTGTCGCAGAGTCATTGGCATTCCTGTAAGGATTTAATAGCTCGTAGACCAGGGAGGCAACACTCGAATATCAGCCTGGGAAGCAGCAGCACTGAACAGGATCACAGGAGTGCTGAGGTGAGTTCACCATTCATCTTATATACAGCACCAGTCTTAGATGAAGGTGTTAAGTATTAAGAGATGACTGCAGTGTTTAACACTCAATTCTAGGCCATATTCACCTTTAAAGATAGCACAAAGTCAATGTGACAGAGTGTGCAAAGGGTTTGCCTATAAACACAACTGAGCTGACTTGTTTAATAAAAGGATGGTTTCGTTTTCAACCGTTCACATTATTTTAAGAACAGTGAAGCTAATTTCATTCAGTTTCTTGAGCATCCAGCGAAAGTCAGTTACTCCAAACTCTGCACATATTCTCTCATAATCTTTGTCAGCACTAAGTAAAAGCTCCTTTGACACCTTCACAGCTACACCTAAAACCAAGAGTCATCACTTTGGGAGCATCATTACTTTTTAGAAACTCCTAGCATTAATTTCTTCTTCATAAATTGTTATTCACTCTAATCTACCCTATTCATTTTTCATCCATCAGCCTTTTTTTTTCCAATTTATGGGTGCTCATAAAGCTTTAAATAAATAAATAAAATGCATAGAGTACAATGTAACTCATCGTGTAACTCTGGAATAACCCAATTTAAGCAAACCTGACGCTCTAAGCTGCTGCACTCACAGCCACATGTTTTCTAAACATGTCCTTCACAGTATCTTGCTTTTAATCATTTTTATGATGCTCTCAGCCTCTGAGTATACTGTCCCGTACTGTATTTCAGTGCCGTTCAGAGAAGCCGTTGGTGCCTTTAACATCAAGACAAGGCCATATGAATCCTAAAAACAACTCTCACAGCAAGGAGTCCTAAGCGTGTTGGGTTAGGAGTGTGACAAGAATTTCTAGACAAAATATATATATATAAAGGGGGCTCATCTTCAGGACTAAATTTCAAACAATTTGAGAAGTTCTAATCACATTTAACCTAAAAAAAGCAACAGCGTATTTAGCAATAACCATTTTCTGTTTTATATATACTGCGTGTTTTAAAACATTTAAACGTATCATCGTTAATTTGCTGCTATAATCATAAGCAAGCACGTCAAGAGTTAATAATAAAGACTGATTACTCATCTTTTATGTGCCCATGAACCTCAAAATGTGGTCATCTATAGTGATTAAATTTGCTGTACTGAGAAAGTTTCACCTCTATCCTGTCAACAGTGATTTATAAGCATATTAAGATGTGCAAGATGGGATGTTCACAGTTTTATGTGGCATGTGACCTATCGTGCCACATAATGCCGGACTATCATATGACAGTCCGGTTTTCTCATCTTCCAACAGCCATGAAGCGTTGAAACCCTAGAATATCACGTGTCTATACCGGGCTGTGCTAGGTTTGTGTTCAAGATGTCAAATATATCTGAAATATAAATTCAACGTATCTACTTCTTCACCAACAGCATAGAGTTATACAGGCTGAAAAACATGCTGATTAGTCAAGTCGCTCACACGTTCAGAAACTGTTTCTTTGCTTGTTCACGTTGATGTGAAAGAGCTGTACACAGTTAGGTTACTGGAGGCTGCTATACCAGCTGTGGAGGTCTTACATCCTTCCCTGCTATTACATCAGTGATTCGGAACATTAGCTCTGTACTGTGTACCGTATTGTGCACTGACACATCAAACAGTTTATTCCAGCTGGGCAAATTCAACACAGGCCACAGTGTCAAAAAGCTGTTAGTTGCACTCCTAACTGGTCCTGTGACACAGGAAATGGGCCATACTAGGGTGCTCTATAAACATTTAGTTTTGGGAAACAAATTTTCGTAAGTAGAGACTCATATTTACTTGAAGCAACCCACTTCAAGAACACACCCTGGCAATGGGAACAAATGGCTTACAATTTCTGTAAGAATGTCATCCCCATCAATTTTTTAAAAATTACATTGTAATCAAACTATAAACTATATAACCCACAAACTCACCTTACAAATCTGGTGCCATTTAAGGGGAAATAAAATGGCTTTCCAGCATTATGAGATTATTGCCAAGAAGCACTGTTACAACAAAGAAATAATCAAACAAACACAAATTTCCTTACTTTTTGTGCTAAGCCTAGTATATGTGGGTGGTATCAGCATCAGCATCTCTCCACCAAAGCTATGAACTAAAGACCTAGAACAACAAAAAATGTAAAGTTTAACAGGGATATTTTAACCAGTGTACAGTATTATACATCCAGGTTTGAACATAAACTACCTACACTATTGTTCTGAATGACAGCACTGATAATCAACATAACTTACTAAATACTATATAATGTTACCCCAGTTTTAGAAGGCATCCTGTTGCTCTAGAGTGACAGTTTTTAAAATATATTTTGTTTGTTTGACTTTTTTTTTTTTAACGATAGTGCATAGCAACAAAGGCAAAGATCAAATCTGAATTAAACGTGCCTAGTGATTATTTTTGTAAGTTACATTCAGTGCTACTCACAAAACGTGTGCATCAGTGAAGTCTCACAATTGTGTAGAATGTGTTCCCTTCATTATAAAATATTTCACGCTGATTTTTCTTAACATATGGAAAAAAACAAGGACAAACACATAAAGGTAAAAAGCCATCACCTTATCATCCCTTCAACCATACTGATGGTTAAAAGCGGATTTATTCACAGAATTTTAGTTTCATATCATTTTATACAGCATCATCTTTATTAAAATCAGTACTGACAAAAATATCTCATTCCTACAATTATGTATTAATGCTCTAACAAAATATTAACATTTCAAATCCCCTTAAGCCCCAGCAACACGGAATCAATTAAAATTAATGTTCAGTCTATTTTTGAGAAGTGACATTTGTCATTCTAAGAATAGCAATCATGTGGGTAATGAAAGCCATGTACTAGCAGAGATCCCTGCTGCGAATGGATCTGACGGATCATAAAAATGTGAATTTGATAAGCATGTAATCATTTAAACACCACGTCAGCATGCTGCAGCTTAAAGTGAGAAGAAAAAAACCTCCAAAATGATGATAGTTTACACAGTAACGCAATGTGGTTAATAAGAGATCTCAGCTATTCCTCAGCAATTCTTATGTAGTTGTTTACCTTATTTACTGTAATTACTCTGCATAGAGCAAGAGTCACGTGACATGTGAACACAGATGGCCATGTTCTGTGCATTTTGCTGTGTATTAACAGTATGAAATTGTCTCCTGTCACAGTATTTCCTTTGAGAACTATCTTAACAGGTTTTACATTTTTAAATCTTCCTTTTTTTTTAAATTTATCTGTAACTAATCAGTCCCGTAGAGAAACAAGATTTGCATTTAGGGTAAAACCGCACAATAGCCCAATTTGTAGTTGTTAAACTGAAGGAAACATGGCCAAATGTTCCTTTCCTGCATATAATAATTTAGCCGTGGAAAACTAAAGTCAGGTGATTTTTCACCCTCATGAACGTGATAGTGACAGTGTTACAAAACTGCACATTAGTGTTCTAGGGTCAATGAAAGGTGGGTCACACCTCTCAAAGCCTGTCTTAAGTCGTTAAACACCAGATAAATTTCTGTTCAGTCTGAGACTTCCTGAAGCTCCCAATCTGAACTGAATCCTTAAAAAACAATTTTTTTCAGACGCTCAAAAGAATGCCCTAAAGTAATTATTAATAACTGAATACTGAAAGAATAAGAAACTAAAAAAAAATTATTGTACTATTTTAATAAATTAGCAACACTGAAGTTATTCTGTTTATATTTCCTAAATTAATTATGTTTTTTCCACCATTCTTGCTGAATCCATCCAAGAATCAAAGGACCCGAGATGATCAGAAAATCCAAAGTGACAGAAGGGACAGCCACTGGCCAAGGTGAGCACGATAATGTTACACAATTTTCTATTAAATGCACTGGAGAAAAATACAGACTAACAAAAAACTGTGTCTGTACAAATCTGTACAAGCTTTATTATTTTGTTTTATTATTCCAAATTCAGCACCAATCTGCAACACAGAAGTGGCAACCAAATTAAATGAGTACTGTGAACATGGAGAGAAAATGAACAAGTTCATTAATAAAAATCAACCCTTATATACTAAGGAAATCTGTTGCTACTACTTCCTGACTAGCTTTATAACATAACCATTTGTCACACATGCTGTAGGTCTATTTCTTTTTTGTTTTGTTTTGTCATTCAGTTAAATTTCTAAGTCCAATCCTGTGCCACTATCATGCTGACATGTGGTGCACGTGCTCTTTAAATGTGCCTTATCAGATCCCGCTGCAGAACACTGCAGGGTTAAAGAAGGAAAAGGAGACTTAGGAGACAACAGAAAAAACAGAGTCAGCTTTGTCTCTACCTACTGCACATGAAGGCATGAAAAACAGATATGCAAGGAAATTGTTAATATAGTTTATGAGCATACATTTAATTTGTGTGAATATGTAAATGCATCACTTCATATCTGTTCTCGGGCTGAGTTTTAGGCATGGATTCACACAGAAAAGGTAAAAAAGATAAATCCAACTTAAACACAAAAGCCCTACCTACACCATCACCACCTACATATTGGGTATAACCTAGACTGATGATAAAATGAGTAACATTATCATTTTAAAATGTCAAGTATTAGAATGTGTTTACAGCACGGCTTATGTGGGGGTGATGCCTTGATTTCAAAACAACAGCAGATTTTGACGGCTGGATTCAATTACGACTATGCTTTTCATTTTTTTCCTCGCTCCAAGTGTCAAATGTATTGTCACTGACATTTCATTTTCCAGTGCTGACAGTGGGGATCAAGAAAAAATCTAAGGTCCCTGGGGTGATGATTACACAGTTTATCGAGACGCTGCCAGATGGAAAGAGCCATCCAGACTTCACCCGCAAGCCAATTGCTTTGACCATCCAAGAGGGTCTGTTTTATCACAAAAATGAATTTTAAGCATTTATATCAGAAAAAAATGGATTAGATCCATTCATTTTGCAAAGGTTAAAGAAGACCTTGCCTTTCAACACCAGTCAGATAGAATTACACACACAATGACTGAAAATCAGCACAAGTGCTAACATTATCAAACAGATTCTGCATAAGACAAATTATCTTTTTGTCTTTGCAATGTGGAGGTGTTAACAGGTACTGGTCAAGCATTTCAATTCCATATTCATGCTAAATGTAACGGAATCATTTTAGATCTCGTCACTGTTTCCAGAGGGTGACCTGTCTTTTTTCCCCCTTTTTTTCACAGGCAAATTTGCTTTTTTTAAAGCTATTGTCATTGGAGACCCAAAGCCAACACTAACATGGAGCAGAAATAATGGAGATGTGTCTGATGCTTCACGATATCAGAGTAAATTTGATCCCAGTTCCAACGAACATACATTTGAGGCAAGTGACACTATAAAGCAACATGTTACCATAAAGATATTTGATTGCATAAAAGTCAAATATCCTAAAAGGAGTACACTCAACTAATATAGTGTTGTCATCCATCCATTCACTCACCCTTACAAAAGTACAGTCAGACAAAGCTCAACGATAACCACAACATCCACTTTCACACCATGAATTGTGTTTTAATTCAATTTAATACATTTGGATGTTAACTATCTAACTCCATTACACTCAGCATGTCTTTCACCTTCTAGATGCCAAACGTTGCCGCAGATCAAGCAGATACCTATAAATGCTTTGCCACAAATGAATACGGACAAGCCATGGTCACAGTTGTTTTAAATGTGATTGAAGGTAAGGACTGTTTGCTTTGTATGGATATGACAATATGAAAGCCACCACAAAGTTGTGGAATCTGCATGTTAATGAGTCTGCATGCAGATTCGGCCAAACCCACTCACAACTTAACATACTTGGATCCAAATTTGACACTTTGTCACTTTATACACTTAAGGCTATTTTTGTCATTCCATTACCGTATGTCTTTTTATTGCATACTTTTATTAATAATGCATCATCTTTTCCACTTTCTAGTGGGTTATAAAAAGAAAAAAGCCCAACAACAAGCAGCTGAAACAATGGAAGGGGGCTTTAGGACTATTCTAAAAAGGAAAAGGTGGGATTGAGATAGTCTATTGATCCAAAGGTATCTTCTATAGATTTACAACTGCTAAACTGAAAGTACTCTATGCTTATTTCCAGCAAGGTTTGTCCAAAATCTGAGCAACCGGAGAAAAAAGAGGGCGAGATAGATCCTAAATTTTGGGAGCTTTTAATTAGTGCTGACAAGAAAGATTATGAGAGAATATGTGCAGAGTTTGGAGTAACTGACTTTCGCTGGATGCTCAAGAAACTGAATGAAATGAAGAAAGAAAGGGAGGAGGAACAAGCACAGGTCTGTGATTTGAATTAAAATGATACATTTATAAGTTTTTATAAGGTTTGATCTTGACTGCACATGCTTAGAATTGTATATAGGTTCAATCTTGAAGCAAAAGCATTTTTTGGGAATAAATGTCTGTTTGCTTTGCTTCTTTGTCCCAGTTCATCAGAAGCCTGTCTAATCTGAAACCTATTAAGGTCAATGCAGATGGCACTGCATCCTTTGAGATTGACATGGACCTCATTGACCCAAGCAGCTCTATATTCCTGTACAAGGTACTGTAGGTGACGGAACAAAATCCTAACTCTGCTGGACCATAACAGGTCAAGTCACTTTAGGAAAGGAGTCATCTTCTAAGACCCCCCAAATACCACAGCTATTTTAATTGTAATCTGACCTGCGCTTGCAACGATTAATCAAGATAGACTACATGTACCAGACAACCATGTTTGGATTCATATTTTTTATGTTTAACAATTAGATTTGCAGCTAAGGTACTGAGTTTGTACATTTTTCATGATATCCTGTTATGCTATCAATATTAACTCAAATCAGTATTTTTTCTGTTATGGTCCTGCAGTTATGCTATGCAAAGACAATTTCAGCAATGCCAAAGTAAATAACATTTTATATGTAGATATATATATATATATATATATATATATTTCCTCTACAGGATGGTGAAATGATTCCTTATACAAAAGAGTTGGGGGATAAGATGAAGCACAGCCTTAAGCAAATTGGAAAAAAGTACATTTTCAGCATGAGAGACCTTATGCCAGATGATGCAGGACTGTACCAGTTGGATGTTGAGGATGTCAATATGTTTTCCACTGATTTCAAAAGTAGGTATTTTTACAATTGCACATGACACACAACAAAATGAAGGTTGTTGAAAGGAAAACAGTCATTTTAATTAATATTCATGTTGTACAATAAGCTAATTACTTGTTCTTTTTCAGTCCCCATGGTGGATTTCTTGGTAAAAATTCAGGAAGTAAATGCAAAAGAGAGAGAAGATGCAGTTTTCGAGTGCGTCTTGTCAAACCCCTTTTCCAAGATTTTGTGGTTTGGCAGAAATATGCCACTGGAACAGGGTGATAAATGTGACATTGAGGTCTCAGAAGACAAGCTCATTCACAGGCTGGTGGTTAAAGACTGCATTGTTGCAGATAAAGGAATTTATTGTGCCTGTGCAGGGATAAAATCTTCCAGTGCTTGGCTTGTCATTGAAGGTATGACATTATATCCAAACGACTATTAAATAATATGTGATATAATTAACTGACAATATGTTTTTGAAAGATTAGATTCATCTAATCTATCATTGAGCTCATGGCATAAAATAGCTTTTTTTTTTTTTACGTGCATACTCAGTAAAAATAACCCAATTTTTTTCCAATTCAGCTGATAAAGATGCAAACAAAGGTAAAAAGACAGCAAGGAAAACAACAAGGGCAGGAGGATCTGGGCTGGATTTACAGAAAATTGCCAAAGAGCAACAAGGAAAACTAGAAAAGGAGAAAGAGGAAAGGAAAGAACAAATTAAAGCTGCTAAAGAGTCCGCAGCAGCTACACCACCACCTGAATCCTCTCCAGCTGCTGCACCCAATAATGCTCCAGTTGTGGCTGAATCTACAGCTACCAAACAAAGTAAGAGAAGTGGTGTTAAATTAATAAAGAGAGGGCAAAATGCCATTTAGGTAAATGATTGTCTATGATTTTATTGTGATATTTCTTTGTTTATGTGGTTAGTCAACTCATGTTGTTTGCATATTATACTGGTTATGATAATGTGTTAATATGACAACCTCTGACTCGTTTTTATGGTTGATAGGAGTGGTAAATGAACCAGCAATGGCAGGTCCGCATCCACAGGTTGTGGAGGCAATAAGCACTGGTGAGATCTTAAAATTATTTTGAGAATCTGTGCATGCCGTTAAAGGTGAATACAACAGTTGCTCATCTGTGAGCTACAGAGAAGATGCCTGAGTATAGTATGTGGTGGGCCCTTTTATTTTAACAAGTTATCATTTTGTTTTTTTACTTTTGGCTCATCTGGATAACGTTTACTTTGATTAAAGCTGGTGCATCTAAATATTTATATACCAAAATGCAAACCACTAAACTGCTTCTAAGGTCACAGTAATATTTTGGCTGTGCTTCATAATATATTCAGCTCATTAAGTGGTTTATCTACTGTACCTCTTCAAGGACAGATTTTGCTTACTTGACTTTTTTTTTTCAGTAAAATCAGCATTCTTACAAAGGAAAAAAAAATCACTGAAACTGAGTTGCAAGTCATTAAGTTTATCCATACACAAATAATAATAAATAAAACTAAGAATAATTAAGAAACTGTGTTTTGATGCTGTCTGTGATCACTCATAGGTCCTTCTGATGAAACTTCAAAAGCAGAAGATGCCAGAGACTCTAAAAGTGGTAAGATGTAAAATGAAAACAGTAAAGCTCAAAAGCAGAAGTACAAACAAGTTTAAATCACTTACTATCGTTATTGGCCTCAGGCCGCTCACCTGAGGAAGCCAAACCAACTTCTTGCAGATGCATGGTGTGCCAGATATTTAAAGCTGAAAAAGCAGAATAGTAACAATAATATTAAAAGACTAATAAAATAACTGTATAGTGGCTTACACAGTTTTAACACAAGTTTCAAAAATAACACATTAACTCAATTAATTGATGAACTGCAGTTTGTTTTAAAATACAAATCAATCAAAAACAAATACATTATTTCCAAGTGAAGGAGCAAAATGTTAACTGCTTTTGATACGACGTCATTAAATTGCTTTGTAACTCGAATTCATGATGACTCTCTAACCAACTCACATGTTCAGTTATACATGAACTGGTAACAGAAATATATTCTTCATTTATTAAAACAAAGAGAGGTTATTTAATTTTATGTTCAGATAAGATGAGATATCCTTTGTTTTTCCCAGATTTTGGAAGTTATTGCTTTGCTTTTTATTTACTTGCGCGTAACCATAGACCATATAAAAATAAATAAGGCCCCCATCACACAGGCCTAGAGACCAGTCAGCAATCCTCTGGTAACCATTGGTCCTCAGGGAAAAATGTGTATTCCTCAGCTGGTTACTGAATGGTTGCGGGACATTGCTTGGTCACAGAGAGGTATACAGTGCTGTGCAGAAAACCTCCTCGTGATTGCTTTGGTCACTAGCAGGTTTCAGTAATTGCCTGTGGTTTGTATGGAAGACACCGGCTTGCGTACAAACACTCGCCAACTACTCTTCAAGCTGAAACTGTGAAAAGTGCGACACAAAATGGAAATGGAGACCGTTCACCCTCAAAGTAAAAGTTGCACCTTTTGAAACACGTTGGTTTCAGCAGTAACGCACAGTTTTACATTGAAAGTGAATGTTGTGTTGTTCTTTTTTAAGTTTTCCACTACCCTCCAGTGGTTAGTTAGAGAGAGTCTGCAGATAAGTTGGCATCTTCCATATAAACTATGGGCAACCGCAGCAATCTGCTAGAACCCATAGCAATTCCAAGAAAGTTTTAGTGACTGATTTCCCCCAGCTATACACATTTTCCATAGCAACTGGTGGTTAACAGGGGTTCACTGACCAGTCATTCCCAAGTTAGGCTTCTGTGGGCCTCTATCAAACATGCCTGCAGAGGCCAACTTTTGGCACTTCCATGTTGACTTAATTTTTAATCCCCAGAGGTGGCCACTTGCTTGTTACACAGCAGTCAAATAAATAAATACTCTCCTTCATTTAAATATATTTAACACATGCTGGAATTAATACAGATGAAACTTTCAAATGCTGCATTGTTTTCTATTTTTATTCAGGATGCATGCAATTCCAAAGACAAAGCTGCTTCACACAGTATGCCAAGTGGAGTCTAACTGCATTTATGTTTCCTAGAGCCTGGTATTACCTCTGGACTTTCCAATATTTATGCTCTTCAAGGAAAGCCAGCTGAATTACATGTGAAGATGAACATTGACTGTGATGGCACCTGGTTCAAAGATGGGAAGCAGGTAACGCCGATGAATAATTATTATTAGATCTACATTTTACAATTGGAGATCAAATTCAGAGTAACTCAAGAGTGTGAAAAAGCTTAAAAACACTAATTTTATACAACAAAATGGCCATGTCAGGTACTTCTCTTTTGATTTTTTTGAATTTCCTTCTCAGTTAAAGTCAGGTGCTGGAATCACCATAACCAAAGATGGAAATTCTCATAAGCTGACAATTCAAAGCTGCCGTGATGAGAACTCTGGAGTTTATCAGTTTGCATCAGGGGAACACAGCACACAAGGAAAGGTCACTGTTGGAGGTAAATTATACTTTGCCTTACTGTTAAACTTGTATTAAACGGCACAAAAATTAAATTAAAGTGCTTTAAAACTGATTTTTGCTTTATGTTTGACAGATATACCTGAATTTGATCCAGATGACCTTCACAAGTTCTCCAAGCCTGTGATAGTAAGAGTGGGCCAAAATGCTACTTTCAAGATGCCCTTTCCTCCTCAGGAGTCTTTGGGGGTCAGCTGGTTCAAGGATGGCACTGAAATCAAAGACGGAGGAGGAGTTAAGATTGTGAGGGAGCGCAATCACAGCCGCCTGCTATTCAGAGACTGCCTGCGGACAGACACAGGGGAAATAAAGATCCAGCTGAAAAACCCATTTGGAGCCATAGAGGCCACATCTGAGCTTATTGTGCTTGGTACGAAAACAAAGACAAATGTAATGAGAAAAGTGAGACATACTGAATTGTAAAGCAATGAAATTTCTAGAATTTGTTGACTCCCATATTTATAGCTGTTTTCAAAATAAGTGTAACAATAACTTTTGCCCTACCAAGCATGACTACATTTAAATTTAACATGATGTTTTACTAATAGATCGACCTGGTCCACCGGAGGGTCCAGTGAAGACTGTTGAAACTAGCTCCTCAATAATTGAGATACAATGGAACCCTCCCAAAGACGATGGTGGCTCTGCTGTAACCAACTACATTACAGAACGGCAGCAGACAGGACAGAGTCTGTGGACAAATCTCGGGGATGTCTCAGGGGACAAGACCTCCTTCAGAGACAGGAATGTGACTCATGGAAAGAAATACAAGTATCGCGTCTATGCAGAAAACCCTGAAGGCATCAGTGACGCCCTGGAGACAGCTGATAGCATAATGGCTGGCGTAATGAGTGAGTGTAGAAAAATCAAATCTTGTTTAGTGTTCCTCAGCAAATTCCAACTTCATCTCCTTCAGGAGTGAAAATGCCTTTGCATAAGTCTTGTGGTAGCTTTAAATATTTTATCACTAGGCAGTATTCAATCACCATAGCAATCTCGTGTTTTATCACAGCTGGAATTGATACTGTATGTTTAAGAGAAATTGCTTGCAATGTCCTGCATGTCTTTGATTAATTTAATTATGTTTTAAATATTAATGAAGAGCTCATTTATTTAATTAGACTTTTTATTATTTTTTTAGTACTCACTGGTCCACCTGGTGCTCCTAAAGTAGTGAGTACTTCAAAAAGATGTATCAACTTGACCTGGACCCCTCCAGAGGATGACAGAGGAGTGCCGATCATTGGGTACCAAGTGGAGAAACGAAAGAAGGACACAAATCAGTGGATTGCCCTAAACACACTTAATGAACCTATTAAAGGTTTGTTAAATCAAAAAGGAATTCCTACTCCTAAAGAACAATTAGCTCCTTTTTCCAGAATGTTCCCCTTTTACCTTGCCATTAATGATATTTTTTTCAGACGTAAAGTACGGAGTTAAAGATGTCTCTGAGGGGGCAGAGTATGAGTTCAGGGTTACAGCAATCAATGAGTCAGGATCTGGAGATCCAAGCCCTCCGTCTGCAATGGCGTGTGCAAATAATCCAAACAGTAAGTCTTGGCATCCTTCATCGTGAATATTATGATTAACTTAGTTTTTCAGAGCAGTGATTGTTCCCATATGTATTTTAATGTTTTATGTGTCGCCTATCCAGTGAGACCTTGTTTTAAGGACCCAGAGGACTTCATTGTTGTCAGAGCTGGGAATTCTGCTCGTGTCAAAATTTGCTTTGAGGTAAAATCAGGTTTCCAAACAGTTTTTCGTCCTTGGTATAAATCTTAAATCTGTCGTGCTAATATTTTCTGCATTTCTATCTCTTGTCATATTTTTGAGTTATAAGCTCACCACAGCATGACAAGGAAGGGTTTGCCTTACACTTAAGGTAATTATCTGATATTGATATCTCCAGGCTGAACCTCCACCTCAGATCACTTGGCTGAAAGATGATGAGCCAATATCCTCATGGATTAATATCATAAATACAGAGGGAACATCTCAGCTTGTTGTTCCCAATTCAAAGCGCTCAGATTCAGCCATCTACACGATTAAAGCCAAAAACTCTGTGGGTGAGGCTTCATTCGACATTGACCTTAGAGTCACAGGTAAGGACATGGATATTACACTATGATTAGTGTAAAACAAGTTTTGTCACTAAACTACTGGTGACAATTACTTTGTGAAAACATTTAAAAGACTTCAGTGTTAGAAATGAGGAGTGTGTTAGAAGGGAACGATTCAATTTACTAATTAATTCCCAGGGAGCCGGGATATTGGCAAGATAATGTCAAATCCATCAGCATAAAACACAGCAACAATTATTTTAACACACAAATGCATGTGTTACACAAAAAAAAAATATTGCTGCATGCTAGATATGGTAGGAGTACATAAACCTTAAAAAGTTAATAAGAAAACTGGTGAAAGCAGAACAAAGGTAACAACAGATTTTCCTGCTTCCTATAACTTAAGCTTATATTTGTTGCTAGACGAACCCAAGGCTCCAGGGCCCGTGGAGCTAGAACAAACAGTCCATGGAAAACTGGTGGTATCATGGGCTCCCTCTCCAGACCATGAGCTCGATGACCGCCTGTACTACATGGTCTCTCAACACGACTCCCTCACCAGAGTCTGGAAGACTGTGGCAGACCGTCTCTTCACTACCACATACACAGCCCTCAACATCCTCCCAGGGACAGAGTACCATTTCCGAATATATGCCAAGAATGACATGGGTCTCTCAGATCCATCTCAGTCACCTACATGGGGCATCAACAGCAATAGAGGTGGGTTAGTTATTTTGATTATGCCATTACAGTGAACCAAACTACAGTGTATGCTGCACATTAGTTTGATCATACAGGTACTTTCCAATGTCCATAACAGCTAATCTGTCAGACACAAAATTTCAAATCTGAATGACATGAAGGCAAACATGACAGCACTTGTTTGTTTTGTTTGTTTGTTTTCAGTACCATAGGTATTGTAACTGGGAGGGTTGTCAAAAAAGTAGATACTCATATACTGAGAATCAAACTACTAATGAATTAAATACTCATTTGCAACAGTGCTGATACCAACAGTGACATAGCCTCTTTCATCTGACACAGCTTCAAACAGCGCCTGCAGTCAGGCCGGCACACAGCCTCTCCCCTCACTAACAGCTAAACATATGAACAGTAGTGCAACAAACTTGGCGAAGCATGTTAAAGACTGACACCCCCATCTTTATGAGAAATACATTGAGATCAGTAAAGTCCCGTTTCAACAATGCTGAAGTATGGAGCTTAGCAGCAAATGTTATGAGTCCTGTCTTTCTATAACGTCAATAGACAGTGTTAATTCAACAGGGTAACACAGTTATTTGTATCTAAAAACATTTTACGGTTTCTCTTAAATTTCCCGATTGAAGTTGAGAAAAGTCTACCAGCAGCCAGACAGAATTGGTAGCAAATATTTGAGCAGGAAGGACAAAATCACCAGAAATAAACAGGGCTGGGTATATTTGCACAGACCTGTATTTTTCTCATCTTTTTTCCCTGTGGTATCGAAAATGGTATCAAGCATTTTCCTAGGTATCAGTATCAAGTCTGAAATTCTAGTATAGTTATAACCCTAGTGCCAATCCCCTGACCTCAATATCACTGAGCCACTTTGGGGAGATCCCAAAAATGCAGTTCTTGCAAGACAATTCAAGAATTTAAAGGGCCTGGAGGCTCTTTCTCACAAAGACTGGGCAGCTCCACCATCTGAGAGAATAAAGGTACTCATGCACAACTGCCACAGAGGACTGCAAGCTGTCATTAACGCTAAAGTGTGAAATGCACTGTATTAAGATCTAATTTATTTAATTAAAATGAAAAGAAATGTATAGTCCTGGATCTTTAAAAGAAATCAAATTAAAATCAACACCAAATCTAAGCAAACCACATGTCCACATGTTTGTCTGCTGGGGAGAAGAGAGAATGTTAGCCAACATGCCTTTTTAAACAATTAGCCAACAGGCGTGCTTCCTCTTAGGAACCACTTTTCATACCCTGCCAGCCTCTTACACAAAGCCAGAAAGGAGGAGGACAGAGCCGGCAGACTGGACATGGTTTTGAATGAGATTCATCCTTACTGGTGAAAGTGCTTTGTTTAATTTAGGCAAAGCAGTTGCATCACGTGTGTGACACCACACATGATCTTATTCAATGTCACTGGAAATTCTCCAGATAATTACCTGCTTTATTCTTACATGCACTCACTCAGACATTACACAGACCCAGACTGCACTAGGGAGCTGACAGGATGTACATTCTCACACTGAGCGCTGCTGGGTAAGTCAAGAAAAGTTCAGGGTTGCACTAGATGTGTAAAGCTGTTATAATGCTGCTATTTGAAATCTGATTAGTACAAAGGAATGGATCTTTATTGACATTATTATAATTTGACCTTAAATACTAACTTTGAACATTCCTTCTCTTTAAGTTCCAATAACTTCAAATGGAGTTATTTCAGCAGAGGCCTCCTTTGAGAGGCCTCCATCCATCTCGGTCCCTTTGAAAGTCCACACACCGCCTAAAGGTTATCAACTCTTCATGACATGTGCTGTTAGAGGATGCCCGGCCCCAACTGTATCCTGGTACCTGAATGATGTCTGCATCAACTCAGACAATAACTACTACATCACCAACTTCTTTGGTGTCTGCTCCCTGCAAATTCTCAGAGTCCAGCCGAAGGACAGCGGTGAATATAAGGTTGTTGCAGTTAACTCTTTTGGCAGGGCAGAGTGTGCCGCTAAAATTGTTGTCAAAGGTAAGCTTTATTTAAGAGTTAGAAATTTTGTGTGGTTTGTGATGAAGAGTTTATTCTTATGATTTTTTTTAAATTCTTTTACAGATTAATTGGCAGTAAGCATTTGTGAAGCCTTTCCTCTTCCCTGTGGAAAATAAGGAATTTAAATGAATGAATGTTTTGGACTGCTATACAATAGAAACAACACACTTTCAAAGCACAGTGTGGGTAAAAGAAGTGCAAACTCATCTGATGTTTCTGAAGTGCAATATTTACAATTGTTACCCTGTCACTGGTAATAATATCTATTAAAAATGAGTGAAGTGGCAATCTTTAGTACAAAAACATCTGTCAAATTCCAACCGCAATAAATCAACAAACTGAAGTGTAGTCGGTGTTCTGTCTCATCACTGTTTCAGTTTTATTAAAAAACTTTTTTGTTTTTCACTGATACAAAGCAATACATTTTTTTAGCACATGGCTCCCACATCTGAGCCCGTGACACCACGCATATCACAGCACTACATTAAGCACTTATGAGCCAAGTGCACATTTTCATTGCCATAGATACCATTTGAAAAAGAAGGTACTTGGCTGCAAACCTTAAAAGATTATTTTCAGTATTCACAGTCAGCAGATAAGGGAAGACTTCAATGAATACCTTAACCTGCTTGTTCATGTGGATCTAAAAAAAAACATATATTCATACAGCATATTTGCTTTATATATTGTGTTGTAAAGCTAATATGAAAGAAGTCAATGTACATAATCATAAACAAGCAGAATAGCTACTGCACTAGCTCTAACCTGTTTAACTAGCAGTGTATAGTTACTGAGGAGAGTAAAATAATATTGCAATGTTCTTGCATTAGCACAGCTTCATGTCTAATGGATTATATAAAAGTGCTTACCGCATTACCTTTGTCAGGTCAGAGGTGATATTCATGTTTATCTCCACTCGTGTCGTCAGGCTTTTCTTCCAGTTGAGTCAGTTACTTTAAGAAGCTCAGAGTAACTATCCAAACAGCACCAATATGCCATGCTTGTTTAACCTCTGACAATGTTAACCCAAAAACCTGTTCAGTACACTGAGTTCAGCATGCCACCAACACCATGAGCAACCATCTTTTTATAATGCCAAAGCAGATCCAGTGTGACCTCCCAAATACCAAAGGCATGCTGTGAGAATTTCCGTTGATACATTTCGAGGTTAATTGGAATGGTCAAGCCCTTCATATCAGTTAGAGATTATTTTACCACATAAACTGTCTCACGTTAATGTTTACTGACCAATAAAGTCCATAGTACAGTGATCATATTACCAGAGAACTTGTGAAGCTGCCAGTCAAAAGCTTTAAGTTAGTTTGCCTGTAACATGAGGGAAACTCTGTTAATGTGTATTATAAGTCTGATCCTTGAACCATGAAGTCTGGTAATAGCCATCTCTAATGCGATTGTCATTAAAGAGAATATGCTAGAATCCGTCACAGTTTTATTTAAATCGGACGTAATTTAAATGTTGATATAAATATATAATGCTGATGGGATTTTTATATTCTCAGCAGTAATGGTGGAAAGGTGTTGACTCAATATGTCCAATGCCAGATTGAATGAACAGTCATAATGTATTTCCAGTGACAACTGCAAAGTGATCGTTTTCATAGGGATGTGTAAGAGGAGCCTCCACCCTTTACCAATGCTGTAATACGTGGTTTTTCCAACTACCCATGTAGGGGTTTCTATGCGCTCCTAATGTTTATCGCCGAACAAAAAGGGGTGTCACCTTTGAAATATTGGATAGTGAGAAGAGTGAGAAGAGTGAGAACTGATCAGAGACGACAAAGAACCAAAAGTAAGTACGACTTATATTTTATTGGAAAATTTCGAGGGTTCAAGTAATTTTAACCAAATGACCAAAAACAACTACAATATTTTAAATGTGAGGTTTGACTGAAATTAGTATGCTGAGTGTTCCTGACAAGCAGCAAAGGTCAGGAACTGTATAAATAACAGTAAGGTATTACTTGATGAGAGACTAACAGTGCAGACTAGTTCTAGTAATTGTTTCAGCTGTTTAACACATGATATTAGTATACTTTCTAACAAACAGTGTATATGTGATGAGGTAAATTTAGAAATATAATAATGCCCAATACATAATTTAATAATTTAAAATCCTTAAGATATGAGAAAAACACGAAGAAGCCAAAGATGTTGAAGATTTCATGACTTGCTGACACATTACCATTTATATATTGGTGTATAGTAAATGTTCAATGCTACATAGGAGTGATATCTTCCTTACCTTTTTTGTGCTATTGTACAACGTTTGATGTAAAACAATACAGAAAACTCTTTCTAAAACAATATCTATTTTAAAAAAGAAAAACATTAACTGACCTTTTGAGATCAGCCCTAACTAACATTTAATATCTCAACAACGAATGACATTTAACTGAGGAATATGACCTTCCCAATTGGCTTCCCATGACTAACAAAGGACCGAGCTTATGAACTAAGTTTGAACTACAGACACTGACACATCAAAGCCTATATGTATTTTCTCCCCTTTTTTTTTTTTTTTTTTGCTGGGTTGTAGATGAAGGTCAGATATCCTTTGTCACATTTTTCAGTGTCTCTTATGGTTCTAAAAATGAAAAACTGTGAAAAGCCTTTTGGCCATAATCTTGATACAAGGTCCATTTTGTTCTAATTAAAAGTCCTTCAGTTCTACAAGCCATTAAAATAATTATTCAACTTACTTAAAGATTAAAAATAACCTATACTAACTTTTTTTTTTTGGTTTTGTTTTTCTTTTTGTTTACTATCCAAAGTTATTTAACCTCATTCAGGCATGATAAAAATTTATGGTGGAAAAAAAATCCATCTTCTGCCTACATTACCTCTTTAGGTAGGAGAAAGTACAACATAACTATAGAAAGTGTATGTGGTGGTTAAGGATCTACTATTACTTAAGAAAATGTGTATCAGTTGAAGTTTATTTTGTACCTTTTGTTTATAGGTTAGATCCCTGATGAGTATTATGAAGCAAAAGAGTAGTTTTAAACACTGATGGCATAAAAAAAAGATTTGCGGATTACTTCATCAACTTAACACTTTGATATAAACACATTCAGCTCTCTTCTATGTTTGGATCCTGAGTAGTTAAATTGTTGGCACAGCCACCTGACTCCGCAGGCAGTTGGGTGGAGTGAGTCACTAGGTGGGATTTCACATTCCCTCTTTACAGTGTCCCAGCATGTCTCCAACTGTCTGCATAAGTCACGCAGGAGTCAAAGCATCCCCACTTTAACGATCCATGAGCAGAAGCTTGAAGGCAGGATTTCTCAAACTTTCCAGGTTTCTAGGTGTCCTTGTTTCCCACCACACCAGCAGCTACTGGAAAAGAGTGGTTAAGTGAGGCTGACTATACTTGTGACTGCAAAAGAAAATTTAAATAAAATTTGTAAAACAAAAAAATAGAGTATTATTTTTATAAACAATTATATTTTTAAAATGTTTGTACCAAATAAATAAATGCATACTGTTTCAGATGCTAAAATGGATATTTGACTATTATATGACTTTTGGATATTTGGGCATTTTATTAACAATAAAGTAAATTAATTACCAAAAACAAAAATCACTGTTTAAATAAAAAACACATTTGACATTGTGCCAATTTTTCAACTTTATGAATTTTCTTATAGTATAATCCTTTATAATTTTCTGTTACTTATAAATTGACTTTAATGTTGCAGCAACAAAATTATTCTGCTAGAAGACTGCTTATTATTTTTGCTGCAGTAAAAAAAAAAAAAACTTCCTTCTCTTTTAGATAATTCCTTCAAGAAATTTATTCAAAATTAATAGAAATGATAATTCACTAAAAAAAAAAGTCATCTTCTTCTTACTTTTGGTTATGCAGAAATACATATTTATTTAGGGAAATATAATAAAATACATAAAATATGAATTTGCTCATGTAGGACAACATGAATGAGTACCGAATACAAATTAGTGAGTACAAATTATGAGTATTTAGAGAAATATATGATTATGTAAACATGCAGCAACTTTATAATAAATTATTATTCAAAACTCAACCTTGTATAAAATGTATAAAAATCATATACACTCACCAGCCAAATCATTAGTTTCCCCTTGCTAGGACCAGGTTGCCCCTTTAGTTTCAGAACTGCCTTAATTCTCTGTGGCATCAGAGATTTTGGTCCATATGGACATGCTAGCGGCACACAGTTGCTGCAGATTTGTCGGCCGCACAGCCATGATTTGAAACTGCTGTGCCACCACATCCTAAAGGTGCTCTATTGGATTGAGATTTGGTCACTGCGGACTGAGCTCATTGTCATGTTCAAGAAACCAGTTTGAGATTATTTGAGTTTTGTGACAAGGCATCCTGCTTGAAGCAGCTATCAAAAGATGGGTACACAGTGGTCATAAAGGGACGAACATGCTCACCAACAATGCTCGGCTGGGATGACATGTTTTTAAACAATGCTCAGTTGTTTGAAACACTCTAGCCATTCTCCTCTAACCTCTGAAATTAAAAGTCATTTTCACCTAGAAAAATTGAAGGTTACTGATTTTTGTTTTATTTATTTAATTTTTTTTTAATTGTTAGACCATTCTCTGTAAACCCTAGTGATGCCAGTACATTAGCAGTTTATGAAATACCCAGACCGCCACATCTGGCACCAGCAATCATTCCATGTTCAAAGTCGCTAAATCACCTTTTTTCTCCATTCTGATAGTTGGTTTGAACTTCAGCAGGTTGTCTTGACCATTTCTACTGAGTTGCTGCCATGTAATTAGCTGATTAGATATTGTATACTTATGAAACCAGCTCTGATTATATTGATAGGATAAACAGGCAGCTACATATCAGTGACAGTCTATCTTTGTACTTCAGCAGCACAAGGATCACACTCCTGATCTGATAATCAACAATCAAACGCTGCCATGAGTTCAAAAACAGACCAGGACCCAAAAGCCTTTGGTAAGTCTGGAAAATGTAAGTTTGTTTTGCATTCTAGCAGCATGTGGAACGCTAGGTGGTATTCAAATCTCTCTACTTTTGCAAACATTTTTTAAAGAACTGGCATTTCTCTTCAGTTTTTATGAAAAAGTATTTGCAAATTAAGAAAAAAAAATCAGAAACTAAAATTGATTTTTTTTTCTTGACTTTCAATTCAGCCCTTTTTAGAAAACCTGCAGGCAGCCAAAGCTTTGACTTGTCTTGGGCCTGAGACTTCAGTCTCTTCAGGCTTTCCAAACCAGGATTTGGCAGTTTATTAAATGTCAAATGTAACCTATGATGAAAAATGGACTGCCATCGGGGAGTTTGTGAAGCAGCAAAAAGGAAAATAAATAAAAAGAAAAGAAAGCAGTGAAATCAGACATCTTAAAACATGTTCTGAATATTTCTACCTTTTATAAAACCAGCAACGGCTGCTGAAGAGGCTAGCAAGTCTGTCATGGGAAGTATGCAAATAGAAACCATGTCGAGCTATTGCCTACTAAAACAGAGCCATAGGAGGACTGGATTGAAATCATAAACGACCAAGCTTTGGAGTCTAACATGGCCAGCAGATTTCAATTGTTTCACAGTAGACAAGCTCACTATACTTAGAACACGACCCTAATCCTTATGCTGGCTGCACATCCAGCTGACCTACATCACACCTTGGGTGATGAGCTAATTCAGTTTAGATCATTCATCAAGCCTGCAGATAATAAAACCCCAGCTGGATTACTTTAGAAAATTCAGAACTACAGGCTGCAATAAATGTTTTCAAATATTACTGTTGTGCTGCGGTTGTTGCTGACTCTGCCTGTGGGTAATTGTTGAAGAAAGTGGTCATTTTTGCATCAATAAAAATGAACTGAGGAAACAGATGTTGCAAAAAAAGGTCTCAGGGCACTTTCTCTCACTTTACGAGCAAAGCCACCAAACAACTGGCAGCCAATGATAGTGTAAATAATTAAAAAAAAATTATCCATCCATTCAAAAAAGTAAAAATGTCTTTCATAGGGTGTTTTATGATTGATTCATGTATATACTTTTACGTTTATGGTGTCATCTATTTGTCAACTGTATCTGTGAACTTAATGTTTTTGTGTTCAGTAAAGTTTAATGCAGAATTTCCTATGGTTATGACATGAGAATTTTTAATATTGTAATAATAATTTGAATATTAGGAAATTAGGAATAATATTTTTCTGCACTGCTCTAGTCTTGCACTGAAAAATTGGTGTGACTAACTGGGGTGGGGACGGCTCTGGTTTTCGTACCCAGAGGCCCACGGCTTTATAATCCATCTATATCACAGCTGAACTCCCATCCAGTTCTAAACACACTTTAAGGACTAAAGCAAAAAGGATGCATCTGACCACTATTTAAAGTGCCAGAGCACAGGGTTGGAATTATTTTGTAAATGAGATATTTGAGTTTTCTTCTGCAAATGAAGGGTCACCTGTAGAGTCTACAATCATCTGCAGATACTGAAATAAACTGACACATTTGTAATACTTTTGTTGAATAAAATGCCTTTTACTCTGATTATACTTGTGAAGGTGAAAGGAAAAAAGAAATTAAACAGAAATTTGACGAGTAAAAACAACAAGTGTTCTTGAGAATCATTCTACGAGCATATGGTATAGCTCAGAGGTGTTTATAACGGGGATATCTGCTTTATACAGCCTACAAGCTCTTATTGAAGGTGTTGTCAAGGTTTCGGCTATACCAAAATCGAACAGTTCTTCCAGTCGCAATTAGCATGCAGAAAGAAAAAAAACTGCTGTCCTACCAGGCTTGGATTATGTGTGAATCAGTGCTTGAGGAACAAGGTCACAAGAATCCTGCCTGCATCCAGATGATATAAGCGTGTACACCAACCCCTTGAGAGATTGCACATACAGTTTGATGAATATTAAATAAATGCCCTCAAACTGTGGTAAGGCCACAGGAAAAAACAAAAATTATACAGAGTAGACAATTTAATGACTCACAGAAGGCATAACCAAATAACTGTATGTCTGTGCAAATAAAGATAATGTTTTAAGTTATGTAAATGATTTCTTGCTACTGAATATATACACATACACACACACACACATACATACACAGCTCATATTGCTGAGATAAAGGTAAGATATTGAGATCAAAGGTTTGTTGGCAGTGTTTAACTGAGCTGTACTGTATTTAGATGAGGGGTGAGAATAAAAGAAATACTTAAATATATTGCAGTGTAATCATATAGCTGAATTAAGCTGTAAAAGTAGAATATTTGGCTAAGCTATTGTCTTGGATTGTGTCTCTAATAAAGTATCAGGAAGTATATTTCAGCTTCTAAAATGTGTGATTACTACGGCTTGAATCTGAAAAGGGTTTATGGTTTGGAATCTCCATCTCTGGCATGGTTTAGTAACATAAAACCAAAGTACTGCTCGATATGGCTAAAATGTCTATGGGACCGTTTTGATTCTGTACACTGAATTGCTGTAGTGACTTGTTAACATAGCCATATACAGCAACAGTAAACTCATACTAAATGCACAAGCCCCAGGGTGTTTAAAGCAGAGTTCAACACTTGTTAGTTAAGCTTAGTGGTTTGTATCATGTCCATGTCACCCTATTTTTAAAATATAGGGTCAGAGCGAAGTAGGCTGAAAAAATGTGTTGGCCTGCTCCTTTTTGATCTCTCCAACAATACAGTAAGGGACTACTGCTTCCACTGTCTGGGCTAAACACTGAGTTAGTAGTTCTCAACTGTGTAACAGGTTCATCAATAGTCTCATTTAAGCAAACATCTCTAAGGCACAATTTTCATTGTGAATAATAACAATAATTTTGTGGTGTGTGTGTTTTTCACGCATTCAGCTCTCTTCTATGTTCACATTTCTTATGTGACTTTTTGGTTAAAAAAAACATTTTAAGGATCAAATTTAAAAGGTTAAGATTAGGGCTGCAACGATTCATCGATTAACTCGAATAATTCGATTACAAAAAATTATCGAAACAAATTTTGTTGTGTCGATGCTTCGTTTAAACTCTGCAGCGCTCAGGTGTCTCGTTTCACCCGGATTGCCAGCATGAATGTTCTCCGTCGTCTTCTTCTTCTTGTGGGTTTAATGGCGG
>JAVDPK010001828.1:876334-886377 GCA_034780415.1 Cichlasoma orientale | reverse complement strand
CCCGCACTGTAAACAGTGTGAGTGGAGCACCGCTTTCCCTTCCTGAGTCGCCTGACGGTTTGCCAGAATCTT
Source organism: Cichlasoma orientale (assembly GCA_034780415.1). Taxonomy (NCBI): domain Eukaryota; kingdom Metazoa; phylum Chordata; class Actinopteri; order Cichliformes; family Cichlidae; genus Cichlasoma; species Cichlasoma orientale. The sequence goes on along the minus strand of JAVDPK010001828.1, from coordinate 886,305 downwards.
TTCGATGCCCTCAGCAGTTGAGGTAAATAAAGAGATGCCCTGGTTGCTATTTGAAGAAAAATGGTATATCAAAATATAGAATGTGTAAATATAAATGCTTGATACAGTGAGTACACTATGGTTTCTTTTCATTTTGTCAACAGACAAACCAACACCCCCGCAAGGGCCTGTGGATATTATGGAAAGTGCTGTAACATCTGTTGAGTTCAAATGGAAACCGCCAAAAGATAGTGGTGGATGCCCGATCACAAATTACATCATAGAACGGCAACAAGTGGGGCGAAATAAGTGGTCAAATCTTGGCGAGATCCCTGGCAACAGCCCCAGCTACAAAGATTCAGATGTGGACCCTGGAAGGAGATACTGCTACCGGATCAGAGCCAAGACTGCAGAAGGCATCAGTGACTACCTGCAGACAGAGGACATACCAGCTGGTGTATTACGTAAGTTTTTAGTTAATGCCTACATCTTTATTCCTTTTCTTCTAGTCAGGTTCACTGTTGGGACTTGTTTGTCCAGCACATCCCACAGATGCTCAATTGGATTGAGATCTGGGGAATTTGGAGGCCAAGCAACACCTCAAACTCAGTGTTGTGCTCCTCAAACTATTCCTGAAACATTTTTGCTTTGTGGCAGGGTGCATTATCCTGCTTAAAGAGGCCACAGCCATCAGGGAATACTGTTTCCATGAAAGGGTGTACACGTTACACAGCAATGCTTAGGAAAGTGGTACGTGTCAGAGTAACATACATAGATGGCAGGTGCCAAGGTTTCCCAGCAGAACATTGCCCAAAGCATCACACTGCCTCTGCTGGCTTGACTTTTTCCCTTAGTGCATTCTGGTGTCAGGTTTGCTCCAGGTAGGTGATGCGTATGCATCCCGGTCATCCACGTGATTTAAAAGAAAATGTGATTCATCAGACCAGGCCACCTTCTTCATTTGCTACATGGTCCAGTTCTGATGCTCACATGCCCATGACTAGCACTTTCAGTGGGTGACGGCAGTCAGCATGGGCACCCTGACTGGTCTGTGGCTATGTAGTCCCATATGCAACAAACTGTAATGCACTGTGTGTATTCTGACACCTATCAGAACCAGCGTTAACTTTTTAAACAATTTGAGCTACAGCAGCTCATCTGTTGGATCAGACTACACGGGCAGGCCTTTGCTCCCCACATCCATCATTGAGCCTTGGCCGCCCATGACCCTGTTGCTGATTCATCACCGTTCCTTCCATGGACCACTTTTGATAGATTCTGACCACTGCAGGCCATGAACACCCATCAAGAGCTGCAGTTTTAGAGATGCTCTGACCCAGTCGTCTAGCCATCACAATTTGGCCCTTGTCAAACTTTTTCAAATATTTACGCACAACCATTTTTCCAACCTTCGAACACATCAGCCTTCAGGACAAAATATTCACTTGCTCCCACCCACTGACAGGTGCCATTATGAAAGACACAATCAGTGTTATTCATTTCACCAGTCAGTGGTCATGTTATGCTTGACTGATGTGTGTGTTTATTTTATTTTTTATTATTAAAGGTGATCCTTGATTTTATGTATCTAATACACTTGCAATCATAACTGTTAAGATACATGCAACAAGGTGGAGCTCAGTGTACATTTCAGTGCTACAATGCAATGCAATAGTCTCCCAAAGCATTGTGTTCAGCCATGTACTTCTGTGTGACTAAGGAATGTTTTAATTTAGGAGATAATAAAAGTGATGGTGAGCAGCCTTAACTGTGTTTCACTTTCGATTTTCTGTTCCGCATTTCCCCCACAGGTTATCCTGGACCACCAGCAGTACCCAAAGTGGTCAGCACCTCTAAAGACTGCATCAATTTGTCATGGGCTCCTCCGTGTGACACTGGAGGAACCAAAATAGTAGGGTACAATTTGGAAAAGAACAAGAAAGGCACCAATTACTGGAGCCTTGTAAACCAAAAAGGGCCAATTACAGGTATACAACCTAAATGATGAGCTGCAGGAATATTCGTTAGCTAGAGAGCAAAAATAAATGCTTTTTATGTACCTGCCTATGTCTGTGCAGATTTGAAGTGATATAACTCCTTTTTTCTATAGATACAAAGTATGCAGTTAAAGATGTTTTTGAGGGAGCAGCATATGAATTTAGAGTGTCAGCTGTCAACCTGTCTGGTGCTGGAGATCCCAGTATTCCATGTGAGACAGTTATTGCAAGAGATCCAATGAGTAAGCTAATCTCACAGACTTGCTATGTTTTACCGTTTTTATTCCCACTCATGCAAATCATTCTTTAAAGTGAACATAATTTTCTCTGTTGCTTTTTGTAATATAAAACCTGCACCCTCACATTACTGTAATTGCAGGACCCCCAGGCAAAGTCACAGACCTTAAATTAACATCCTCCAATTACACAACATTTTCACTGGCCTGGAGTAAACCTAAGGAAGTGCAAGGGGTAGAGGATGAAGCCCAAGGATATTATGTGGAGATCAGACCAATAGAGTGCCTTGAATGGACCCGCTGTAATGCCATCCCAATTACTCGAACATCCTACACTGTGCTTGGCCTTAAGGCAATGGCCACATACTGGGTGAGAGTAATTGCCACCAATTATGGAGGTGATGGAGAACCTCAGGGCTTTGACAATTATGTCATTGCTATGCCTCCTCCTGGTAAGAAATGTTGTTTTTAAAGTCTGACAGTGCATCAATACAAGTGCAAATCGGTTATTTCTGCAAATATCTTAAACATGAAACTTCATATTCATTACTCACAAAAAGCCATAGAAAACATACAGTTTTTCTTCCAATATACATCTAGAAATAGCAACAGTTGAAGAAAACCTAATGAGTGCCTCTTTTAACATCTTATTACTCATTAATTTCATTCTCATTACTAATATATGTTGTCTGTGTATGTGGATCATGACTAAAAAAGAAATGTTCCTAACAGTGGAAACAAGGAAACCAAATTACAGTCTGTGCGTAAATTATACACAACATGTTTCCTCATAATACAGCAGAGAGTAAAGAATCAAAAGAATAACGGAGAAAAATACAGAACTTCCCCAGCAGCTTCATAAATTAGACATTTAACAGTTTTATTTTAAATCTATCCCTCGCAGTAAAACCAAAGTTTAAAGACCGCAACATGAAGACCTTTGTGGTGGTGAAATCTGGAAACACTGTTCGTCTCAACATCAACTTTGAGGTGCTATGCCACAGGTTTTTCTTTGTTTACTGTGTAAGAAGCTAAGCAATGCTGTTATATTTAATATATCAATATAATTATTTTTGTTGTTGTTGTCTACAGGCATCCCCCTTGCCTGAAATTTCTTGGTTAAAGGATGGTATTCCAGTGTCCAAGCATGCGACCGTTACCAACTCTGATAAAGGATCTCAGCTCTTAATTCCCACATCTGAGAGGTCGGACACTGGCATCTACACCATTACTGTCAAGAACATAGTTGGCCAGGAAAGCTTCAGTGTTGAAATCAGAGTTACAGGTGACTGCCCAAGTGTATAGCAATGATTTATGACTGTTAGATTAATTATGACCATATACATTACAGGCAAATTCTAAGAGTAAAGCTGTGAAATACATATATTATACTATATGAGGAGCAACTCAACTGGATACAGTTGCATGGCAATTGCTGTACAGAATTATGAATTAATTTGGTGACTTGGATGCCATTTTTATTTATGGTATTTTAGAAATGTATGTTTCAGCAAATACAATGCAATTTAAGTAGGAAAAATGAAAAGTATATTTTTAGAGAATTATTCTATTTATACCTCAATGTACCACAGAATTTGTACTACCTAGGATCACATTTAAGGTATGAAACAGTGTAGATAATGGAAAGCATAAAGGCATAATGCTGTTACTGGATGACAAAATCTTAAACTCAACTAAGACTGCAAGATTTAGTAGAAGCCACTGAAAGGGCAAAAAAAAGTGGACCCCGAGTTGATATTTTGCTACACATTTTGAGATCAAAATGAATCAAATGAAGACACTGCTGGGTAACAGATGTAACCAGTAACTGGGTTAATGATTGCATCAGTTTTACTACTTCACAATCCGAAGGCATATTCTTGAAAGCTGGAAAACACTCAGAACTCCAGACCAATTTGCTCTCATCCTCTCACTTTGCCTGCTTCAAGAACTCCCCTTTTTCCCCAAGCTACACTCACTGGTGCAGCTAGCTGTACTGTAATTATATTGTGAGTTTTAGCCATCCATCCATTTTTTTTCACTTATCTGGGGCTGGGTCGCAGAGGCAGCTGCCTAAGAAGAGAAGCCCAGACCTCCCTCTCTCCACACACTATTTCCATCTTATCCAGGGAACACCGAGGCATTCCCAGGCCAGCCAAGAGATATAATCTCTCCAGCATGTCTTGGGTCTACCCCGGGGCCTCGTCCCAGTAGGACATACCCAGAACACTGCACCTAGGAGGCATCCTACTCAGGTGCCAGAACCACCTCAATTTGCGCCACTCTTGAGTCACCGTACTGTTTGCCAGAATCGCTTTGAGGCACTCACGAAAATCTTCTTCCATGGCCTCACCGAAGCACTCCTACACCCGAGTTTGTGCTTCAGCCGCTGCTTGAGCCGCATTCTGCTTGGCATATGGAGAAGGAGAGAAACACCTGATCCAAAGCATACCTTATCTGCCTAACATGGTGGAGGCAGTGTTGTAGCAACATTGGGTGCAAAGTTGTTATTTTTTCCCATTAATTTTGAACCTCTGAAAGGGGAGGAATGTGTATAAAAATGGCCACAATTCTTAAACAGTTCATGCAAACTTAAAGCTGAAAATCTGCACTCCAATCACATATTGATTGTTTCATGTTAAATTCACTGTGGTGGTCTACAGAGGCAAAACTACAAGCACTGTGTCTTTGTCCCAAAAACTATGGAGAGCACTGTATATCTAGCCAGTGTCTCTCAACCTCACGCACTAGCTCAGTCATGCCATGTCCCAATCACCAGCTTCAATAGCTGGGGATCAGCCCACCAGGGCCACCGCCTTGGCCGCTTCCTGACACGCACTGGACCCAACCACTATGGTGCCTCTTGCGGGTGATGGGCCTACAGGAGGGCAGGCCCATGTCTCCTCCTTGGGCTGCACCCAGCCGAGCCCCACAGGCTAAGGCTCGGCCACCAGGCGCTCTCCCTTCACTGTCGGCTCCAGGGTGAGGCCCAAGTAACCCTATCCTGGGCAGGGCAAACTGTTACGTTGATCTTCCTTTCATAACGGTTGTTTCAATTGCTCCAGTTTGCCTTGGGAGACTCTACAGCACCAGGGGGCAAAAGCCCCTGGACAACGTAGCCCCTAGGATCTCTGGGATACACAAACTCCTTCATCATGGTAAGGTGGCAATTCGTGGAGGGGGTTATGACTTTTACTTCAATGAAAATAATTCAATAATTTAATTCAAAGCCTAACAGATGCAAACCGAAGCTGTATGAAACCAACTCCTTTATGTCCTGTCCAGACTAGCAAAGATGTAGTTCAGACGCAAAATCAGCAAACTAGCCCAGTAAACAGTAATTTTATGTCTCTAAATGTGTCTCTAGATGATCCTAAACCTCCAGGTCCAGTGGAGCTAGAACAAAACATCCCAGGAACAGTGACAGTGCGCTGGACTCCCTCTCCAGATGAGAAGAGGGATGACAGGTTGCACTACATGGTATCAAAGAGGGACTCCTTCAAACGGACTTGGAGAACGGCGGCAGACAACCTCTTTAACAACAAGTTTACAATTGTTAACATTTTGCCTGGCCGAGAGTATTACTTCAGGGTGTTTGCTAAAAATGACATGGGCCTTTCACCACCTTCTGAGTCCCCTGTGTTTGGAACCAAAAAGGAAAAAGGTTTGTTTCAGGTTTAATCATGAAAACTGTAAAAAAAAAAAAACTAATAATTTCTCACAAACGAAATCATTGTTGCTTAGCTAAGCTAAGTTCCCAGGAAAGTGATAACTTCTGAGAAGTAAAACTTTACTTACAAATGTATGAAAGCATTTAGACTTTAAACTTCCCTGAGGTTCATTGATTGTCAGCAGAACTGGGGTTTGAGCCATAAAAGTGTAAAACAAATAATCAGATTATCAATTAAGAACTTTAGTAAGCCAAATGGCAAATAAAAATAAATAAATAAACAGAGGCCCGGTAGTGAGGGAGAGTAAAATGTGCACAGGCAGCCAATAAAAGACAGCAAAACTTAATACAGTAAGAAACTGCATGACAGCTCTAAAAACAAACTCAACAAGTGCGGGCATAGAACTATATACAGCAGTGGCAATTATTCATAGGCTCAAAGAATACAACAGCAAGACTAAAATTCACAAAAGAGCATGCACAAAAAGATAGCAGCTTGGAAATGTATGATATTTTCAGATGACTCCAAATTTAACCAACTAGTTGAATAAAAATTTGTATGGAAGAGCCAGATGAAAATTTCCAAATATACTGCACTAGCAGTACAATAAAGCATCTCACAGCATTGAACATGTACATGTAATTATGAACAGCCAGATATTTGGAGGATATCAGACGTTAGGAGGAGAGAAAAAATTACAAACAATACTGGGATTACCAAAAGTAAAAAACTTTAAAGATCTGTAGAGAGACAGGTCTATGAAGCTTGTTTCCGCCACTAAAAAAAAAAAAAAAAAAAAATCGCCATCCATAACTTGTGAAGTATATCAAAATTTCAAGTTAATAAGTGGAAATTTCAAGTTACGCATCTCAAAATTTCGAGTTCAAAATTTCAACTTATTAACTCAAAATTTCGAGTTAGCTCTGCCAGTCAGAAAGCACTGTGAAAGTACGCGATTTCCTTATTACCCGGAAGCAGGAGGCTGAACGTATCAGCTGTCCAACAGTTCAACATGAAAACACTGATTCCATACCTTTTATGCAGCTCTTATTAACTAGAAGGCATTCAAAGGTCAAAAACCTGATTTGTTCACATTTGCTACACACTGCTAGCTAACTGATGCTGTCGCTGCCCGATTTTGAGTGTGCACGAGTTGGCGTCGTCTGCTTCTGGGTAACAAGGAAATTACCTCTTTCATGGAGCTTTGTGATTCGCAGAGCTAATTCAAAATTTCAGCTTATTAATATGAAATTTTCAAATACATAACTTGACATTTCAAGAAAATGACTCTAAAATTCGAGTTATGGCTGGCAAAAAAATTTTTTTTTAGTGGCAGAAACAAGCTTCCATATATTTCAGACCAATGGTGGCAAGCCAAGATGTCATGCCAGGCTTTAAAATTTCACTTAAAGTGTAATCAGTTCAATGTTCAACTAAAGAAAACTGTCTTACGATCCTAGTAACATTAACTCTGTATGGGGCCCTGGAGACAATTTCAACTTTTTTTACATTTCTCTTAGTTACTCGGAGACTGTACGGACTAGACCAAATGATTTATGAAACTTAAATATGTCTGCTAATTACCTCTACCACTTAAGGATAAATACATAAGATAGTTTATTCACAATCTTTATTTCAATCTAAGAAGTCTGATGCTGAATCAAACCCCAACCCTGTTGGACAGTTGCAACATGTTAAACCCAAATAAAACTTCACTAATTAACAACCTCTCACTGTAGAAATAAAAACCATCCCTTGTCACAAGTGTCCCTGTCTGCCCTATTTTAGTAAAAACCCACTTTTTGTAATTCTTTGTTTCAGAAAAGTTCAAAGTACACAGGCCAGAGATAAAACGCCTGAACTTCGAATCCTCTCCCTCATTTATTGTTCCCTTGAAGAGGCGTACAGCTCCACAGGGTTACGAATGCTACATGAGCTGTGCCGTTAAGGGTGATCCAGCTCCACGTGTGACGTGGTACCGGAACAATATGAGCCTCAACACAAACACCAACTACCACATCACAAATGTATGTGGAGTCTGCTCCTTGCTTATATTGCGAGTGGGACCCAAGGACAACGGGGAATACAAAGTCATCATAGAGAACAAACTGGGGACTGCAGAGTCATCCATGACACTGAATGTCAGAGGTATTTACAACGTTTAACAACCATACAGTTTTCACTAAAGTGGTTGTTGTAACATTTGAACTTGCAGTACATACTTCAAATAACGTCAGAAATATATTACTTTTCTTTGCAGAGTGAAGATGAGCCACAGCTGCTGGGTAGAAGCTGAACAAATAGAAAAATTTCTCAAAATCAGTTACACAGAATTTGGAGCCCTGTATTAATCTGAAATTACACACATCCTTGTTGTTGTGTTTTTAATAAATTCAAACATTATTATTTATGTATGAATTGTGCTGCTGCGTAGAATGGAAAGTTTGACCATTTTCTTTTAATTGGTAGGTATTACACAAATAGTTTTTTTTTTCAATACTGTTTTGGTGGATGTTGCAAACCAAGAAATGTACAGATTAATAACCTGTATGAAATATAATAAAATTGCTCTCCCTTGAGGTAAATGTGCAGTGTGACACCTGAGTGGATACGTTTGGGAGTAAGCTGTCATTTTAAGAGGTGTTTAGGTTCAGATTGATCAAGTGTAGAATGGAAGACAAATCTATTAATCACTTGACTAATTGATTTGTGAACAACTGCTACACTTTGTTGCTAATACTGATGTACTGTCCTTTCAATGATATTCTGAATGCAGGTTGTTTTTATTACTAAAGATGAAAAAGCGCTACGTGGATCATACAACTTTCACCACTTCAGTTACATAATAGACTGCGGTGTCCAGTGAATGTGTAGACTTATGAATAATATGATACCTTAACACACGCACACCTGAAGCCACACTCTGCTCTGGTAGACTCCCTTGCTGCCGCTATGGTCAGGTAAAACTCAAAGATGCAGCTTCCACCCCGTTGGAGACACCAGTATGCTCATGAGTTTCTTACAGTCAGGGTTTCTGAAAAGTGGGATTTGTGTGCAACATTAGCACAGTTGCAAAAAAATGTCTTTACCACAGCAATACCTCCAGCAAGTGATGATTACAGAGGCACAGACTGAAGACAAAGGCAACTGGACTGAAGACATAATCTGAAGTACTTATATGTTTACTTACTTCATTTAGTGTTATCTTTTGGAAAGTTGCATTTTTTAAACATAATTTGTTCTATTTTATCATGAAAAGAAGCTATCATGCACAGTATGACGTGTACACGGGTAAAGAAAAAAATCCATCAAGACGAAAAAAAAAAAAAAACATGCGACAGTGTAACTGGTGCAGTTTGTCTTCATAAATAAAAACTGTTACAGCCTTAGCAAGCGTCCTATGGTTTTTGTGTGTCTCGTTTTCCTTCTCACCTGACTTCAGGTGCTATCCATTTCTCCTGAAGAGTCAGTGCACAGCTGGCACCATTCAGTAATTAGCCGCCGGATAGTATAAAAGCTGATGACGCGCTGCTTGCGCACGGCCAGCGTCAGTGCTGTGCCTCCAGGTGTGTGAGTCTGAACTAGTCACAGCCTGCGGAGGGCTGCGTAAAAGAGTGCTTTGAGCTATGTTGTCCTCTCAAGCAGACAGGACTCCATCTCCAGTTCAGCAACTTTATTTTTCCCGGTTCTATTCGTTATTTTTTCGCACTAATCAGATACAGACTGACATGAGCGCGTATGCAAACAAAACTATGCCCACAAGTGGTCACTCCACTCACCGCGCTAGCTGATGACATCACATGCTGAATTCTGACCTCTTGGTATCAACATTAATCAGAGTAACATTTGTAACAACAGCAAAAGAAAATATTTACTGTTTAAATCTGTTACTGCCAGCTGACTTATCCAAAATACAAATTAGATAACAATAGGTGGTTCAAGGTCGCAACAGCTGCTACTGAGTAGCTATTGTTGTTGACAGCAACAGCGTTTTCCTTTGGTAAAACCTTCTGTAGCTGCCCCGGGGATCAATAAATAATGGAGAGTCTCGACAGGTGCTTGATTCTTTATTTATACTTCAACGTTCT
>JAVDPK010001828.1:843936-876187 GCA_034780415.1 Cichlasoma orientale | reverse complement strand
GCAGAGCTGGTGGCTGAGGGCAGGTGAGGACTATAAGACCTGATTATCTCTTCTTCATACCCTCACCTCACTCCAGCGGACACTCTGCCCCCCCCTGGCGGCCACTCCAACGTGAGTCGGTGTCAGTTACACCTTCTTTTCAGCTAATTTGAGTTAGTTGATGTCCTTTGATATAGCAGCCTAGCCACTTCTTTAAGTTCTCTTCAATAAAAGAACAAGAGAAGACAGGAATGGAATACAATAATTATAACTAAAAGCAGAATTCGGAAGACTTTAAGAATCTAAGACTCTAACTGTAAGCAAACTGAGAAACACCAGGCGATACAACAAAAAGAGAACCTCACAGAAAACACAAAACACTGGACCTCAGCCCATATACAGATGTGGACAAAACTGACAAAACCTGTTAAAGAAAGAAAAACCCACAATGGTCAGTGAAATAATCTGAAACTGTCAAAAGTAATAAAGAATTTACTGAAAATTAAGTCATGAAAATCAGAAATTGCTTTTGAATTGTGGTTCAGCAGAATTATTTTAAAAAACTAAAAGACTGAAAATGTGTTGACTATAGGGACGTTAAACTAAGGTGTGTCCTGTAATTAGTGTCACAGTTGTCTTCTAACTTGTAATCAGTCTGCCGATTTAAAGGGTGAAAAGTAGTCACTCTGCTGTTTGGTATCATGGTATGTGCCACACTGAACATGGACCACAGAAAGCCAAGGAGAGAGCTGTCTCAGGATATGAGACAATTATTGACAAGCTTGGACCCACATGGCCTATTGGGGTGATATGGTACTATGAAGTCTTTAAGATAAGATGGGGTCTGATTATTCAAGACCTTGTGAGATTTTAAATTCAATTCTGGATTTAACAGAGAGCCAATGAAGAGAAGCCAATATGAGAGAAATATGCTCTCTCTTTCTAGTCCCTGTCAGTAGTCTAGCTGCAGCATTTTGTATCAGCTGAAGGCTTTTCAGGGAGCATGTATAGTGTAAATAAAATTGGTCCTAGCATTAACCTTAGTGTGTAAAGAAGACTCTACTACTCTTTCAAGAGTTTTTGAGATAAAAGGAAGGTTGGAGATTGGCCTATAATGAGCTAAGACAGCTGGGTCATTTTTAATTAATGGTTTAATTACTGCCACCTTAAAAGCCTGTGGCATGTAGCCACAAACAAGACAGACTGATCATAGTTAAGATCAATGCATTAATTAATGGCAGGACTTCTTTGAGCAATTTTGTAGGAATGGGTTCTAATAGACACGTGAGCGATCAATCAAAGAGAGAGTCTAAATAAATATCAGCAGTACTGAAAGTAGCTGTACACAAAGATGCACAAACAGTTCAGATAGATTTGCTGAAGTACTACTGTATGTAGCAGCTCTCAAATGTTATTTGTGTTGCCACTACACAGTTTTTGTGAAAGGTACTGTTTTCTGCCAGCAGGTGGTGCCTGGTTACTGCCATATGATGAAACATAATCAACAAATGGGATATGGAGAAACCAAAACCTTTTTTTCCTTTATATTTGTCTGTTGCAGGATTGCTAAAAGCTATTGTAGTTACAATAGTTATTATATCGATACCTCAGCCTTCTGTGGTGTCTCTCTGAAATGAACAGCAACAGCAAACACTTATTTGACTCTTGGATTTCCAGGAGGTTGCATTTTATGTAAACAATACTATTTCACTGTTGTCAAGCATGAACAATAATGTAAATAAATACAAAACTGTAAATAATCCAGAAATCTTCTGTGTTTTTACTTGTAAAGTACAAATGATTTCATCAGCATTCCTGTAAAAATAGAAAAATAGAAAATTGTTGAATTATTTATTTTTATTTCATTTTTTTACAAGATTAGAGCACATGCAGGTGATCCTTACACTGACCAAGGCTGAAACGAGACATAAAATGAAGCACTCATTGTCTATGACCACCTAAGATTCCTAAAGCTCCCAACTTTCAAATTGCTTACTAATTATTCAAAATCAGAGGTATTTGCTAAAAGGGCCATCTTTGATCCTCACACAGGTTTACAGCAGTGTATTATCTGTGAATAAAACACATTAAATGTAACCACCAGCACATGCAGCTGTGGAGCTTGGTCAAATGATTAAGCTCTAACAACAGATCTTAACCATGTGTTTTTTTAACATGTTCTTATCTCACTGTAACACACAGTATATCTGTCTCCATGTCCAAGCACTGTATGTACTTTTAATTTTACTCTTCCTCTTTATTACATTCAGATGTGTCTTCTGTTACTTTGATATTTTGACTTGTTTTTTTTTTCTAACAACCTTCTTGTGCTTAAAGAATGAGATCTATTTAATGTTTTAATGCTCAGGGGAAGCACACTTACTCGCCTTGAAATAAGTTTAGTTCCTTTTGCATAACATACAGTATCACAGTTACAGAATTTACTTCGAATCGCATTTACATCACAATATATACAAGAGCTTTTTCTTAAAAAAAGAAACTCTAATTTTTATCCACCCTAAAACACTATTAATGTGACAAATTGTGTTTTTGTTTTACTTTTTTCATATTTACTCAGGCTTCAGCTCGGGTTTCTGAATCCCTTGAGAGTCATTATTGTCAAATCCTTCTGTCCACACACACACACACACACACACACACGCACGCATGCACATGCACATGCTGCAGCCCGCCTACTCCTCTGTCCCCCACTTCCCCCCACGGATCTCACACTCGTGCAATTGTTTCACTCTCCTCTGATATGCAATGTCTCACCATCACATGAAGACGCTTGGATTGTCCCTTAACCAAAGAAACACACAAATCTGAATGCAATCTTCGTGGATAATAAATATTTATCTCTCGACTTTGCTACTTCTCTTGCGTTTAAGAAGGAGTTTTTATTAAAAAAAAAAACTTTGGAAGTACTTCTGCCAACATTACAGCTGCCTGCAGTGGTTCCAGCTGCTCAGGAGCGATGTCATCGCTACCTCCTCACAACAAAGATCCGTCACGCATCAGAAAGCAACTTTCTGACTCTTGTCCAGCTTCATCTACTGCCGCTACCAAGAGCCTGAGGGTAAGGCCTGATTGTCTTTCATCTTTTCAGTGTCTGTTTAGTGACAGGAAATGCCATAAATGGAAAACATTACATTAACTTTGAGGCTCAGTCATTGTCAAAGAAATGTGTCGAAAACAAGCCTCAGAGGTATTTCTGAGCATTAAGACACACGCAATTCATTACTGCCTTCAGTGGAGTTGCGTTTCTTTGCTCTGTTTTGTTTTTTGGACAAAATTGTGTGACACAAGCTAATCATTTTATATGATTTATAAAGAATGTATATAATTAGGAGAAAATAAGCAAGTAAGTATGCTGGATTTCACGTGTATTCAAGTGTTGCTGTAACATGATCACACAATTTTATCATAATTTTGGTACCACAATTTGACAGTTAACCATTGCAGAGATGACCGGATGGTAATGTATCCAATTACCAGTGTAATATTTATCAAATAATTGTGTGTTTTCCTCCAAGTTAGAATAATTTTCCTTCAGGATTACTATTTCTGAGTGTATTCTTGGGGCACTGCACTTACAGTATTAGGTGCATGTCTTAAACCATGTGTGAAGTTTTAAGTTATTCAGTACAGAGCAGTAGTTCTAAAGGCCATAGTAACTCATAAACTGTTAAATAAAACTGCACATTGATGTTCATGAGCAAAGGGGGAGAAAAGTTGAAGGAAATGTTGTAATAAGCAGTTAGTCTTATCTGTTTATACAAACCAAGAAGCACTTGGGAAAAATAGATGGTGTGACGCAGAAAACAGTGTGTGTGAGAGAGAGGGAAACAGGAAGAGTGGAGGAGGAGGAGGAGAGAGAGAGAGAGAGAGAGAGAGAGAGCGCAGAGGGGGTGAAAGGCAGGATGAAGATGAACAGAAGGAAGGAGGGACAGAGTGCTTAGAGAACTGACTTGTGGGAACCCAGTATTTATGGATGTTTATCTCTCTGCTAGTCCTACGGGAAGCTCATATTTTCCATTTGGGAATAGCTGGTGATTAGACAAAATGTCCCTCACAGGATCTGGAAAGGCTGGAGGACAGATTTCAGATGGAGTCAGTCCTTAATGGGACAAAAGCCTACTTTTCCATCAGCATCTGTTTATGTGCAGTGCTGCTTAATATAAATCAGAGCCTTTTCCGGGTCTGAATACATATCATATCAATATGAATGTATCGTTCATATAATTCATTGTCATTTACCCAGCATAGCAGGATGTCCAGAGAGAGCCAGATGACATCCAGTCATGTCCTCAAAGATCCTGTAAATGTCAGAACTGAGGCGTATCACTGTGTTTACGCAATGTGCTTTTAACTTAAAGCCCTGTGTCTCCTTTACACAATTCCACTTACCATCAATTTTACTTGACATGTCCCTCTCAGGCACCGGTCACATTGTTTTTTATGCTTAGGTTTATATTACCGTCTCTGGTAAAGGTGTCCATGTCTGCAAGAATAAAGATGCAGTGGAAAATGTAACTGTGTGTACTGTCTTATATCAACAAGTGAATTCTCAGTTAACATTTTCTAATAGACTAAATTTAGAAGTACAGGCAACAGGCACGCTAATCACTGAAAGAGTTAAGAGTCTTGTTAAGATGAATCTACAGAAGGAGCATTTAAGGATGGAGAGGTGGGTTCAGAAAGGACATGTGGCAGAGCTATTTCTGTCTGCTGTAGGCTGCATTTTCTTTTCATGCCTTTTAATCTCTCACATAGCACAAGAGTGGGCTGCCATGCTAGCAACTTTACAAGGCTGTATTTAGGCACAGTAGTGCTTTCAGTTAAATGCTAATCTCACCACTGAAGGTGGGTTTATTTTCTTTCAGCCTCTAGGGTTAGCATGTTTGTGCTATAAAGTTTGCTAATCAAACGGTGACACCACAAAAACCTGCCAGATTACAACTGTGGCAGACAAATTAAAAGAGAAACTCTACGATGATTTATCCAAAAAGCCCTCCAAGTACACAGTAGTATTGGTTGCTTGTTCCTACTAATCTATATAATGACACTGTGTATATGAATATGTATAATCTGTAGGCAAGGGAGGAGAGTTTTGGTACTGAAAGTTTTCTAGTTTCTGTTTGTAGTCCACTTGTAGTCTGAGTGCAGACCAGGTATGTTTGCACATTTTTTTGCATGCAGATACGCAGTCAGCATGGAGAGCAATAGAAACATGGCTTTTGTTGACCAGAAGACTCCAGTTTCAGTCTTGTCTGAGATGACTGTTTAATTTTGCCTGTTTACTTTCATTTTCCTTCAGTTCAGACACACAAAATAGCAGGTTAGGGTTAGAAAAAGAGTACAATCTGGATTAAAATTCACCTTTTTAAAATGGTAAACACATTTTTAAAAGCTTTCCTATGTTCCGATGGTGCTGAGTTACACAGATAGTGTATAAAGGTGGGCATTGCCACTGTGACATCACCTGTTAGTGAAGTCCTGCTGTGAAGCCTGTAGCTGAGCATGTTTGCAATCACCAGTTTGATGTCATGAGTGACCTTAAAACCGAAGGACAATGAGCTCATAGGAAATGGAAATGGAGTGGAATTTATATATCATTTTATAGTCTCAAAGTGCATCAGGCTAAAAGCTTTATTCTATACATTCTAAGCACTTTATCTTTTATACAATCTGACTTCTATTTGCAATCAGTTGCTAGCCATCAAAGGATGCAGATTTAAGGGACTTTTGCAATGGCTACAGTCTTCAGAAGTGGAAGCTAGGTCCATTGTTAATATACAGTCTTCAGTTCCACCACATTTGAATGTGGCAACACAAGTGCACAAAAAGAAAATATGCCTTCCCAGTCACTGAATGTCAACTCTGCTGAACAGCTCTCAAAGACTGTAGCGGTGTATATAGTACTTGTACTTTGTACCATATAAGCTGCTGTATTATGCTATATGTTGTCATCTCCCAAGGAAATGTAAGTTATTAGTAAGCAGTTATTAATATCTGGTCTTCCACTTTAAAATGCCAGCATATAAACAACATAGCAATTCTAGCTTCACTAATGAACAAATTGTGAAGGTCAGTGCAAGAGTTATTACCTTTTTTGGATGTGTTTTAGCTATCTGTGCTTGTCAGTTTATTTAAGAATTCATTTCCTCTCTCCCCCTTTAACTTGGCTCAGAGTTTCAGACTGCCATAAACCTTTTTTTATCCACTGAAAGCCCCTTTGAACTGAATTATTGAACAAGTAATTTTCCAGAATCCCAGAGCTTTGATTGCATGCATATTGATAATATAGTGAATATATACTTGCTGACATTGTGCGTGTGATTAAAATATGCTTTGTGTCCAAATTACCTTCATTTTAACATTGTTATATTTGTGCATCTACTGGAACACAGGGCTGAGACGGGGTTGAAAGGGTTGCTTATGCAATGTGAGGTTTAAATTGAGGTCAAGATAATCGGGAATGTTTTAAAAGGGCTCACAATGGATTACATGTTGTATTTTTATTTATTTATTTATTTATTTATTGTTTACTTTGGTCAGATTGCACCCATTTCTAAAACATTTCTTCTCATTTCAGCATGAGAGACTATCTAGGTAAGGTTCCTCTAATTTGATTTGCACCATCAGTAGGAAAGGCATTCACTTATTTCCAGGCTGACAGCAAAAACATGAATCTATCCATTACTGAGTGATATTAAATTGAACAACGACTGTACTAAATCTCAATTAATAGTTAATACATCTCTTATATCTTTAGATTAGGCTCATCTGGATCAACTGATGTCTCCAATGACACATCAACAAACCACGCTGAGTCCTACTTTTTAAGAAGAGAGAACAGGTTGTCTGCAAGGAAAAAGGCAGAAGAAGAGACAGCGAATAATGACTATAAAAAAGTATGTGAAGCACCTTAAATACCTGTATGCATGACTGTTATTGATTTGCAATTTGCAGATATTGTGTGCTGTTACTATTTGACAGTCCAATAGGTGCTCACGTGGGTGTCATCTGACCCGAGGCCCTTTGCTTTGTGTCTTCCCCCACTCTCTCTCTCTTTTTGCTTTCCTGTCTCACTTCATTGTGCTATCTGATAAAGGTGAGGTTTGTCTTGATGAACATAAGTGACATGAATGAGTCATCCAAAGGTTGTTGAAGCATTTCACTCACGGCCAAAAACGTGAATCTCATGAGAAGATAACGTCAGGGAATCACCAGAGTCATTATGAGTCATCATCTGAGTACATATACCAAATATAATGGCAATCTAATGCCTGTTCAGATATTTTAAAAAATAAATGTGACCCTAATGGCAAATGATGAAAACTGAAACAACCACATAAAAAAAAGAGTCCTGTTGGCTGTGTTTGTTGGGTGGAAATGCTAACACGTGGGCATTTTGTAGATGTATGAAAAGGCACTGGCAACAAATCAGAGGCTCAAGTCCCGATTGGAAACGAGTAAACAGGAGCTCACCATGATTCAAGACCAGCTGGAGAGAGCACAGGTACTGTAGGTAAACATGAGACACTGACTCATTCTTATGACGATGCAGAATCCAGAATCAAGCTGTTTCAATAAATTGTAATCTTTTCTCATAATAATGTGTCATTGCTGCAGAAGGGGGGACCGAACGATTGTGGTGCCAACGTTCTAGAAGCAGAAAAAAAGGTATGGACTCAAGAGGAGAAGTGTTTTTATTTTTATTTTTTTCATTTATCTTCATTACCTTTTATAATTATGTTTCATAGGAAAGTTGGAGCCTTAAAAAGAGGATATCAGATATGGAAGAACAGTTGAAGGTAAATGTTTTATAAATTCCTTAAATTAGAATTTTAAGATTTGGTCTCTTTTAAGAATATAAGTGTTTGGTTGCAGCTTGGTGCTGTGGTCTCAGCTGTTTTGTCTTCAGTGGCTTTAGGGGACATCATTTGTCACCATTATGCTCTGCTGGCTGTGGAATGTGTGAGCACTGCAGCGAGTGAGCAATCAGTATTCATCTGCGGCGTAAAGCCCACAAATGTCTGCTGTGTTCTGCCCGAGCAAATGCAAACACAAACCTCTTGTCGTCTGTGAATGAGAGACCTAAACAAATGAGATGCTGGTCTAAAAATATACATTCACAAGAGAGAACTTATTCAAGACTGGTCTAAAAGTATCTGTGTATGAGTGTGTATAAACACATTATTGTATTTGTTTAATAAAGATCAGTTCAGTTTGTTTTCTGTACCAGTCACCAATGGGAGTAGAAGCCACAAACTTCCATAGACCTGCATGTAAAAGATGGATGTAGCCACTGTGATGTCAGCTGTTGGTTAGTGAATTCCCGTAGAAGGGTGGATCAGACTGAGAAACCAAGAAACAGTGCACACTTATACAGTATCAAATTATCACTCACAAGGTAGGCCCTTGGGATGGACAGAACGCCTTGTTTTGTCCATCCCTTTGTGGCTTGAATGGGGTCCATAATGTACAAAGTTAGCATCATGTTGCATTCAGTGAGCCTCAAAAGCAGCGATTGATTCTAGAAACTCATCAGGAAAGTGTTTACTATCGTCATAGACCCTAACCCCCAACAGGCAAATTTCCTATAGACTTCTATAGAGACGGAGTTCCAGGGAGCCACCCCCTGCTGGCCATTAGAAAGAATGCAGGTTTAAGGCACTTTTGCATTGGTTTGGTTGTTGCTTTCTTTTAGAATACACATTACTGTATTTCTGTTTCCCTTTTATGTGTTATACACAAATGGTCTCGTGAATTTCTCTGCACAGATCAGCATTTATTTCATTGTATTTATTAACACTGTATTTAAATGTTATGACAGCTTTAGAGTGTTATGGTGGCTGCCAATCAAATCTAGTTATCAAAGTCTATAATGTTTAATGTTTATTGAGAAACATGCTTACTTATGGTTTTTCAAGCATGCAAAGCATGCCTTTGTTTTAAGAGGTGGACTATCATTTTTTCCATGGGTGGTCTCTTGGTCTCTGAATCTGTTACTGCCCATCTGATGTGATCAAAGCTGAGAAGGTTGCTGACATGACCAGAAATTAAAACCAGGCCTTGGTGTGTGGCCTGTGAAAACACTACCAAAATGTGAACTTCTAAACTATAACCACAGGGTTTTGGTAAATCCTTATACTAACCACCGTGTGCAGAAATGCTCTACCTGGGACAATGAGTCCTAGAGCTTTTCAGATACTCTGTCCAACCTTAAGTTTTATGTTCTCTTTGTCCTCAGATTAAAGCAGAACTTAAGACGGAAAACCAGAGACTGAAGGATGAGAATGGGGCTTTAATCCGTGTCATCACTAAACTCTCCAAGTGAGAAGGGAAGCAAAAGGAAGGGAAGAAGAAGGAAGGCTTCAAGGAGTCATATTTATATCTGTAATTCTTTGTACTTCTGAAAGCATAAGTCCATCCTCTGAAAAGATATATATACATAGATCTCCAGAACTGAGCCCCTTTTTAGTGATTGTTTAGAATGATGAAAGAGATGTCTATCTGATTTCCCCTCCTCTGTTCAGTTACAAGAAGGCAGATTGGTCCAGCTGTAAATGCACAATACATCAAGTTAAAATTTAAAATGTAAATCACTAAATATTTCTAAATAAAGGCAGTTTATGTGTCTCTCTTTGCTGTCTTTACATGAGGAAGCCGTCCTTATGTAAACAGTTTATGAAACTTTGTTATCAGGTAAATACTTTCATGTAAATGGGCAAAATGCTGTCGGTATTTCCGTCGAGATAGTGTCATGGAAACTGCAACATTTGGCCTATTCCATATGCAGATCATGAAAGTCGACTGAACCACGTATCAGGGACAGTCGGTGATGAATGAGCAGCTTTTTTCAGGAACGTGGGAGCGTCGTCTGTGATTTAAGAGCTTTACCTTGACTGATGATATTACAAGTAATGTGCTCTGCCTCTTACAAGTGCAAATAGAAAAAAATGTATACATATATTTAAAAGACAGAGTGAACAAAATGATGCATGTTTTCTTTTTCATAAAAGTCAAAAATTCAGTTTTCATGTAAAATATCAGTTCAGTCTCATATTCTTAATATTTTGTCACATCAGGGTCAACGAAGTAGCACTTCTGGTGGTTTTAATTATATCACGTGGATTTTATCAGTAGACGGTCAGATGTTTAATCTGATATCTCTAATTAAGACGCATAAAACAGTGTCTTTGGACATTTTCTCTATTAAAAAATTCCAATCAATTTTTCAACCTAAACTAAAACCTCTTTCTGTGCAGTAGTTAATCACAGGGCACACATATTTATTTTTTTAGGCTGGCTTGTCATCCATGTGTCACAACAAGTTTTTAAGCTGTTTCTTGGCATTTATTTCATGCATACAATGCCACCCACTGACCATAAGCGGAAAAGCATCCTCTGCATACATTTACACACCACACAGGACAAGGCTACTTAAAATGCCTTTATTTCCTATGATTACATATGGACAACACAGAGATATGTCCTGACCACATCCTTATAGTTTGGCTCCCTTGAGTACTTCAGTTCTACACATAGTGGTGTACGAGTACAACTTTTTTGGTCTTTTGTTTGCTTTTCTGCTGAAAAACATGGATTCTGTGTGGAATTAAATCATGCAGTTCACAAAAAGGCACAAATATTGACACACCTCTACAACAAGACGAAACAAGAGTGAAGAAAGACATTCAAGCATTTCCCTTGTCTATATTGCTGGGTAAGTGAATACATGAGCGAGTTGGACTGTCTTTGGATGTTCTGTTGTATGGCTATGTTCACGTAACAAGATCATGACTGTAGAGGAACCATTATTGAAGCAGCAGGTTGGCAGTATTGCATTGTGAATGTTGAATCTGCACTGTTTGGGTCTGCTCTGCGCTCAAGACAGCTTGCGAGACCCGGGAAGACAGGGATTTTGTTGCCTGCATTGCAGAGAAGTGATCTAATTCATTAACAGAAGACCAGTAAATGAATGGTGGCTCTACATTCCCATTGCAAACACACAAACTAGCACATGTAAGCTCTATATCGAATCAGCAAAGGATGAGCTGACACACATTGTGCTAAAGGGTGTAATGAGGTGCTTCTCCACAAAAAGATATTGAAATTGCACATTAATTATCTGTCTTCAGCGCAGCTTCTTGAACACAGAGACATAGCTATAATCTAAGACAAACTGCAGAGAGGATTAGACATGTTCATCTTCATGCACGCTATGTTATAAATAAGGATTTATATAACAGTAAATGATAACGATTGAAAAAGCAGGAAAAATGTATGTAAAAATGTCATGGTAGACACAGCATCAGTATCTCAGAGCATGCACAAGTGACACAACACCAGCTCATCCCATTGCAATCCTTTAGTTAAAGTGTGTATTAATTCATAAAGTGACATTTGTAATGAAAAAAAAATATTGATTGCTTGGTTATCAGGCTGGAGCTACTTAAAAGGACAGCATCAATAATGTGGTATGCTGCAATAATACTTCAAATCACCGATGAAGCAAAGAAAAACTACTGAATAATTAATTAACAAGTGACTTAGGTTTATTTTATGCGCCAATTCAAAAGAGAGCTCATTTGTATGAATAGCAGCAAGATGAGGTGGTACAATCTGATGAAATGTGAAGGACAAGGGGCTACAAGTCAGTTCGGTAATGTACTGTACTGACATTTGCTAAACTAAGACTTGACACCCATCTGGCAGGAGTACATGAAGGAAACACTTAAGGTACACCGAGATAAAAAATTAAGGAGCCAGCAAATATTCTCCCGTTTTTAAATATATACAGTTAACTTGTTACTTATTAACACATAAAAGTGCAATCAGAAACGAACAATTGTTACATGACTTGTAGCCTGGGCAAAATATAACACTTGCACAGAAGACACACACACAGACAATGACGGAAAATCAGACGATCATGCGGCGTGATGGAAACAAAGCGAATTTCCATGTGACACGTAAAGCAACCCTGCTTTTGACTGAGGCATTCATGGAGTCTGGTCTTATTCAGACATACGTTCAGTCTCATTCAGCAAAAATACATACACTTTGCAGTCAGTGCATCCTTTTTTTTTTAATATTCTGTTTTATTATCAAAAAATCACACAGAACACAAACACACATACACAATATAATTATGGTTCCTCTTTAAAACATGCTACTATTTACATCATCTTGTAAATACGTGCTGTAGCCTATTAACAAATTTTGCAGGATGCGTAATGTTAACAATAGAAAGAAATGCTGTGGATGGACCTGTCAGTGTGCTGCTGCTCACCTTTAGATACTTCTGCTGGTGACATGGATGCAAAAAAAAGGCTGTAACAATTTTTGTAACAAACTGGCCCCTTATAAAAATTGTACCGCTACTGAAAATTTTATGTTGACATTTAAAAACAATGTATAGACAAATTTCTATGAGTTATTTTTTCAGTTCAGAAATTATGAGGAAAAAATGTAAATGTGTCGGCTTTCTAAGGTCTCCTCCGACTTTCTCTTACTTGGATATTTGATACACATAAAGTAATTCACAGAACAGTAATTCCCAGTTATTTTTGTCTCACTTAGCATTCATTGATAACGCTAGCACAGGGGTGTCAAACTCAATCACAGGGCCTGTGATGAGTCATAGGCCAAACAGGATTAAAAAACATAATGTTGATCAGCCATATGAATTTGAATGGCCAAAATACAGCAACTTTTTCCTCAACACATTAAATAAAATACAAAATTTTGTTTTTTTTTTCTTCAAAAATAACATCAGGGAAAACGAGAATATTTCAAGCTGATGAAAATTTGTAGTTTTTTCAGATAAAAACTATGATGTGAATTTCTGCGCTTCACAGTCCGAAAAACACTGCATGAACTGCGCAGTGTGTCCAGGTTTGGGTTCTTTTTGGCAATCACACGAGTAATCACGCGGTCTGTCCCTGAAGCTGCAGGTTTAACGCATTAAGATGCTTCGTTATGTCGCAGAGAAAGGCCGACTCACACAGCCACCTTTCATCCCGGAGCCCTGCTGAGTTCTTTCCTTTACTTTCCATGAACTGACAGATTTCTTCAGGCAGCTCATCGCACCTGTGTGATAAGGCACGTCACCAAATTCAGAAGGCATTTCCTCCAGAAAAGACTGAAACTGTCGGTGATTTAAACCTTTGCCTCTTATAAAGTTCACTGTCTGTGTTACGGTGCTTATGACGCGTTCTGTCTTCAGGACTTTGCTGCGCAGCGTTTCCTGGTGTGTGACGCAGTGATGCACTGTCAGCTCACCTGTACAGGTCTCCCTCTGCATCGTCTCCCATATCTGTCCCACCAATCCGCTCTTTTCCCCGCACATCACAGGTGAGGAAAAGAGACACACGGTTTACCTCCGATGTCAGCAATCAGGTCCTTTGCCTCACCTGTTTGGAAAATCCCTATTTTCCACTTTTCGTTTGGCCATTTTTGGGGGTCAGAAGTGCTGACCGATGTTTTTATCCACTGACCACTGATCAATGTGCCACTGGCAACAGGGGAAAGCACAGGTCTTGGTCTGCGCGACAGCTGTTGCCGTGCATTGTGGGATTTGTAGTATAAGTTGTGGGAGCACTATTCAAATAGCTATATGAAATCATCTCGCAGGCCGTGTATAATTATATTGCGGGCTGGATCTGGCCCGCGGGCCTTGAGTTTGACACGTGTGCTAGCACATCCATTCAACTTCTTAACCACCCATCCAGTTGCAGGGGGGCTGAGGCCAGTCCCCTGGTGATGTCCCACAAGAGGCGGGGTTAAACCCCAAATAATCTATGTAAGCTGAGAGACTCCACGACAGAGAGGCTCCAGCTAGTTGTGGTGTTTGAAACCAGCAATTGGTTGTCATTATTGATGATTCAAACTATAATGATTCAAATTATGATAAAGTGATTCTTTTCTTTTTTCTAAAAAATTATGCAAAAGTTTCAGCTTGAACACCATTTGTGGTGACAGAAAGTTTCAACCATTTTCTACTGCTAACTAGTTTTTTTTAGCTACCGGTTTTAATCCTACATGTGTCTACATTTTACTCCAAACTTTCCATGTACCAGCTAGCAACAGCAGAAGCATCCTGCAGAGCACGAGAATCTTTAGTTAAGAAGCATTGCTACGGGACAGGCGTTGGGTCGTTGGTAAATTTCAATTTAAATGTCAACATTATAAGTGTTCCATCCTCAGCCCCTTATAATAATAATATACAATAATTTCCTTGTGTCCTTTTTTGCCTCCAAGTCTCTACACATTACAGCAACATAATTGGTCTGCGATGAAGTTGTAACACCACCATGTTGCAGCAGGTTGTCTCAAGGATCAAAAAGCTTGTATCGCGACCACGTGATTCAAACAAGACGAAATACTGCGAGGCATGATACATGTTCGATTCTGCAGCTCCATTTGGTTCAAGCGAATGCTCCAGGATGTGTGCGTTGTATAATATGTTTGATACTGCAACTGCATTGTTTAGCATATACAAACCTGCATTACAGACTTCCCTTTAAAAAGTGAAGCCACATCTTACATTTCAAATTCAGTTATCTATAAAAACATTTTTGCCTTTGACAGAAATCCGCATGTTGTTTCAGCAGAAACTACAGACACACTGAAGTGAACTACAATAGAACTATGTTGCCCAAAGACATACAATTATTTTAATGCATGTCAAAAAAAATAAAAAATCACTGAGATGGCACTGTTTTTGCTGAACAGCAGAAATCAAAGAAGAAGCATAGTCAGTATTGTTTTCAGCATCATTGGTAATCCTCTTTAGTGTCCTTTTACAATGGATAAGTAAGGTTTTACATCCAAGTGGTCAACACAGCTCAAGCCAGATTTCAAATGGCACATTCACAGTGTCCCTGACAGCTTTTGATTAATATCCAACCACTTTAAAGTGAACAATAAAACCTGCACTACTTCTCAAAGTGTCACATCAGGAAGGCACCCTTGTATTCCCGTCCTACATTACATCTGTCTGAAGACACAGAAACGTGGGCTGAAAGCTAAATGCATAGATGGGTCTTCATGGCAACACAAAACAAGCAACTTAAATCAGACAATAGCATCTATTCGGTCCCGCTGCACTGTTTTCATCTCCATCTCAAATGTGAGCCGATAAAATGAAGACAGATTTCATATATATATATATATATATACCACAAGTGATTGTTGCATTCAGCGACCTCAGCCTGATTTATTCTCAGTTAAATCTCTTTGCATTGATAGACTTAAAACAGACTTAATGCAGGAAATAACCCCAAATTACAGTACTTTCTATTGCAAGTTAAAGCACACTTATTAGCAAGATACAATACTGGGCGTGGTGCACGCAGAGCGGTGGGGAGGTAAGTAAAGCATGCTCTATAAACTAAACTAAAGCTTCTGTTTAATCCAGCATTGTCTTCACCAAGACTTTCATTCAGTGTCAGCACCCTAAGAATCAGTTTCTTCAAATGAAGGAAGGACTAAAAGTCGATCATTCACTAACTGGTCACCTGATAATCATTCTTCTCAGTATTCACTAATGTGGGAAATGTGATGCTTAAAAACTTTTAGATATTCTAAAATGTCTTCTTTCTTTTTTTTTGCTGAGCAGGACTTATGCGAAATAGTCATGTGTTAAGTCGTGAGATTCATGCAAAGTAGGGGTGGAGGTTGAATTTCTGTGTTAGTGCATTAGCTGATTGGTGGAGCATGTTACTTCTTTGCAGCCAAGGCTGCCAGCTGGCCATCAATTTCCTCCTCTGGCTGCAATGCATGCCACTGGGCAATGGGGCGGCGTGGATTAGACATCATGTCAGTCCAGTGCTTCAGACCTAAGCCATTAGCCTTGGTGCCCACGAAGATTTTTCCGATGGCATCATTCTTACCTATCTTGTCATAATCAAACACTGTGACTGCCACCAATATTTTCTGAGAAGGGAGTGAGAGAAAATTTAATCAGTTGTCTGTTTTCAGGGTATTACATCACTTAACGTGTCTCGGAGATTCATTAACAAGACATTCTAACATATCAGTGAAGTGCAAAAAGTGTGGTTTGACTTGTACTCTACCTGCATCTGTTCCAGGGGGATTTCAAAGCTGAAGGATTCATTATAATATGGGTTTAGGGTGTTCTTCTTCACTGTAGTCTTCTTTTTCTTCAGACGCTTACCGCCCTGCAGCAGCTGGATCTTTACATAAGGATCTGGAAGAGGCATCAATATGATGAGCGAAAGAGACTATGGAGAAAAAGTTGTTCTCTCAGTTGCACAGCGTTTATTTCCCTCTCATTATTTGGAGTTTTCGTTATTTTGATTTCCTGATTTCTGTCATACTCTGTTTTAAATTTACATGCATACATTTAAAACTGTATTTCTCATGAATCCTGCATGACAAAGCAAAGCCATATTATATTTGAAGTATTTATATATTCTAGGTTTACTTCTGTCAAAAAAAAAATAGTACTTAATGGATAAAGCCGAGTACTTGAAATCTTGGCTTTGACATGAAGCATTTGTAGGATTCTGGTGGGGTTTTTTTTTCACTTTGTTTTATTTTGATTTGTTTTTCTGTTTGTTTTTTCTGTAAGAATTTTAGTATTCTACACTATTGACTTTCATCTGAGAGTATTATGGATTTTTTTTTTCTACCAGATAATCCACAGGCATCCATCTTCTTCAGATTCTTTGCCTCCAGGATGCAGACAGTGAGTTTTCCAGCAGTGGGGACATAACGAAGGGAGATGCAGATGTCTCCAAGTTTCTCAGGCTGAGCAGCAAACACAGAGGAGACAGAAATGACAAGCACACAGGCTCATCAGACATCCACAAATTGCTTCTTCTGTGACGGGTGAATACAAAACATTGCTGCTATTTATCACGGTTCATACTTATAGGCTGAAACTGAGTTCTTTTTTTTATTACATTGACATTGTTTGGAATAGATCTCCATCTGGATTTATGATAGCTCTGAGCTACTGAAGACTAATGCACACTGAAGCTTTTCAGATTATTTAAATAAAAGTAAAGACTGAATTTTTTTTATAAACTACTTTTAACTATGTGTAAACCTGAATTAATACACAGTTAGTGCCTAAATAAGTATTCATGACAGCAGTATGTAAGACTAACAAGAAACAAACTACGGTGGATCCATTCATCCTAATGAAGGAACATGTAAGCTGGTGTAACGGTGCAGCTCAATGTGTGTTTAATTGATTTTTGGTCAACAGTGGAGCACTGTGGCTCAGAACAATAAGCTATAATGGATCTCTGTCTAGACAGACAATACTTGATGGACGCATCAATTCATAATTGGTTTTGGGTTTTTTCTTAGTGTTTGTTGACACCAAGAAAGTATAGGATATCAATAGCCTATTCTTTAAAAACATGGTATGAATCTGTTCAATAAGCACCTCCTCTTGATCGGCACTCTCCAGATCCCGCCATTCCTCAATCGGTCGTCCGAGGTCGATGGTGTTCATCGGCAGCTTAACCTCTCCAATAACATCATGTTTGGAAAATCGGTCATAGTCATAAACAGACATCACCAGGGTCTTTCCACCAAGCTCCTCGTAGGGTACCTGATCAAAAACACAATGTCACTCATAAATAATTATCCAAAATGTATCCATGAAGAGAAATATGTTAAATATGTTAAAAAAGGAAGAAGTATCTCATAAATTGTGACAGAGCTACAATAAATCTGACAGTGAACAGCTCATTGGAGGCACCTAGGAGAGAGCAGGAAAGGCAGTAAGACTTTTTTCTGCTGCAGTTTTGCAGACTGGTATCGTTTGCAGTTTGACCCAGAGATACGTGCAGAGTCTCTGTGGGCCTTATTAGCTAGGACAGCAAAGAGCAGCATGTAGGCTGCACAGGCCAGTGGGTACACTGTCAATCCTACACACTGTGAGACACCCAGGAGGTGAGGATGATTTTTTTGTGTAATCTTAAATCACTAACTTGCTCAGTATCATCCAAAATTTATCAAAAAAACATAGATTTCCAAAATATCTATGTTTCTTTTTTCTTTCTTTTTTTACTGCAGCATGCTTTTAAATAAGTCCAAAACTCACCTTAAAAACAAATGTCTCATTGAAGACAGGGTTCAGTGTCTTTTTGTGCACTTTGGTGTCAAACTTCTTCTTCTTGTCAGGGAAGAGCAGGACTTTAACGTAAGGATCGGAGGTTCCACCTGAGTCCATGGACATGAGATCTGCAGCTTGGAGGATGCCAACTGTGAGCTGGGTGCAGAAGATTAGGGTGGATGTAAGCAACAGGAGCAGCGAAAACAGAATTTTATCAGGCAAAAATACAACTTTTGTATGAGGGTCACTGCCTCAGACTGGTTATATAAGCCTTGCAATCCATCACCACAAGCGTCTCAGCTGACTGGAGACAAACTGAATGTCAAAAGCTTTTCTTCAGTGTCACCCAATTGTCACAGTGTGCTAACTTCTAAAAAAATGTACCGTGTGTGCTAGAAAATATAGCTTTCAGCTGTGCTTATATTTTACAGATACATTTAAAGTACAGTAATAAAAATATGTAAAACAAATACATTTATTTGTCGTTGCCTTTCAAAGCACTCAAGGCCACCTTACAAGACAAAAAGAACAAGAACGACATTAAAAGAGATTTAAAATCCAGGAATATTATGACTGTAAGACATATAAAACAAGATAGCTATAGCTGTGATACTAATCAAAACAGATGGGTTTGGAGCTGCGATTTGAACTGTGTCAAAAAGTCTAGCTGACAAAGGTGAAGTGGTTATAAGTTCCAAAGACAAGGTGCAGCACAGCTAAATGCTCTGGCAACCATGGTGTTACAGTAAGTCTGAAGAGACGAGCAGTCAGGAGAGCAGCTGAAGCTGAGTGTAGAGAAGGGAAGGGGTGTAAGGATGAAGGAGGGCTGAACGGTATGGGGGTGCCAAGTCACTGAGAGCTTTGAAAATGAATCTTGTATTGGATACACTGGTGAATCGAAAACCAATGAAGCTGTCCCGGCACTGATCCCACTGATCAGTAATGCCAGCCTCTGCTGTGTATCACATCTACTGAATTCTTGGCTCTTCATTTCCATACTTGAAGTTTTTATTTGTATTTCCAGTCAATCCTTGAAGCACTACTCCAGCATTTGGGAAATATGCTTATTTGCTGGAAGATTGCTTTGGTTGTCTGTCTCTCTGTGTTAGCTTTGTGACAGACTACACCTTCCCATATGACATGGGCTTGGGATAGGCCCAATCTCTTTTCAATAAGGAGAGATCATTAGGAGAAATTGAACAAGATTTACTGATAATGCAAATAGTTGTTTGGCAATTATACTCCAATGGACCATCAAAGCTGAAGGGAATCCCAGTAGAGATAGGAATTAGGCAGGACCCCCTGGGGTCTAGACTAAGACGGAGGCTTGGAAGGTGCTCTTGGGTGGTGAAGGGGAGGTGGTGGGTTGCATGAATGAATCTGGAATGACAGATAAGCAGTGAAACTGAAAGCCGATTGGCTCAAGGAAGGCAGGCAGAAAGATGATTGGACTAGCAGAGATGAGGTCAGTATGACAACGTGGGAAAGTGGAGGTGATAACAAAAGAGAAGAGGCCAAACACCTGGGAAAGAATGTGGACGAGTGATTTCAGATCTGCCTCACTGAACTTATGAATAAGCTTCATTTCATGTGCTGGTCAATTTTGAGATTTTGGGCATCAATCTTTCATGATATTGGCTACTTGTTTTTTTCAAGTAGACAGTAGTTTGAGATAGAAAATTTATGAAATTGTACAAAAATATCTTTAAAAGTCATTTTCTCAAAATATATTTTTTTCTATTTGAGTCAGAAATTTCCACTTGAGTAACAGCACTTATATCCACCCAGCTCTCCAGCTCTATTGCTATCAACATTGTAAAGTTCATACATGGCATTTGTTCATATATCATTCCGAGCCTGAATTATGGAACAGTCTATTCCTCAAACTGTGGTGGAAATGGGCTTTTTTTTCTGGCTGCTGACAGTAATTTCTGATTTATGTAGCAATAAAACCAGCTATCCAATATTCCCTTTGTAAAAACCTTTGACTTTAATATGTCAAGAGACAAAAACAAGAATTCAGAATCTCACTGATCTCACTCTCACCAGTGTTCAGATATCTGTTCCAGAAAAGTGTGCAAACTGACAGAGACGGCCTAATTTGCATATTTAAATTAAAATTTTCTGAATACTATAATACAAAAACAATTCAATTAATGTAAATATTGAAATATGTTTTATGCTGTTATCTGTCAACTAAAATGATTATGCATTGCACTATTTCTTAGCTGAGTACCGGGGCATCATGCAATTTTATTGTTACTATGACGATGACAATAAAGAAAAAGTCTCATACATGACCTATATGAAACAATACATCGTCTTTCCTACACTTTGGGTTAAATAAACAAGTACATAATTTCAATGACTATAATTTTTCCTCTTTGTGAATTGCCACCTTTTCATGGTGGAGGGGTTTGTGTGTCTCAGGGATCCCAGGGGCTATGTTGTCCAGGGGCTTTTGCCCCCAGGTGGGGTCTGCCAAGGCAAAGGCGAAGAGGGATTCAGACAACCTTTATGAGAGGAAGATCATGGGATCAGTTTACCCTGCCCATGATAGGGTTGCTGGGGCCCCATGCTGGAGTCAGGCCTGGGAAGGGTGCTCAACGAAGAGTGCCTGGTGGCCCAGCCTTAGCCCGTGGGGCCTGGCCAGGAGCGGTCCAAAGATGAGACATGGGCTGCCCTCTTGTAGGCCAATCACCTGCAGTAGGCACCATAGGGGTCAGGTGCAGTGTGTGGGTGACAGCCAAGGGCAGAAGCCCTGGTGAACCGATACCCACTATCGAGGCTGGTTGGCACATAGACCGTCACCTCTCTGGGAAGGAGCCTGAGCTATGTGTGAGCTTGAGCGATATTGGCTAGCTACACAAATTCTGGGTAGTGACCGAAAGAACAAGATCGCAGATACAAGAAAGGAAATGAGTTTCCTCTGAAGGGTGTCTGGCCTCTCGCTTAGAGATAGGGGGAAGAGTGCACCTGAGAGGGGCTCAGAATAAAGCTGCCACTCCTGAAAGGAACCAGTTAAGGTGGTTTGAGTATCTGACTAGACTGCCTCCTGGGCATCTCCTGGGTGAGGTGTTCCAGGCATGTCGTACTGGGAGGAGGCCACAGGGGTAGCCAGGACACACTGGATAGATTATATCTCTCGGCTGGCCTGGAGCATCTCTGTGTTCCCCTGGATAAGCTGGAGGAGCTGGAGGAGGTGGCTTGGGAGAGGGAGGACCTGATGGATGGATGGATGGATGGATGGATGGATGGATGGATGGATGGATGGATGGATAATTTTTCCACTGGTAGCCCAGTTTTTATTACCTTTGCACAGAACCAAGCTACAATAGCAAGTTCCTTAATGAAGATGACATTAATTGTGTCTTCTAATGCTTACCAATTTAAACATATCTTTAAACACTGAAAAATTTCACTCAAATGAGAAATTTCATTATAGCAGAAAACGTGAAACACTGCCTTAAAATATACTTAAATCTTTTATAGAATTTTCACACATGCATGTGTACTTCACATTCATAAAATCATATGAATTTAAATTTACCATACACCAGCGATTCCCAAAGTGCGGGGCTGCAAAGGTACTGCAGGTGGGCCGCAGCAATATTGAAATTAGTCACAAGTATGTACCTTTACATATTTATATAAAAGCATTTATTTATATAAAAAGTCAATTAAAACTTGCAATGGGAGGTGGTTAGTTTGTGATATTCTCATTACTCTGATCTAAATTTAGTGTGTAGCTGGGTCACACATTGGCCTTAACAGTTTACGTATTACTGGGTAGCATTAGCACTTTATAGCCAACAGCTTGTTTTCTTTATGTTTTTTTTTTTTTGAATAAAATTTTCACGGAAATACATCACTTCCTCTTGTATTTTGATTAGAGTGAAGATTTAAGATTGGGTGGGCCCCATGAGATTTTCTATTTTTTTAAGTGGGACGCAGCACTCTTGACTTTGGGAATGGCTGCAATAGAGTATATAGAAATGATAACCACAGACCTTTGTATTCTCAAAGTCATAATCTATAGAGTATTGTAGCTTCCCCAGTTTTTCCTGCTCTTTCTCCTCTTCCTCTTTCTCTTCCTCTGTCAGTCCAGTCTCTCCCTCATCATCATCATCATCCTGATGTTTCTGCAGTGTAAAGGTAACAAAACAAAACACTATGTTAAAGGTCAGAGTGTGGGGAATCAGGACACAGGGCTCCCCATAACAGCCAGCATGCCACAGACACTGGAGCTCCAGGAGTTTTTATGTGGGAGATACATGTTTTGGTTACTGCTTACCTGCACAGCACCTGATGATAAAAACCAGGAATTTATCATTTACAAGGAAAGTAGGTATCCCTACTTTTTTTTTTTAAAACTGCAAAAAATTATTGTCTCAGTGTTTGTGGATCAGTGGGCAAGTCCTTAAGCCCGACATGCTTCAGCAGTACAGTGACAGCCAGAGTCAGTGGAGGCATTGCATGCTAGTTCCACTAAGAGGGGTAAGAAATGCCATATCTCTCTAATGAAATAAAAAATAAGAAGAGTTTCTTGTTGTTTAAGGCCTTAGATTGTAACAAATGAGCAAGGAGATAAAGGTTTGGATAAACCCCTAAGGAACTAGCTCATAAACAGCAAGAACAAATGCATATTAAGTGATTAAAAAAAAGTGAAATAATATGCAGGGCAAGGGGCTGTATCATAAAGAGTCTGTGGTTTTAGTAAGCCCTACACTAACCAGGAGAATAAGCTCTACACTTTTAAATTTAAGACAAGACTTTAAACATTTTAACCTGCATTTCTTTAAATGTATGTGGCAAGAAATGCCTCTCCTTTCAGCTCACCATTATTACAGAAATAGTTCAGGATTAAAGGGCACAGCCAGCTATTTGAATATTTTAGAGTCTTACTGCTTCAGGACAATTTTTGTTATTAAATTACTGATCCTGACTTTGCAATCTTTTCTTTGGGTCATCCAGTGTCTCCACATCGTGCCTCCTCCTTGAGTATTACAATCAAAATTAAGAGATTTGCAAATATTTGGCTCACCATGCAGTTTTATCATCACCGTTTCCATGTCTCCCAAACAACCAACCATGCCCTTTATCACATGCATAGATTAATAGTGTTAACAGTCTTGCATATCGTATTTGAATCCAATACTTTCCATATTGGTGTGAATTACAGTAACATTGTCCCAGGAACAATGTGTTAGATGGTTAGACTCTCCTCTCTGGGGTTTATGGAGCACATCATAGCTTTCCATTGTTACATTCTCAAGCTATCATAACAAAAATTACAAATTAATGGGGGAAATAAAAAAAAATAAAAATAGCAAAGGAAGCTACAACTTTCATTCCATGAAACCCCCCTCCGCCCTGGGGGCCAGAGAGCATCAACGTGAGCTATCCACCTACCGTAGAGCAGGAGTCCACCACAGTCAAGAAACACGAGGCACACACAAGACAGACACAAAGCGGAAAAGGAGGAGAGCAGAGAGAGGAAGAGATTCAACTCACAAGACACCAAACACACTTCAAAAAGAGAGGCAATCAACACCACCACCACCACCACCACAATCATGATGAGAAATGACACGCTTGTTTTAGTCTCAGGGCAATAATTTCACATTGTGGACACAAGCAATTGATTGCTTTAATTAACTGTCAGTGGAGCACAGCGCAGTGTATGGTGACGTGAGCCGTTTAGCCCTTGAATTAAAAATGTATCCTTCATTTTACTGTACTCACGGTGCTCATTGCTCTTTGCCACACGGCAATGAAGTGTGCCATTTTTCACCATGGACCACAATGGAATACGTCACACATTTAAACAACCACAACAACAACAACAACAAAAATTGAGGGGAAGAGAGCTCTCCTTGTGTCCTCTACAGCCTGGGCTAAAAGATGCTGCTGATAAAAGATCAGATTTGGTTAGCAACATTGATCAAATCTGGGCATAAATCATAATAACAACTTGAATAATAAATTGTTGTTGAAAAGAAGAGATAAAATGTCACCAAAAGCATCCTGTCACCCTGACTTTTCAGCATGTAGGAAGCACGGGGCATCATACCTCGCCACCCTGCATGTTCTTCATGTTGAAGCCATCCTTGCCCTTCTTTCCCTTCTTGTTCTTCTTCTTCTTGCAGCAACATTTTTTGATTATGCAGAAACAGCAGGTGAGGATGAGCAATGCAGCCACCACAGCGATGGCAATCAAAGCCCACGGAGGCACTGTTGGTTTCAAAACAAAGGAGTAAAATTTGAGTTTGAAAGTAAATGCTGTTTCCCACAGAAAATGCAAATGTTTTGCAATATTTAGAAGAATGTAAGATGCTCTGCAGCGTGACATACATGGGATTTTATCAATTTCATTCAAGAATTTGCTCTTGATCTCCTCAAACATGTCGTTCTTGCTGATCTCTGTATTGTTGGAGCCAGAGGTTTCTGGTGCTGAGGTGGATATGGCAGCTGGGGTGGGAGCCACGGTCATGGTGGGGGCACTGGTGGGCTCGGCAGCTGCCATAGCCTGTGGCCGTCTGAACAAGTTGAACTTCATTGTCAAAGACTAGGCACAGTGTCCCTGAAACACAGAGATCAGACATGAAAAAAGGATAAGCAACAGAAATCAGTTGCAGCATCATCGAGGAAGATTTGTTTGTCAAAGAACAGAAGTAATGCTGTAGATGAACGCAACAAGTTAAAATAAGCTAAGTGGAGAATCTAGCAGCGATGAAGTGACTGGAAGCCACGCAAGTCAATCCAATTTAGCCATCTGCATCAACAACATTATGGAGTTAAATTTTGAGACAAGCGACTGAAGTAGCTACCAATGGGAGCAAAGGATACAGTTGACTGACATATAAAGGAGGGGTTAAAAACATTAGAAGGTTACAACCTGAGCTTTAAAGGTCTACTAACAACCAACCATCACCTTCAAAGCAACGTACGAGAAGTAAATAACTTCATATGAATAGATTAGCAGATCAACAGATAGAAAGATTCAACTTCATTTTCGCTTAAAAAAATGTAAGTGATTTGTCACATATCAGTCAAGACAACTATAATTGGTGGCATGATTTTGGGATCTCCCTGGTCTGTCTGCATGAAGCAGGCAAGAAGAGCAGCAGCAAAACCCCGGAAAAGAACAGCGCAGACACCCGCGGCACTGATTAAGTCAAGTATGACATGACATGAGAGGATTATCACTGAGAGGATGCTGGTTTGAATCTTTGGACTGCCATCACTGTGGGCCACTGAGCAAGGCCCTTAACCCCCCAGGTTGCTCCCTGGGCGTTTTCTAGCTGCCCCCTGCTCCACATGTTGTGCTGTGTGTGCTACATACTGCATGTGTGATGGGTTAAACTTCATTGCATGTATACATATGTGACAATTAAAGTTGTTGTTGTTCTTCAAGGAGAAGCTGGGGGTGGAGGTGGGTTGCAGATGAACAGCAACAGTTGGAAGGCTACCTGACAACAAAAGTATGTTTTGACAGTTGAAGAATAGTTTACAGAACAGCTCCTAACTACCTGCTCTGAAGACACTATGATGAAAACGCTGTTTAAAAAATGAATCAAGAAAAACCTTTTGCTCTTGGGTCCATAAAGTGCTTTGAAAAATAGAATTTTAAGTTTGTAAATTTGAATTTCCAGAACAGCTCGACGAACTGATGACAATAAGTTAACATGATCTAAAGCTCCAAAAAAAAAAAAAAAAAAAAAAAAATGCTAAATGGATCTTGTGGCAAGTTGCCTCAGCTTTCCATTATCATTTTCATTTCATGTAGCCCTTTTAGTAAATAAGTAATAGATTAATCCTATTGTTGCTTGAGAGCTGATGACCTTGAGAGCTGCAATAAGATCACTCAACTGACGCGGAGTGTGGAAGAACTAGATCATCTTTCACTAAAAATCACAGTCAACTATGCGCATTATTAGTGAAAGATTACACAATTTGTATTAGCACAAATAATAGTACATAAAAACAACAGCCACACCTAAACAGTATCATTTTGTCTGATAAATATAAAGAAAGAGCTTAAAGATTCGTAGCTTAGCTTAGCTTAGCTTAAAGACTGGAACCAGAGGAAAACAGCTGCTGACTATATCCTAAACTGCTAATAAACTTTTTTTACACTTCTGCTTCTATATTAATTAAATAATATAATGAGTGAGTTTCTCGAAATAGACCTTGATATATGTGACAGAACTATATCCAAACTTTTATTTTACTGTGCAGGGATAAGACTCGGTATCCATGTCGTGATCCACCTCTTGGCAAAAAAGTTTCCCAACAGAAATTACTGTAATTACTCTGACACCTCACAAATAAGATCAAGCTAAATGAGAAATGGATATAAAATATAATTTTCTTGGATTTAATCATTTAAACATCACAAATATGTGATGTGAAAAATACCTTTCTACCAACAAGGAAGCTGTATTTTTTTAATTAGTCACAGGAAGCTGGAGGTCTAATCTGTGATGCTAAAAAACAAAAATAATTGAAATCAGTCAGGCTACGCAACATAAGACAAATAAAATGAGCGTATTTTCACAATGGTCCTTTTTCAACAGATAACTCCCATTTAGCTCTCAGCCCCGTGCTGTGAGCATCATGTTATTTATTCTGTTTGCTCCTTGCATGGCTGCTAGCGACAGCAACAACACAACATTTACCGCTGAGCACAAAGGTGTCAATGATTTGGTCTAATTGAGGCTTGCTGTTTTGTCAAAATGCTACAGATATCTAGATGAATTTCAAAACATCTGATTAGTGTTAATTGAATTTGAGTGAGTGTGTTATGGTGCAGGGACAGGATTGTTTCCTATTGCAGTTAGTCGTTTATTTGATTACTACGCAAATCCCAGGAGCACAGTTTAATGGTTTAAATTATGACAGTAAGATACTTTTTTTGGGAGCTGCCACTCTGACTGGTATTTTATTTTTTCAGAACTAAATAATATGATTTGGATCCTCCTTTTGTTCTTTCGTGAGCCCCACCAGCTCAACATGGTGCTTAAGAATAACTGACAGCTTGACAACCTTTTATTTGTTTTGCAGTTCTACTAATGTTTCCATGTTTATTTGTTTTGTGCTCCAGGGTGAAGAATTCAAAGAAGAAAAGTGTTTTGAGGGAAAAGGTCAGGGAATTAAGATACTTTCAAGCGCGCAAGGAAAATGTAACATGATTTCCTTGGTTTTTATTCCTAAATACATTATGTATGGAGCTTAATGTTAAGTGAAGTAGTCTAATAAAATAAAAAAAAAGATAATGAGTATGAAAAAGAAGCAAAATAAATGAATCAAGTATTTATGAAGCCAAAACAAATTGTATCTGAGAGGGAAATGTGGTTTTATGCATCAATAGAAATCTTAAACGGTCAGAGCTGTTCAGAGGATTTATTTTATCTCCACCTGAGAGCACAGACAGAGAAATGCTCCGTCTCAGTTTAAAGATTATTTCTATCCTCACTTACAGTGAGCACTGAATGTACGCTTTCACTGATGCAAATAAAACTATTATGATAAATGTCATTGTTGTATTAGAGTTACGTACTTGCAGCTAGGTTTGCTAACACTACATTTAAAGTTGGTGTACTGTGATCTATGTGAGTTTCTTAACAAAGAAAATGTAAAAAAATTAATGAAACATGATATTGTGCTCTGTTATGTAAGCTTTAAAGTACAATACTGTCAGCTGTTAGCTCGCTATTGCACCGTTATTTTACTGTGTTTCTACTGTATCATCATCAACACTTTAATACTGTAAAATTCACCTGCATGTCCTCCTCTATATAACCTGAATACAGTTTATTGTCTTTCTTGAACTATATGGTAACTTGCCACAATTCTTTGCAACCCCTGGTTACAGAAATGCTTGTAAAAAGATGAATTCTGGTCAAACTCTGATTAATTGCTGACTATTGTGGCCCATTGCTAGCTGTTCTCAGCTACACCAACACTAAAATCTGTATAACATATACAGAACTATCAAAGTCAGTTATACAGTTATTTGTTGCAGTGAGTTCATGTGTTGGTATTAAAGGAAGTGCATCTGAAGGTATCTGTACCACAAATTAAAAGTGAACTGCCAGCATATGACAAACACAGTGATGATGTAATCTTATCTTCACTGACTCAGAGGCCACAGATCAATCAGTATTACATTCCAACATGTGTATTTAAACACAGACTTTAGACTCTATTGCTGTAAGGTAGAATGCACACTCTTCACATACAGCGGTGGCCTATGTGCTGTGGGCAAGCACATCATTGTTGCTAAGCAATCCTGATAACGTCTATAGCCGAAGTGACCAACCAATCAAATAACCAGTTGGCTCAAGGCCAGTGTCAAGTCACTGACCAGGTGGTGGGCATGACACGATATGAATGCAGACTGCTTCCTCTGAGCTGACATGTATGATGGTTATAAATAAAGTTTTTGCTACAGCACAGGTTCTTCCAAAAACATTATAGTCATATAGCCCGTATTATTAATTTGTCTCTGAAATCATCCTCACCTCTGACTTACAGCACATCTGGTGTTGTAATGCAAAAAAAAAAAAAAAAAAGATAAAAAAAATCTGAAAATTCAGGCAAATGTGTTTTTCTCTAATGCAGGAACTTCCATAAGTTTAAAATATTCTTTTTGTTTGCACTGAGATGAGCAGTGGTGAGAAAAGTGGCTGAATACACTGGAATACACTAAAAAATGTCCATACCCTCCCCTCTTGTTTTAGCCTACCTTTTACCTCCGTGCCATTAGCACTCAGTCCTTATCTCCCTTGGATTTCTGCAGCTCACCACTGGTCAGTATCACTCACTCACAAAAAACCGGCTCTGACACATCATCATTAACAAATAGATTAAGGTCCAGTGAATGCAGTGCAACCATAGCAGTTTAAGATGGTTTACCCAGTTTAAAATGCAGTGAAGATTCCTCTAAGATAGCTACGGTCCAGTTGTGCATTTTAACTGCATTGTAATCTACAAAGATCTTCAAGACAAAACTCACCAGTCAGATGTGGTATTCCCCTCGTGGGGTGGCCCATCCAATCAATAAGTGTTTGGGTTACAGTTCCTCAGAGCTGTGGTAATATAGTCTGATCTCTCCCATAACCAGAGACTGCAGTCTCCTCTCACTTCTCTCCACTGCAGCACTACACCCCTCCTCCTCCTCCTCCTCCTCCTCCTCCCTCCCTCCCTCACCCCTGTCTTTCCAATGCACACCATCTCCCCCATTTTCCACCCTCCCGTCACATACCTCTCTACACCCTCTCTCTTTCTCTCTTCAATGTACTCATGTACGCAACCCCTTTACCTCTTTACGTCTTTCTCTCCATCTTTCTCATTCTCCCCAGCCTCATTTGTGATGCTGCTCACACAGCTGATGGCAGCATGCTACTCTTTGGTCAAGTATTGGAGGGCAGTTGTAAAAGATCAATATGCACAAGCTCTGGGGTGAGGTTCGTGTTTAAAAAAAAAAAAGCCACAGCCTGCACAGGTCAGGCATGGATAAGAAGCAAAAGAACGCACTAGGACAGCTGACAGACTCTTAAGGTTGCGCTGATTTTATCAGGTCTGCTCCACAGCTATTACACTAAGCTCGTGCAATTAATTGGATGCTAACAATTGATCTCAGAAGTATGATTTAACCCCCTGAAAAGATCTGTCCCTGTTAAACCATTCGCGTGAACAACTATTTCTCTGCCTCTCACTGATCCCTCAGGAGACTTGTCAGTGATGATTGGAAGCGAGAAGGTAACAAAAGCATCTTCTCCAATTACAATACAAACACAAGGCATCGCAGCGTTGTGCTAAAACTATTACATAATGAAATGTGATGTGCGAGTGAGATATCTATGCAGAACTAAACATATAAGATAAAAAATGAAACTTCAGGTCTCTGTAGCTCGGCCTTGCTTGATGAATGTGTTTCAAATGTCCAACATCCCTAAAGCTGTTACTTTTATACATGTTTGAGCTCTTTACAGTTCTGGGATTCAATATTTTTTTCTTGATTTCCCCTGAAACCCTTTTTCTTTTGATGTTTTCCTCAGGGAAATAACTTTCTATGTGCTCAAGTTCAGCTGTCATCTGTCAGATGCCTGGTTTGAGGTGGTTCCTCTTATGTCAGGTTGCAGTGCATTTAGCTGCTTCTACCAGAGGAGGGCAGGAATCTCATATAAACTGCTGCATCACAGAGCATCCTTTTTTTTTCTGTTTGGGTAGCACAAAGTTAAACCCAGAGACATTTGTCTCCCATGCTTTCTTGAGTCTGTTTTCATGGCTAAATGTATTTATGGTAAAAGGGACACGGGGTCCCCTTTTTAGATAAAATATTTAGCTGTCCAAAAATCACCACTGTATTATGCTTCAGTGGGCTTGTTTTCTTATGCTTCTCTCTACTTTTTCTTGTTATATCAATAGATTTATCCTTCAAAAGACTATTTTAACATTTTCACCCTAGGAGTGAATTAAGAAATGCTGCATTCACCCTAAAAGCTTAACGCTTTAAATTAGAAGTTAATGAATTGGTACAGTGAAATGGCTGCGCGGCGATGCCATGGGAGCAAAAAAATGATATGGCTTTGAAGCAAAATAAGCAGCTAGGGTGAGGTTAGGTAAGGCTATGTGGCTAATTCAAGGATTTATGTAAGATATTTTAAGATATAGGATCTTGAGAGGTTGAGTTAAGCTTTGTTAAAGTAACTGCACCTTTTTTCTAGGCTGACTGTTAAGCCAAGCAAACCATTGTAATTGAGATCATGGTCAATGGAAAGGCAAATAATTATCTGTTATTTAATCAAAAATTTCTTTGCAATAAATAAAATATATTTTGTGTTATTATCTTATCTGTAACTGCTTATTTAAGACACTCTTTGGCTTTGACCCAGATTGTATGGGACAGACTCTTTAATTAAACTGATATTATTCTTCTGATTTTTACAGTACTTCCAGTACTCTGACAGCTCATAGCAGTGCAATATAACATAACCAGACAAAACATGAGTAACTCTA
This sequence comes from Cichlasoma orientale, assembly GCA_034780415.1. Lineage (NCBI taxonomy): Eukaryota > Metazoa > Chordata > Actinopteri > Cichliformes > Cichlidae > Cichlasoma > Cichlasoma orientale. Next base: position 845,073 of record JAVDPK010001828.1, on the reverse strand, counting down.
AAATTCTTATTATTTTGAAAAAATATATATTTTTAATATTAGCAGCCATGAGCTCCCATAGACATGAACAAAGTGATCATCAAATGATAAGAGCAAAAAAAAAAAAAAAAACAATCAATAGAATAATCAGACAGATCACAAGATTGCTTGAATTTTTTTAAGTTATGTGTTAAAGTAGTGTTAAAGCATTCAAAAAAATTATACAGTATATGTTTCATCCAGTGTAAATAGATATTTTCCAAATTTGAAAATCCTCATTCTGCCCTTTACTCAGCAGCTTTGATGTCCAAGAGCTTATAGCAACAGTGCAGTTACAGTACAGTTCACTGGGATTCCCAGTGTATCATGGGATACTCCGCTTCTCTCTGGTTCTAACACTCCTTCATAAGAATCTGTGAATGAATAAGCTTTTCCCTCCCTCTCTAGTATGCATCCTTGTACTCCAAAGGATGAGTCAGGCCTGAGCACCATGCTACATTAGGAGGTCAATAAGAGCAACACAACTACTATCAAAGCGCCACATAGTAAACATATGCAGAGGACAGCTGCTGCCAACGTGTTCCCTGTGCTGAGTTGTGCTGGGACATCTTTGTTGCGATGACTTATCTCCTCTGAGGCAGCACAGAGGATGTGGAAAAGACTGCACCTCTCCCAACTCCTGCAGGGAGTGCTGCAATGCAGGGGTGTAACAGAGAAATACTAAAAGCTAGAAGGCAGTTTGTCCAGCAGTCAGCTACCAACACTCTTCCTCCACTTCCTGCTACACCTTGTTTCTTATTTCCTAATTTCTTTCATCTTTTATGTCTATCATTGTAGCATTTTTCCTTCCAGGCATGTCTCTCTGTGTACCACACACGCATGCACACACTGTACACTCCTCTCTCTCTCTCTCTCTCTCCCTCCCTCTCTCTCTCTCTCTTAAGCACTCATCTTCTGGACAGTCATTACTGCAGCATAGGCAACAATAAACAGAAAAGACCATATGCTTGTAGTTGGCACTGTATATCACTTGCAGTGTTTGGGTGTCTCAGAAGTAGCAGTTGGTCAACAAGGTGACAGAGCATGTTTGTGTGTGTGTGTGTGTGTGTGTGTGTGTGTGTGTGTGTGTGTGTGTGTGTGTGTGTGTGTGTGTGTGTG
>JAVDPK010001828.1:827901-843836 GCA_034780415.1 Cichlasoma orientale | reverse complement strand
TGTGTGTGTGTGTGTGTGTGTGTGTGTGTGTGTGTGTGTGTGTGTGTGTGTGTGTGTGTGTGTGTGTGTGCATTTTACACTGAGTTGCTGTCACGATGTCACTCATCTAAGTGAAGGACAGGTGAGCTGTGACAACCCCGTCACTGTCAACATGATCCTGTGAATTCATATAAATACTGAAATTTTAATGGATTTGTTACAAACTGTCACTTTATTAATAAAGCAAAGGGCTGCTGGGCTAGAACAAAGTCTAAAAAGCCAAAAAATTAACCAGGCCGGAAGCTGGACTTGAAATAGGACTGCTGCTATTAAGGTATGCGCCATAAATCTCGACTGCCAGGACAACTTTTACAACTCTATTTGAGTTGTCTCTCGTGACTCTGTTCACTAGAAACATTTTGACTTTGACATCTAGCATGAAAACAAGATGAGGCCTAACAAAAACTCATTTACATTTTAAGTTCTAGCTAATTTTCCCTCTGCTTCAGATATGGTCAGCAAGTGTGGTGTGTGAGGTCAACGAAGGCCATGTTTTAACAAGAATGAAAACAGTTTAATTTGACACACATAGGTGTGGCAAACCTGACTATAAAGTGATAAAGCTTAAGCCTTGTTTGTCCATGCCAAGACAGAACTAAGAATAGATCAGGCAACGTACAAGAAAATACCTGTAGGGTGGACTCTTGGGTCTCACTTATGGGAAAATCCAGCAAGACGGCACACGACATATCTCATTCCTTCACTCCAGTTACCTGAGCCAGTTTTGCAAATTTTGCAGACACTGACATATAGAAGACAGTCTGTAAGATGCTTTGGCATTTTTTTCCTTTTTTGACTTCATGGTTCAAGTCATAATATTTTATGTTTTCTAATATACCCCAAACACAAACTTTTCCTTAACCAAACCTGGAAAGCAGCCGTCATAAATGTTTCACCTGCATAGCACGTCAAAATATGCAACATGTTTGTTGCCCATCTAAATACTTGTGAGTTTGCTGGTAGTATGAAAAAGAGACAATGTGGCACAAACAATGGCAGCTGTCGAAGTTTCTTGTGGATTTAGGGACGGCGGCAATGAAGGACTGAAAGCAACACAAAGACTGCCCCAATTTCTAGAGCAGTTATACCTTTTATCCACGAGCACTAATGTTATCAGAACAGAACATTTTCCAGCTTGGCCGCCAGGAATAAATGTGAAGCATATTTTATAATGCAGCATATTAACCATCCACTTTCAAGTGGAAAACAATTCTAATCACAGAGGTAAAACTAACAGAAGCTATTAACTGCAAAGCATTTTTCCACTAAATTTCCCACGTGTCAATCCATGTACATTAGCTTACAGGCAAATTACGGCAACTATCATACCCACAGACATTTTCTGTGTGATGGAAAGTTATGGAGGATAGAAAAAATTGACAGACAATCATCATCCATGGAAAATAGGCCCTCAAATAGCAGTGCTTTTGATTTCCTTTCTTTTGTTTTGATGTTCACAGTGAGTAGGCTATACAAAGCTTTGAACTCTGACTCTGACAGAACAACAGTGATATGGTTAAGCTCAGAAAAGGTGTCAATAAACCCGCTGTCTCGCAGTGTCTCCAATTATTTTTCATAGAAATCCAGAGACATATTTTACCCAAACTTTAACTTTAATGAACTGTTCATTTCGAAACAAGCAAACCAACAAAAACAAACAAGCAAACTTTGAGAAGGGTCATTGAAAAGAATTTCCACAGAAAATTAGGGAATAATACCTTCCCATCACTTCTTGGATTTATGGAAATTTAGGCATCTTATTGTTGACATTTTTTGGCCTGAAACTTTACTTGTTTCCCCACTTTTACAGCATTGTTTCAGCTACAACAGGAAGCTGTTTTGAGTTAAAAAGTAAAGTAAAATTTGGCCTTAAATGCCTAATGATAATGTTGCTACAAATTGCTCCTGTAAATGCTCTGGTTGTACTGAAATTTAATCATTTGTCAGTTTAAGCCCTTTGAATAAAATATTTAGTATCTATTTTGCAGCTTGTCCAAAATGTGAAAAAGCAACAATCTCAATGGAAAGCACAAAATGGATAAAATCTGAAAACAAGGAAGCACCCGTGATGCAGATTACAGTTTGATGCACTTCAGGATCACCAGGTAGTTCAACCTAGCCAATCAAAAATTGGTATTACTCACATATAACACAAATATATGTGCGCATATGTGCGAACGTTAAGTCAGATACAGCTAACAAGTCCATGAACAGTGGTTTGATAGTAGGCAGGACTCCTGTGGTTCAGGTGGAAGTCCTCTCCATCTAAGACTGGATCAGCAAGTTCTCATTGCTTAAACACCACGAAAACATGCAAATTAAATGTGCACATCAGGAGGAGCGATGAGACCATCTTCCCAACTAACAAACACACAATCTTTTCCTCAAAGTGTTGAGAACAGTCTCATCAACTAGCACTGTACATTAGTGCGTATAGGTTGTGCACAGACGGGAGGAGGGGAGCGACATTTAGAGACAGAGAGGGAAGAAAAAAGATGGAGAGAACACCCCACCCCACCAGTGAAGGATGAGTTGCCCAACTGCATAGATCTGGGACAACAAGACAAATAAGTGCTAAGTAAAGAGAAGCCAGGAGGGGCACTAGTTCAGTAAGTAGCTAATTATCTGATCCATCTGACTTTCTACATTTCCTCTGGCCTCAAAATCATTTCACATCAGATTTAATTTTTAGAATCTTGCTAATTAAAGAGCAAAAAATTTCCCTACTGCTTTCTGTGCTTCATCAAAACATACATAACGCACCTTACATTTTGCAGGAAGACATTTTCGGCATATATTAGGCCACTAAAGTCTCAAAGGCCCGAAAATTTGTTTCGAGCGCCACATATATCAATCTTAACATCCTCCATTTTCCGCTCCAGCAAATTTCCAGATCTGTCAAGGGTTTGATGCTGAGAGAGGATAAGATAAATTGGCATCATTACAAAAGCTCTTCATCAGCGAATCCTCCCAAACAGGTCTGTAGTCTGCCTCAATATGTTAAAAGGCATGAGGGTCATTTTTCTTTTTCAGTTCTTTGATCAGTGATCAGATATTCATTGCAATTTACACCTGATGAATAGATAAACCAAAGTAGCACTGAAGCATTGTTGCTAACCCTGATGTATCTTTTCAGCTGGTTGTGCAGGACTCTGAAGCACTTGTAGTTTCCTACACTGTTACTGCAGTCTGTACTGGCCTGCCACATCTTACCTAAGGATATTTCTTCTATTGACTTAGCTTGATTGTAACCCCTAACTGACCACAAGAAGCTTACAGTCCATCAGCATTTGATGTCTTGTTGAATGTGTTGCAAGCAGACTGAATGCAGTTCAGGCAAAAGAAGCCAGATTAGGTACCTGAGCTGTGTATTGATACAATTTTCCTTGCAGACCAGCCATACAGTGGCCTCCTATACTGATGAAATTCAACTGGAAACACACTGCAGCACCAGCAAAGACACTGATTGAGCAACTTTCACAGGGAAACCATCAATATCTGAAAAGCATCCGTCTTCACTTAAATACAGTTAAAATGCAGCCTATCAACATGGAAAGAACATAAAATGCCGTGCTAAGACATCGTACTGTTTGTACCCGCTGTACTAATAAATGGTTTGTGTATAATCTACACACACACACACACATGCATGACTGTGTGTAAATGAAAAACATCATTCTGAACATGCTTCATGTGCACTGATACACCTGACAGGCTGTGAATGAGGATATAGGTTGACAGAGGAGAGGATTATGGGCTGCAGAACAGCCTCTCATTTCATGAACCATCAAGCAGCAGAAGTGCTCCAGGCATGCCCACCTCTCCTAAGGAGGAGATGTAATGTGGAAAATCAGAGTGACGGGAGCTGATTACAAACAAGTGTCTCCAACCAGGAATAAAACATTAGTGTTATTCTGACTTAGTCAATTTCACTATTACTCAGTGATAAAGTTGTTCACATTCAGCAAAATATGATCTGTTGGTCTGTTTGGTTGGAGACCAGCAGGGTCACGTGAGTAAAAAAAACAAACAAACAAGGCTAAAGCCTAATTCCAGTCTGACCCCTACAACCTCCCACTATGAATGTAACTCCATGTGGAGTCACATCTTCTGAAAGGTCTCATAAATAAGAGATAAGGCAGAAATATAGAAGTGAGATTTGGGATGCCATCGCCTTTCTGTAATGGAGTGGAAACTTTGGATAAGGATGCAGCGATATTAAGATCATGTTCATCACTTATTGTGAAATGTGTTTATTCCATTCCAGTTACATTCAGACATTTATATTTTTAATGCTTACACTTTTTAAATGATTCTTTTCTTACTTATTCTTTATGATTATTAACATATATATAATAAGGCGCGGTGGTTAGCACTGCTGCCTCACAGTTGGAATAACATCTGAAAGGCCTGGGTTCTGGGGTTAGGTTAATTGGCCACCCTAAATTGCCCATAGGTATGAATGTGAGTGTGTGTGGTTGTCTGTCTCTCTGTGTCAGCCCTGCGACAGGCTGGCGTCCTGTACAGGGTGTGCTTTGCGCCCTATGTCAGCTGGGATAGGCTCCAGCCCCCGTGACCCTAAACAGGATAGATGGATGGATTTTATATGGGCAAAAAATGATTGTTGCTCCTTCAGCATTCCTTCAGGTTAATAAGTTTCCGTTGGTGTAGATCTGCGCTGAGGGGGCTTCATATCCCACTACTACTTGAGGCTATTTGGTCTGAAAAGCACTTAATTTGGTGGAGGGAGGGTGTGTGGGGGCTAAATTGGAACTGGGCCAATGAACTTACAACCATGTTAGCAACTGAGAGCTTAATGCTAAAATCATATTGACATTAAAAAAAAAGTTTCACTGCCTCATTTTTGAGCAAAATTATGGGATAAATTCTGTGATATTTCACAAGATAATTTGATATTCTGTTGCTGAAAAGTTATTATGACTAAGGAATCATAAATATCTGTCATACTGATATGACTGACTGAAAAAGTCATTTTAAAAAGGGTGTTTTAAAACCCTTTACATACAGTACATCTGTAATTTATCATTTCAAACTGGTATCCAAACTAAATGAAAATATGTTATACCTGTGTACAATTTTAGCAACAGAAACCACTCCACAGACTACAGGGAGGAGTTTGTGAAACTGAGTGACTGAATGACTGATGCTCCTTACTGCGTGTATGGACATTGCTCATGGCATCCCCCAGGGGTCACTGTTGGGCCCTAAATTGTTTAGTTTATAAATGAGATTCAAAGAACTTTATTGTCATTCTTCTCATGTGAAACATGTCAGGAACAAAACTTAGAAGAGACATACTGTAGGTATCAAAAGTCTTAAAACTGATACTGTTTGCAGATGATATTACATTTTTTGCAGCATTTATTGAAGATAAATGAAAGCTTAATGAAAATAAATTGACATTAAATTTGAATAAAACTAAAATAATGTTAATAGCAGGTGAACTACATATGTAAAAATTTAAATATTGGATTGATATTGAAAAAGTAAATTAAAACAGATTTCTTGGGGTAATAAAAGATGAGAGGCTTAGTTGGAAAGCACACATTAAATATATACATTCTAAAGTATGAAGAAGCATTGCAGTACTAAATAAAACAAAGCAGGTATTAGATCGTGTATCCCTCCATACATGTTATAATTTAAGGGCGTTTCTGCAACTTTAAAACTGATACTGTGCACACTATCAGTGTTTCTGAGTGGAGAAAAACTGTGCAACAGTTTTAGTGTGGCGTTGAAGCAATTTCCAGAAATAAAGCAATTAAAAAAGAGATATAAAGAAGAGGAAGATGTTTCAAGTTTACTGAAAGTCTCTGTTTATTTAGTGGTTTTCCATGTTTGTTCATATTTTCCAATCAACATTCCAAAATTGGAGGTATTTGTCTTTGATGTGTGGATGTAAAATGATGGAGCTTTAAAAACTATTTATGATAATATTTTTTATTACACAAGTTTATAAAGTCTGTGTAATTATTGTTGTTATTGAGGTTTATATCACTGAGGAGGCTGGATGAATAATAATTGATGACTTTTGGAGATGGGGCGGGGTTAAATAAGAGTGCATTTCTTCCCACTGCTTATCAGGTATATAAAGAAAATCAGCAAACGTTAAGTGATATTATATTTTTGCTTTATTTTCATATAGTTTTTTTGTTTGTTTTATTTTTGCTAAATGACTTTCTGTTTGCATGATGAAAATATACTGAACAAAACACAAAACAAGATGTTCCTCTGACTCTGCTGAACATCTATTGCGGCACAAAATGTACGCAACTGCTAACGTATTGCAGTTACACACCCACTGATTCATCTCTGCTAATGCAAAAAGAAAGTCCTCATTTGGCACACACACACACACACACACTGAGGACTCTTCCTATCATGTACTCATAATATCCCTGGGGACTAAAGAGGCCACTACATCACCTGACCTGTTCACAACTTTGCATCATAATCAACCCAGGAACAAATGATGAAAATGAGAGCATTCCTCCTCTTATGAGGCAGAAACTGAATTGTTTTTAATTGATTAGATAACAAAAGCACAGAGAGACATTGGAGATGAAAGAAGGGGGTTAACATGAAGAATGTGCCTCCTAACTCAGTATCCATCAGAGGCTGTAATGCAGAGAGCTCTACCTTCAATCACCTTTTGCTAAGTAAATTGAAAAAAATTTTTAAAGAAAGGGCTGCATTGGAGTGCTTAAATTCATTGATCTAAGAGCTAATAAGATGACTCAGATTCATTTTAACACTGAGCTCTGCAGACTCTATGTGGGCCCTTCACTCTTGCTGGCTCATCAAATTTTACTTTGCATGCACTCCCCCTGTGGTTTTACTGTATAACAGTAAGCTGTCCCATCATCCCTACAGTATAACGCATCTGCACCCTTAAAATAATATTAATAATAAAAAAAATAACAGTAAGAAAATGAAACAAATGAAAATCAGTTATATACTAATTTAATGTTGGTGCATTAAAAATCAATCAGTGCTCACTGTTAATCAGTTTATAAACATCTCTCTCATAATCAGCCAATGAAAAGTCATTCCATATTTGTTTAACAGTGAAAGAAATTCAATTCTCAAGTTCTAACTCACTCGTACAGTCTTTGTTTATTATGTAACATTATACTGCAGCGCTACATGATGCTACGCACTAGTCATTAAGGGACTTACTGGCATGCTCTAAAAGTTCCACTATGGCAGATTTCCTAATACAAGACTCTGCATTAAAAGGAGAAGCGCTAACGCCGTCTGCTCTAATTACCCCTGTGCCATTTATTCTCTTTTTCTCTGTGCAGGGCTCCTTTTCTTTCTTTTTTTTTCTGCATTCATCCAGGATGTGTGTAATGAGGCTAGGTGCCTCTGTGACAACTTGCCACGCAGCAGAAGAACCAGTAACAGAATGCTTGGATAGGGAGGAAAAATGCAGCTTACCTTGCAGAGAGATGTGCTGCCTCCTAAACGAGGAGTGGAAGCAGAAAACAGGGTCAGCTGTACTCTTGAAAGGATGAGAAAACTCTTAATAATCTACCCTTTGACTCATCCCACCCTCAAAAAACATTGCAAAAAAAAAAGTATTGTCAGGTCCCAGTGTCACCTGGGGGTGTTTCTTTCCTAGAAGACACACACAAAAAAGACTCAGTGTGGTGCTAATGTGTCCTCAGATCAGGAGGAGAGGAGTGGATACCCTCATTAACATTGTTCTAACACACTGAAATCAGCACAAGCATCAGAGCCGGTGCAGGTCCACTGCTGTATTTCCCGGCACTGCACGCTCATTGGCTAAGGAGCAACTCAATAAAATCCCTGCTTGTCATCAGTTGGCCAGGGAGGGGTCTAGATTTTCTTTGGCACACTAACAGCTGTGCTCCTCCTCTTTTCTTCCTCACTCTATCACTTTTTCCCTCAGTGAGAGCAGACAGGGACTGCTGAGCTTTGAGAATTAGACGCAGGAGGAAAAGCAGGGAGGGGAGACAAAAAAAAGAGGAGTGGGAGGGAGTTGCAAAAGCAGGGGAATCGATGAGTAATAAAAAAGAAGGGTGAATATGGTAACCAACAGTCTGCAGCGGCTCTCAAAACAGAGCTTGACTTAAGGTGCTGTACTGTACCTCCCTGCTGCAGGAACTGTGCCGGAACCTGAGTGCAGTGAGGTGTGAGCACCAGAAAGGATAGAGGAAGAGAGGGGAGGAGGTGAAAGAGAGAGGGGAGGAAGGATGAGGAGGAGTTACTTGGGCTGTTTTTGCTGCAGTGTAGAGGCAAGCAGAACACAGATGGGAAGTTGTTTTTTCGGTTGTTGTTTTTTTTTTCCTTTTTTCTGGGGGGGGGGGGGGGTCAGCCCCACCAGCAGGTAATTTGAAGCAGAAATGACAAGTAGGTAATCTCTTCTTTCTACACAGGCATCTAACATGTAAGTGGTAAATATTTTAGGAGGTGGGATGAGCTCCTGGAGGAACACACATCACTGTGTCACTCAAGGGAGAGATTTGATTCACCAAAAAAAAAGTGCAAAAGTCAGCGAGTCGAGGTGATATATGTCGAGTGTTTATGCAGCAGGATGGCAGCAGATGAAATATTTAGTTTGACAGCTTGCCATATTACATATTAAATGGTCAATTCTTTAAATGATGTAACAGAAGCTTTAAAAATGCTTTTGTTGTTGTTGTTGTTGATACTTCTGACTCAACTATTTAGTGTCTTGGTTTTAAAATGAATTAAAACTGGCTAAATGAATTCTCCTTTTGTCATCTTAAATTGAAATATGGCAGCTGGACAGCCCCCCCCCACTGAAGGTTTCTCCAGAGAAATCCATGTAATGTGTGTCTGGCTGGGAGATTTACCATGCAAAGCATAAAATATATACAATTTCCAGAGGCACCAGTTTCCCAAAACAGTACTTAAAAATGTTTAAAAGAAATGAGAAAGAATGTGTTTGTTTGTGCATAACAGTATCCACTCCTCATTCCCCCTTAACAGTCTGAATCTTTGGCAAAGGCTAAGTACACTCGGGCAGTCTATCCAGCTGATTCAGAAGTGCAACATTTGTTAATGAAAATCAACGACAGGACACCGGTGTGACGGCCAGTTTCACCATTACGCTTATTAAACCTTCTGGGACCGCTGCCAAAACTCTGCAGCAAATGGCAGTCAGGCTACCCTTCAGGAGCGACGCACCATTTCATTGCCTTTGGCGTTACCCTTGACATCCTGTAGCAGTGACCGGGCAGCGCTCAGTGCATTACCCACAATTAGAGCAACACCACCAGATGAGTCACACATGCCGCATCACTAAAGCATCCAACTTCTTTATGAATTTTATATCCTGCTGTGCTGATTTGCTCCGATTCTTGCTCGAAGGGGAGAATGGTGGAGAGAAAAGTTTTGATAGAATCCAATTATTCAGCCAGAAGATATTTGGTGATTGCCTCCTGCTGAACTTTATAGCAATAAATTGGAATAGATGAAAGGGAGGCACAGAGGTAATTCAACATGGAGATTGGAGGCAGAATGTGTGCCTGATGTGGCTGTGAAGATCTGCTTTCATAAAGCTGAAGCACGGAGTCTAATGAGCCTCACACGCAAAATGAACATGTAATAGTGAAACGAGACAAAGAATACAGTCGCATTAATAGCACTATGAGACTGAATAGCTGCGCTTTAAGCCACATGTCTCCCTGTACCTTTCTGCAGGTATCCATGGCTTCACAGCTGCACATTTTTGGTCTGCAGTTGCTGGCCTCACCAACCTGCCCAGTGCTTTTCTTGTGGTTGCTCTCAAGGCTCTCTCCACTACCTCATAGTAACAGTCTGAATCAGATGGCTACCCTCCGAGGACCTGGTTATTCCAGGGCTTTCTTTCTGCTACTTGGGATTTATTAAAAAACTACATCAACAGTTCAGTGAAATTTTGAATATCTGCAGGTTTTTTGGTCTTTCGTCTTTCATGTTTTGAACTCAAAGTAGAAAAAAACACAACCTTCACTCTATTATTAATACGTTTTTTGTGGAGATTGTATATTATTTCATGCATGTTTTTAAACAATACATCAGTGATTTAATACCCTTCACTGGGAGCTTGAAACCTTTTCAGTGCAGGATCTAAATTAGACAGGAAGTCTCCTGCTCCATGACCCTATTGCAGCATGTCAGCATCCAGGGAACAGCTAGAAGTAGGCTCGAGACCCATTCTGGCTCATAGCCCACAGGTTAAAGCTGCTCTATGCAAATTATGCAAGTACCTCAAAATGTCAAGAAACAATGGAGTATCTATTTAATATTATATATTATTTAATATCTATTTAAATACATATAAATTACACTTGACTGTGGCGATCTTTCTTCACCTCTGAAAGTCATGTTTGGGGGTTTTAATGTGACAGTCTATCCTTTAATTTTTAGTCCCTGTAAGTGCCATTACTTAAATGAAACACTAGAGGACGCCCCACTCAAATAATCTGGATATGGCTCTCTTTTTTTTTTCAGCAGAGCTGGGTCACTCATTATGATGTAGGTTTTGAACACTTGCCCTTTTTTGCTACTTTGTCACCAGAATCTGTTTAAAATTTGCTTTTTCTTTAAATTTTCTTTCAGTTGCCTATCATGGCATAAGAGCACATTTTGCCAGCTGAGCTACTGATCCCTAAAATAACCCAAGTGAGATGGAGCACCAGGGCTAATTTTGTCAGCTTGTGTGTGAACCCATGTGTCTCTGTAACCTGGATATCTCTGGCATCCTGCCTGCTATCACTATGCCAACAACTTCAAGACCAAATAGTTACAAGTTCAGTATTATAGAATGGTATTATAATTATGGAAGTTCTGGCATGCTGTGGGGTACTTTTGGGTCTATAAGAATGACACGAATAACACGCCTGTCTCCAGATTCTCAGATTCCAAAAGCCTTATAGACTAAGGAGCAGTAATGGGGGTGTAGGGGAAAGTTGTGTGGATATGTTCAGTCTCTGTCCTGTTCAAACCTGACTTTTTTTATAACAGTCTGATATATTTTTTAAATATATTTTTTAAGATCTTTGTAATTTGGTACAAGTTATGAAGAAAATATGAATCTCAAAGCTGAGCTCAGATCTGTATTTGTCATTCAGGTAGTGCTGGTCTGTATGTTTGTTTCTTTTAAATATATTCAAATGTGTGTTTGGCTTACCTGACCTGGTCAAAGACTTTAGGCTTGTGCACAATTACATTTACTCATTAATTGTATTTCCAACAACTGAACTCTTTTTTTCTCCCCCTTCCACGACCAACTTATTGTAGTGGTGGAGTTTGTGTGTCCCACGGATCCTAGGGGTATGTTGTCCAGGGGCTTTGGCCCTGTGGTGGGGTCTCCCAAGGCAAATTCATCCTGGGTGAGGGGTCAGACAAAAAGTGATTCAGACGACTCTTATGAGAGACAGATCAAGGAAACAGTATACCCTGCATGGGATAGGGTTACCAGGGCCCCGACAATGGAGCCCGGCCTAGGGAGGGTGATCGAGGGAGAGCACCTGATGGGTGGGCCTTAGCCCGTGGGACCCGTTCGGGCACAGCCCGAAGAGGAGACATGGGCCCACCCTCCTGTAGGCCCACCGCTCACAGGAGGTGCAGTAGGGTTCGGGTGCCATGTCTGTTGGGAGCAGCCAAGGGAGGAGGCCCTGGTGGACCGATCCCCGGCTATCAAGGCTGGCGATTGGGACAAGGAATGTCACCTCTCTGATGGGGAAGGAGCCTGCGACAGCGTGAGGTTGAAATTTAATGGCTTGACATAGTCGGGCTCAGCTCTACACACGGCTTGGGCTCTGGAACCAGTGTCTTGGAGAGGGGCTGGACTCTGTTACAGTCTGGAGTTGCCCTCAGTGAAGGGTGGTGGGCTGGGGTGGACATCCTTGCATGCCCTTGGCTTGCTGCCTGTACGTTGGAGTTTTTACTGGTGGACGAGAGGGTTGTTTCCCTGTGCCTTTGAGCCAGGAAATGGGTCCCAGGGCTCCCCATTGTCACTGATTCTGTTCATAATTTTTATGGACAGAATTTGTAGGCATAGCCAAGTAGCGGAAGGCTTCTGCCTTGGTGGTCTCAGAATCTCATCTCTGCTTTTTGCAGATGATGTGGCATACTTCATCAGGTGGGGACCTCCAGCCCACACTGGAGCAGTTCCCAGCCAAGTGTGAAACAGCAGGTATGAGATTTAGTCTCATACCTGAGGCCATGGTCCTCAGTTGGAAAAGCATGGAGTACCCACTCCAGGTGGACAAGTTGCTGCCCCAAGTCGAGGAGTTTTAGTATCTCAGGGTCTTGTTCACGAGTCAGGGACGACTAGAGAGGGAGATGTTCCGGGCATGTCCTACCAGGAGGAGGCCCCGGGGCAGAGCCAGGACACGCTGGAGAGATTAGATCTCTTGGCTGGCTTGGAAACGCCTCGGTGTTCCCCCAAATAAGCTGGAGGAGGTGGCTAGGGAGAGGTAGGTCTGGGCTTCTCTGCTTAGGCTGCTGCCCAGGTGACCAGGCCCTGGATAAGCAGAAGAAAATGGATGGATGGATGGATTTTTTTCTCAATTGAGTACCACACTTTAGATTTTTTTTTTTTTTTTTGAAAAAAAAAAAGGTTAAAAACTACTAGTAACTACAGTAAATCAGAACCTACAGGCCTATAAAATGAAGTGTAACCATATTCTAAAAGCCTCATCAAACATAGCTTGTTTTAACATGTTTCATCAATATGAACCAATTCTATTTAATCTACATGAATATATAAACACAAGCGTACTCCATGTATGATCCCTGCTTTATTTTTTTTCTCCGTAGAGCTTTCCACAAGTTATTGTAGAACAATGTTACGTTTTTATTTAAACGGCTGTACACAATATTAGCCATTACATGGCAGTGATTACAATTTACAGAAAACAATGTATTGAAAAAATAAAACCAGAAATTATATTGTTTATTGGTATAAACACGTTGATGTTACATGTAGTTCTCCTATTAGGAACAGTAGTAGAACAGTAGTTTCCATGCTGGAAAATTCTTGGTGTTAAACTGACATGATGATAAAGTAGGGAGGTACAGTGTCTGACGAATTAATAATTTAGTTACCATAGACTTAGTTACCATAGACTATTGTTGGGAAAAAAGCTGATTGTGGGCATGGATATGGACTTGAAATGCAGTTGTAGGGATAAAGTGATGATAACAATCATTCATCATATTTGTTAGTGCTTGGTGAAAGATCACAGTCTACAACTCTTTGGTATTGTGTCACCAGCCACATATACATGTTCTTCCAAGAATCCAGCACCCTCCTGCAGAGAAATAAAGGAATAATTAAACCATTAAAGTATTTCTATGTCATAATGTGGATGACCATTTTAGAAACACTGTGTCAGGCACCTGATTTAGGATTGGATCAGTTGAACAAATAGCAATAACAGATGTTAAGAAGAAGAAATAAATTAAATGACAGAGACAGCAGTAATTCAAAACAAAGTACACATAAATATTTCTGGTTTTTTTTTTAATGTATTGTACTGTGATAGCGTTAAGAGAGTGACCTACAAATAAAATCCTCTTTAAGGAAGCTACTGCCACTACTGCTGCTGAGTTGATGAAATGTGATTAAGCCTCCTAACTGAGTACGCGGGGAGTCATTACAGTTTTAATTTATGAGTGCTACTGACCATTTCAGTGGCAGAGGCCACGTTTTCCAAGTTTAGTTACCGCCTGGTATGGACAGTAAGCCATTTAGAAAGCTGGTGTCACCTTAAAACTCATATAGCTCAAACGCTCCTCTGGATCCTACTTAATTGTCTCATTCGCAAATATTAAAGTACAACAGCACTACAATAAAAGCTTATTCCAAAATATTAGCAATTTTTTTAACAGTGTTTTGACCTACAATTACATACTTGGTTTAATGAACTTCTGAGAGCTAATGCACTGTGAAAGTATTTAAATAAATTCAGAAGCATTTCTCACCTGTGAGCACGAGAATGTCAGCTTATTTCTTGTCTGCATCTGCAATCACTGCCTCTGCATAACACAAAACCATGTGATACAGTTTTAGAAATTCAAGTACTGAAATACACACATCAAAAACACTCAAGATTTTAGTCCAGCTTTAAGATCCTGACTTACGTTTGACCTCCAACTTGCAGCTGACAGTTGCCTCTCCAAAATTGTTCTTGGCTCTGCAGGAGTACACACCTCCGTCAAAGGTGCTAGGCTTTCGGATCTCCAGGGAACAGATACCCTGGACACAGATCTGCCTGTACTTGGGGTCATCTCCGATAATCATCTGGTTTTTCATCCACTCAATCTTGGGCTGCAGAAAAACAGATTTGTACTGTATACTTTGAAGCAAAGAACAAATTACCTCGCAAAGAAATGAGTAGAGGCACATGTATTGTTTCTATATTTGTGGATTTGTGGTTGAAGCAGACACACAGCGCACACCCTGTGTGGCAGCAGCATTAAAACAATGATACGCATATGGTGGCCTCTTTGCCTCACCCTGTGCTTAAATAAGGAAGAAACTATTGCTATCAACAGCATTTATCCTACATCTCGTTGGTGACCCATTGGATTACGGACATGAAAGAAGAGTTAAGGGGCTAAGACAGTGAGCTAAGAGGGGCAGGTGAAGAGCTTCCACATTTTTGGCTCAAAGCCAACACACTTATAGACATCTACATGCAAGGGAGGGAAGATGTTTATACTGACAAGTAGTCAGTGTGCAGGTCTGGCCAGCTGGCACCTCTGGTGTTGTGATCAAATCTAATCTCTGCACACATTTATATTTTAACATTTTTAAGACTAGGACTGCACCAGTGGTTCTACATATTCCAGTGATTATCAAAGCAAGCATTTCTCTATCTTCTTTATTATTAACAGGGACCTAATAACAATTTTTTTTGTCTAGTGTTTACATGTGCCAATAAACTAAAGTGATGAACATATCATTTTATCTTCATCTTTTATCTTCTCACTTAAGATGGTTATCTATGCGTTATGTGTTTAGCATTAGTTCATGGCAAACGCTGTGTGTCAGTTTGCTCCATCAAAGTCATAAATACAGAAAATGTACTGAAATGAAAAGCCTGTAACTGTTGTTCCTGAGACCAACAGGAGCTCTGTGGGCAAGTAAAAAGAGACGCTACTATACTTTTGGGGATCCTCTGACGGAGCAGAGCAGCTTAGTGCTGTAGCCAATAGTAGTGGCCCGGTCAGACAGAGCTGTGGTGAATTTTGGTGCCTCGGTGAAGTCATGCTCCTTGTATTCAGGAGGCTTGTAGTCAATGCCTGAAGAATGGAAGAAAAACATAAAAAGTTTGTAGTATGTGGTATTGTAAATTTTCAATCACGCACTGCAGCCCTGGACTTTCCTTCACACCACCTAACAGAGGTGATGTGTCAAAGTGGACCTCTATCTGCTTTTCCCAAAATACTGTCAATGCTCTTGTTCAAATTTATTTAGCCGAGGAAAGGCCTACTAACAGATGACAACCCCAAAAAGTAGAATTTCAAATTTAAAGTAGGATCTATGACACATTAAGGTCCCATACACTTTAGCCAAATTAATATATTAAACCATTTCTGGTATCTTCCTCAGCACCTGTTACTGTAGTTCTTTAAAGAAAACGTACCTGTCTTCAAGATCTTGGCCTCGGCTTTAGTAACAGCAGCGCTTTCACTCATTCCACACTTGTTTTCAGCAAACACTCTGAACTTGTAGGTGTTGCCCATGATGAGGTCTGAGACTGTGGCATTCAGTCTATGGTAATGCTCCAGCACAGTGAACCAGTCCTTTAAAAACACACACACACACGCGCACACACACACACACACACACACACACACACACACACACACACACACACACACACACA
>JAVDPK010001828.1:808738-827801 GCA_034780415.1 Cichlasoma orientale | reverse complement strand
CACACACACACACACACACACACACACACACACACACACACACACACACACACACACACACACGCACACACACAGTTAGGACATGATGGATTATTAGCTGATGTATTGCAGATTCAGGACATGCACTATGTAATTTATCAGTGGGATGCTAATATTAATCATCACAATGCATTATTTATCATGACCTGACAACTGGCGACCCTTTGGTACTGAGAACTTACTCCAGTTTTTTTGTCAGCCTTCTGCACTGTGTAACCTGTGATCTCTGTGTTTCCATTGTCTTTGGGTGCAGTCCACTCCAAAGCAACATTAAAACCCCAGGTATCCACAATCTTTACACTGGCAGGAGGCCCTGGCAGCTCTGCAAACAAACAGGTGTGGGTTGAGTATCAAATAGGACAGTTTTAAAGGGCATCTCACAGTATCAACAATTTGCTCACCAACAATTTGAAGGGTAATTTGAGCCTTGTCCTCAAAGCCCTCCACCTTGACACATATCTCGTACACTCCAGAGTCCTCTCTCTCCGCTGTACGGATGAACAGGATGCTGTCTCTTTCAGTGCTGCGAATGTTCACTCTTTTTGTGTCAAGGGGCTGCCCCTTCTTTGTCCAGGAGACCACAGGTTTGGGTTTGCCCTGAGGTAAGAAGAAATCAGACAGGAAATTGCAATGTGCTGTTTATTACCCATGCAGAGCGACAGACAGAGATGCTCTAAACTTACTGTGAAGGGGATGGTCAGATTGATCTTGTCTCCAACGTTAGCCACATATCTCTGCCTGAGGAAACGAGGCAGACGGACCTTTGGACGGTCTAGAGAGAAAACCAATGAGAGAAATAATTACGGGTTATTGTAGCCGGCACATTTGTGCAACATTTATATCCTGCACTGACACGTCTTGCAAACAGCACGTGAAAGAGCCAGACAAAAATCTGTGAATAAGTGTTGTATAAACAGCCTGAATAGAATTTTACTGGTAACGAGCGAGCTCTGGAAATGAGCTTCCTCCGAAGGGTGGATGGCCTCTCCCTTAGAGACAGGGTGAAGAGTACAGCCATCCGGGAGGGGCTCAGAGTAGAGCGGCTACTCCTCCACATCGAAAGGAGGTGGTTCAGGCATCTAACTAGGATGCCTCCTGGGTGAGGTGTTCCAGGCATGTCCTACTAGGAGGAGGCCCCGGGGTAGAGCCAGGACACACTGGAGAGATTATATCTCTCGGCTGGCCTGGGAACGCCTCGGTTTTCCCCGGATAAGTTGGAGGAAGTGACTGGGGAGAGGGAGGTCTGGTTTTGCTTAGGCTGCTACCCCTACGACTCAGCCCTGGATAAGCCAAAGAAAATGGATGGATGGATGGAAAAAATAAGTTTCATCACTATGTGCTTCACAGCTTTCATATTTTGCTTTTAATGATGAACATAGGCACTCTTGGTTTGTGGCGTCTAACTTTAGAGTTAAGCATTTTAGAGTTTTGAAACCAGACATCATGACCAAAGGTTTGCTCTTACTAAAGAACCAAGGACAAGGCACAGGCATAGGATAGTGACTTATGAATCACAAGGTAGCAATGCCTTATATTGTACCCTGATTTATCATTTATTTTACTCTAAGTAGGGCCCAGTATTTACATGATTAACATCTTATTGTCTATCCAGCCATTCATTTTCTTCCACTTATCTAATCCAGTGTCCGAGTTGGACTGGAGCCCACCCCAGCTGTAACAGGGTGAGAAGCGGGGTACACCCTGGACAGATTTCCAATCTATCACAGGGCTAATGTAGAGAGACAGACGACCATTCACGCTCACATTCACAACTACGGCCAATTTAGAATCACCAATTAACCTAACATGCATGCTTTGGACTTTGGGAGGAAGTCAGAGTACCCAGACAGAACCCACACAGGCACAGGGAGAACACGCAAACTCCACACAGAAGGGCCCCAGCCACTGGACTGAAACCCGGGACCCTCTTGCTGTGAGGCAACAGTTCTGACCACCACACCACTGTGCTGCCCACATCATGATGAAATGAAAAATATGTTACAGTCACTCAAGGAACCAAATGATGAAGTGGCAGGGCAATGTTGTAGTTTCTTTTTGATTTAAATGTTCCAAGAATGGGGATAATTTTAATAAAAAGAAGAAGTGGTTTTCTCGAGGTAGTACGTTGATGTCAATGATGACGCTTCTTGGAAGTCATTTTTTTTAAAAATTGCTATATTAAATTGAGCATTTAATGATCAGCTTTGTCCAACTGGTATTGTTTTTTTGATGGGATATACAACTGTGAACTGTTAATCATTAAGCCATTAAAGTTCTGATTGGATGATTGAAACATATCTGGAAGATGTGCATGTGAGGGTGTGTATGTATGTATTTATATATATGTGAATATATTCCAGAGCAAAAACAATTTCTGTCTTTTATATCCAATCATTGGATCTATTTAGTACATAGCAAGTAAGGAGAGTACATAAGCAGGATACTATTTGTGTGTACAGGCATGTAAATGCATATATCTGTGTCTTTATAAATATGGCATGCACATGCAAGTGTATATTCTAATAAAATACATTGAGAAGTCATTTTCAAGGGGTTTTTTTTTTGCACATCAGAGAAAATCACTGCAAATCAGTACACCACGAAGCTGTCCTGAAACAACTGCCATTGTTTCTACCGTTCACAAAAATTAATCTACATTTGGTTCGTTTCCTGCTGTGTTCTCTTCTGTGCAGTCACGGAAAACTGAAAGCTCGAAATTGGTAAACAAAAAAGTGAAAAACAGAAACGTTTCAGCTGGTTAGACACTCAGAAGTGTCTTGCTGTTGCTTGTTTGCAAAAGGGATTCGCAGAGAAGCAACACCTGCTGAGTGCAGCAGAGTAACATTTGTCAGGTCTCTAAAAAAAGCAGGCGTACTGTAGTTAGTATATCACTTCTCATGACGCATGATTTGGAGATTCGGTTACCCCCCTCCACATCAGAATGCATTAAAATTGCAGATGAGATAAGCAGGATGCAGGCACTCCTAAAAGCAGATGATTAGTAATCATCAAGTGGGATGTAAATTATGAACTGTAAAAAAAAGAAAATAAAAAGGGGGTGAGTTGAGGTATTAGAAAATATACACTGCATGTCAAGAATCTTATCACTTAATACGGAGAGGATTAACCCTAATGAAGATTCGCACTGTAAAGTCCATGGCATGTTTCTAGATAAACAGCGACTCTCCGGAGGTGTCATGAGATTTAGGTGTCATCCGAGATGTTAGAAGGCTACCCTCCACCCACTCTCTACTCTGCGTCAGGACACACTGGAATTTACCATCCGCCCCAACTGTGCTCTCCCCCTCCACCTCCCCCAAACGCTTGCAGTCAGATCACTTGACGCCATCGATGTTGCAGAAAGGAGCCTGACATTCCCCTCAGCATGAATCCTGGCAGGCATCGCAAAGCAATGCCAAACTCTCCACAGAAAAGTCTGTGTTAATAGCACGGACATCCCAGTTATTTTCTAAAGCTTTGTGGTCATTTTGTAGGAAACCATTCATAAGGCCATGCTATATGTGGGCCACCCGCTATGGTGAACATGATGGTGAGCGCGACTACTGAAAGACTGCCAGTTCAGCTGGGATCAAGTTGCCTTCCCTCCCTATCTGACTCTCCATTACACATAACGATGATTTGTGACGGAGCCAAAGTCATGCGGCCCCTCCTTATAAAGCCCTCAGGGTCCAATCATCATTTCACAGCAATTCAGCTCAGTTATACATACTGTCTATGATTAACACCGTAAGGTGTGCAGCAACAGTAAAACCATCTACTTATCAAGTGTGTAATTAGCACACTGTTGCCAGCTGGATCGGGGCATTAACGCAAAGTGGAAACGAGAGAGAAGACCACAGTTTTAAAATGCACCGCTGCAGGCATGCGCCAACAGGACGTGGACAGCTGAGAAGAAAACATTGCTGAGCTTCTTATGTTTGATTCCTGCACTTTACAGCTCCCCTTTCCCGTGATGAGTGGCTCTCTAAATTTTAGGATATATCTGTGTCAGATGGTACATCCTATATTCATTTGAATACACTCCCCAAAATTGGTTAATTTAATCATTTAGCTTCTGGAAGAAAGTTTAATTTTATATGTATGATGTAGAAACTTCATATTGTATTTTGTTTCTCTTTTCCAGTGGATTTCTTAAACAGCGCTAATATAATACTGGCTTAAAGATTTTTACAGCCTTTTAAGGTTGATTATTCATGTCTCAATACACCTAGTTGTTAGTATTAAATATACAAATAGTATATTAAATAATACACAATTTCATTGTACCATGTACAATGAAAATAAAGGGCTATTCTATTCTAATATAATTGATTCAGGATTTAGTACCCTTTCTTTTCCCTCATTTCAGAGTATCTGAATTTCTGTGTGATATTTAATATTTTAAATTGTACTGTTTTTGTTTATTATCATTCATAATAGAAGCTTCTAGTGTTCTTTTAGGGTTATTTATTCTCCAACTACATCTGTTCAAATTATTGATCCCCTGGGATCAATAATTTGACATTTTTGGCATTTTGGGGAATTTTCTGGGGCGAAGGTTCCATGTACAGAAAACACACATTAATAAGTGTTATATAATGCTCCCTAATGAAATACCACTATCTTGCTCTCTTTGCAAACACATCTTACCAGCAACCTCCTTCACCAGCACGGACTCAGGGAGGGTGACAGGGGGGCTGCGGCCGCCTTCGTTCACAGCCACCACGCGGATCTTCAGACGGTCACCGGTGGTTTGGTTCTTGATAACAAAGCGCGAGGACTTCTGCAGTTCCACGTTGACTGCTTTCCAGTCCTCAGCTGGATGAGAAACATTGCACACAATGATGAACGTCAGGCAGACTTTACAAAGCTGTTGTTTATCAAAGGACAACTCTGCCGAGTATGCAAACTGTAGGAAGAGTATGTTTGGACAAATCTTATTTGTACAAATTTTGAGATACTAAGAAATATATTAGGACAGCGAGCACAACTTGTTTTGCAGCATTGTACTGGTGTCTGCTAATTCAAGCCTGCACTGTACCGCTACTGACATTAGCTTAGTGCTGTAAGTCTAAATGCAGAACCTCCAGCAAGACCACAGCGGCTCCTGAAATGCCTCTTTCCTTGTAGGGAGAAGTTAGGTAGCTCATGATATAACTCTGCGACTGACACTTGGGGGACAGCTGCTGCTGATGTGGCTGACCCGCATTAAAACAGAAATTTAACAATTTCCTGACTATATTAAAAAAAAAATTAATCAATGGTGCAAATAGAGATGGTTTCTCCTGTAAGACCCTAAAATCTGCAGCTGAAAAAGTAATTCAAAGGTCAGCTGACATTTCTGTCCTGGTGTATTAATAACACTATCTGACCCCTTCCATGGACATGCTGGTATATGCTGCCTGTGGTTTAAAGTAGAGTGGGACTTACTTCCATCCTTGCACACTTCAATGGTGTACCCATCCAGACCCGTAGGCCCAATGTTCTCTGGCTGGCTCCAGATGATAGTGACTGAAGTGTCGTTCTTATCCTCAACAAAGAGATCCACAGGAGCGCTTGTGGGTTCTGCAAATGACATAAAATACAATTATTCCATCTCAAAGACAACCTAATGATATGTGGGAATACGGTTTCCTATTTTAATATCGTAATAATAAAAAAGCATGTGATGAAATAAGTGTCTTTGAAATAAAGTTTTCTTTTCCAAGAAAAGGTTACCTTTGGGTGGTGGGGGCGTGGGTGGTTTAGGCTCTGGTGCAGGTGGCTCAGCAGCTTCAGCTGATGTTAAACAAGGATTTGTATTAATGTTGGCAGCTTATAATGAGCAGAGTGACAGCATCAAATATAATCCAGTTATGAATATCACAGCTCTCTGTCTCCTTTGCTGGGAAGTCAAAGGATTAACAATGCTATTACATAGACGATTTTCATCCAATTAGTCTCAAATGAGAAGATCATCTGTTATTGAAGAGAGAGGAGTGCACAGGAAACATGTTCTATTTTTGCAGGTTGGCTTAACACCAGAAGGTGCTTCTGCTGGCACAGCCTCCTCTGTTGCTGCACTCACAGCAGCTATTATGTGCTATATATTAATAATTAATACATTAAGAAGACGGGGCATTTTTTGAGACTAAACACTGCAGAAAGTTTTTATCAAGAAGTCAGTTAGCGTTGTTAGATTTGCCAGAGCATGTTTTGTGTTTAATAATTCTCATATGGGACGAGTGTGGCAAGTCCTTTAAATTACCATCAGCAGGTGCCTCAGTGGAGGCAGCTGGCAATTCCTCTATAGCAGGAATGGCAGCTCCTTTTTATTGCACAAGTACAAAATAGTACATAGTACTTTCAACATGCTACAAAAGTTAAATGATTCAAATAAAAAGTAAGATATCTGCGTGCCATATCATCAGAGGCTGGGAAAAAGTAGACAATTATCAGGAGCAGCAGGAGTTGATGTTAGATGATGAAATCAGTGTTCACTCAAGATGATCGTCAATGTTATAAATTATATGTAACTTATTTTAGTCAATAAACATGCACTGTCAACATACTTCACACTGTAGTGTGAGCACAGCAAACCTGTGAGCGGTTTTCCTGACGCAATGGGATTTTCAGGATTATCTGCACTATGGCGATATATGAAAGCGCATATTAGAGGGGACGTCACATGTTAGCATCACTGTGTCTCTGCAGAACGGCACCGCATGACCTGCTTTAAGTTTTAGAAATAAGAGTATTTGATGCAGGTGGTCGTCTGTGTCATTTCGATAGCTAGAACTTCTGATCAGTAACCACCGGGCGCGCTTAAGAACACGTGCGCAAAAAGTTACCAAGTTTTGGTTAAAGGGTTACCAACTTATCAAACGTTCAGCCACCGGGAGAAATAATTAAAGGTGTACCGTGCATTTAATGAAGGGCGGCGTTTAATAATGTTTCAAACGCTGATGCGCACGGGTAATTACCAGCTGGCGGGGCCTCTCCCTCGGCAGCAGGGGCCTCTCCCTCAGCTGGGGCAGGCGCGGCTTCAGCTGGGGCGGGCTCCGCAGGGGGGGCCTCGGCAGGAGCGGGCTCCGGGACGGGTGCAGGAGCCGGCTCTGGAGCCTTCTCCTCCGCTTTCTTGGCTGGTTCTTTCTTAGCCGCCTTCTTGATTGGGGCAGGCTTGGACGGCATGTTGGAGATGGCAGCTAATTCCCAACTCGTTTAAGTCCTTCGAACTGTATCCAATGCCATCATTTCTGCGGGGGTGGCAGGCTTATATATGGCTCGGCACTTTCAGACGCCGCCCCCTTATGTATTACATGTAATAGATACTGACACCATGTATGACTCAGACCACCATGTCTATTTGTCCCACTCACTGACACTCACCGTACATAATTAACTGCTTCACAAATTAATTTTCTTTTTTTATGAATTTAATATAATCTCTATTACTTGTTACAACCTTTCACTAAGGGTTAATGTAGTTCCTATTAACAGGTCAGTCATGTCAAATGGCACACAAGAGGCAACATAATAAATATAACATGTATTTTATTATTCCAACAAACAGTGATAAGTGGATGGAAGCCTTCAGAAGCATGCCTTATCCATGTATTGGACCCATCTCTGAAGAAATATACCTCTCTCTCACAGATTTCGTTTCCCCTCCTCAGTGATTGTTGCCGCATCCAGAATGCTGACCTATTTACAGTCTTTACAACGATGTTCTGTACAAAATAGAGAAATTAACTTTTACAAAGGATTCTTTAGAAAAGGAAAAAAAAAAAGAAATATCAAATATCTGAGTAGTAAAAAGGAAAACATTATCTATGATCAACGATTTCCCTAAACAATGCATTAATGTTAACAATTTTTTTTCATCACACAGCAAGTTTACATGCATTTACAACACTTAGAAACCCTTGACATTTGCACATCAGTGACACTGCATACAGCGTAACATTTTTTTAAAACTTAGTCCACGATAAGCTTCGCAAAAAATATGACTATCCAACAACCTGTATTGGCCCAAGATGTCCGATTTATCTCTTTATCTGGTTTAATACCAACTAACTGCTATTCCTGCCTCAGGATTTGATTTTTAAGCTTCCTTTTTTGTTTTTTTTTATTGTCATTTGACCATTTACAAGTCCAGCTGTGTTACATCACTTGCCACTCATAAGGACAAACTGCATCAGCTGAACTTCTTTAACTATATTCATGAACCCTGTCTTCGATATATCACCAAGCAAGTCTTCCTCTCTTTAAGGCTCTGTATCTCCAGCTGACACTTTTATCTTGTGGCGCAGTTTGGTCCTAGTTTAGAACTCAGAGACAGACCATATGAAAATGCACCGTTTGCTCGTGAAGTTCAGACATTTACTGATTGCCAACACCAGTAGAAGTTGCTGCATAGTCCCAATACACTAGTAAGCAAACACAAATCACAGCTACCACAGAGCAACAGGCACAACAACCAGTGAATGGAATGAGAAGCTGGAGTTGATGGCTTTAGTTAACCTGCAAAACAGATCAGAGAGGGGCTGGTAATACAGTCTGATACCTGAAATATTTACAGTAATCAGTCAGCATGATGTCAGGGTGAGAGTCCCCGGACATTTGACATCTTTTTTTTTCCTGCTCTTTGACGTCTTTTCTTCATTTAGCTTTTTTTTTTTTTAGTTTGCAAGTGACAAGTAAGAGCTGCAGATGAGCTTGAATATTTGAAACCAGCCTTACGCAAACAGTGAAATAAAGCAAATAAGCAACAAGCAGCTCAAACATAATGCTAAACTTTCTTATCGAGCTGTCATTAAAGTGGTCCAACATTCATTTTACAAGTTTTACTTCGTGCGAAGTTTAGTGTGAGCACCGAAACGTTGGGGAAGATGAATTACTTCAACACCACTTTGCACAACCATATATTTTATCTGTCATTTACTTCATAAGGTCTTTTTTTTTTTTACACATATCTACACCAAGTACTTTATAAAGTGTTTTAAATCTTTTGATTTTTGCTTTCCTTAGAATAAGCACTCTGCACTACTTGATTCTGTGTCATATACCCAAAATGTTCTCAAATGTGAATACTGCACAACATCAACTTGGGTATGCACCCTATAACATCTCACATGACTTCAGCCTCCACATAATGTCTTCAATAACATCTCCTATGAAATATCACAAATTTTCTTCCAAATCTATTTCATGTTTCTTTTGCGTTTGACAGAAAAGACAGAAAACTCTTTGCTAACCTACCCAGAACATCGACGCAGTTTTCAACCCAACACTAAAACATTTTTAAAGAGCACCAGTACTTTTACTAAATGAGTACTGTACCTAAATGAGGATGTTAAGCATGAATTGCGAGAAAGTGTTCATTTTGTGAAATGCATAAAAAAATGAAATGGAAAGAGGCAGCCCTGAAGCCACCCTGCTCAGCCATTGTTAAAACTGTTTAGTGGTGGAACTTTGATAAGGCTTCCTTTAAAAGCACCTCCTACATGACTGTTACACGGCTGTTGTACAAGTGTTTTCTATACATTCATAGCTGAACTTAAAACCCTAACTTGACAGTCAATATGCATTATTAAAAGTACAGTATTTGGTTCAGTATATTAGATCTGTGCACCAACTAATGTAGATAAAGTAACTGAAATGCAGCCTGACTGTATGTACAAAATATATACAGTAACTAGTCTGAATGTCTGGGGAAAGATTTGAAATAGATGCGTCTCTTCCTACATAAATGTTTTAGAGAAACAATCTGAAGTGGGTTGAAATAGCAGTTACTCGTTATGTTTTCAGAGGCTGTATGTTAAGTTATATTATCCCTGTGTAGCAAGAATCCAAATACCTGATACATATGGCAACATCGGAAAGCACTACTTTTTTCATATCAAGTAGCGACTAAAACAAAATTAAGTGGTGTGTGCAGCGACAAAGTGATGAACTCGCATCACCGACGAACACGTTTTGGTTTGTGCAAAAGAGTATGACAGCAAGTTAAACTCAAGAACCGTGAAAGTGATAAAGATGGAAAATATGTGAAAATATATTTTGAAAATTCATCTTCGAGTGTTCAGAATTATCATTATTTTTTGCTCTGAAACATAACCACGATGAACTCAAATACATAATATAGAGAGCTGAAGAAAGGACTGACTGTCTTAGGATGAGATTGATAAAAGCACCAGTATATTCTGCTTAAGTTGAGGAGACACTGACGTCTTTGTTCTTAAGGCATATATAAGTTTCACCTGCTCGGGCTGTAGAGTTCAGGATTGCATATGTATAGGATTTGGCCTTCAAAGACTTATACAGTAGATATGTACCAAAGAACTTTGCAAGAAACAGTGGCATCCGTGATGCTGTCATACTCTTTTCCAAAATGAGTCACCTTCAATTGAGAATAGCTCTATTTGACAAGCACTTCATATTCCATGATGCCCTTGGGCATAAAACAGGGTGGAGCATGTGTTTTGTTGCAGAAATCCCCTGAAGTTGAAATGCTGAGATGATGGACTTCACAATGATCCACTAGCACCAATCTAAGAGTACTGAGGGCTAACAAAGTGGTAAAGATATCTGATTTATGTGAAGTGATTGTTAAATATATAGTTAAGTAAAAGAATATAGCTTTTCATTCAATACTTGTGAACAGTTTTTTGAAAACACTGTATGGGTTAAAATGATTTGGAATTAACAGGTCGTACTTTCAACCTTCTCCTGCAGGAATGATGGTTTTCAAAATAGCCCCACAATCATTTCTGAGGGTCCATTTGTTCCTGAATGTGCACTGCATCGGTGCAGTGAGCAAAAACTGAAATACCGGAGTGCTAAGGGTTAAGTGTGAGCTTTGCATTCAAAGTTTAGGCAGACTAGGGTCTTCTTTGTCTGGGGATTCGATGTAATTGGCAGCCTCTTGAAGTTTCAAAAGCATCGCCATCTATAAAAGAAAAGAAAGATTCGGTAAATCAGAACTTCTAGAATATTCAGAACAGTTCAAAAGATAATAGAAAGTATCAGCATGCAGTCTCTGTTACCAGAGGATCATTTTCCATGGAGCTGGGTGGAGTCTCCTTGTGAGGCCTCTCCTCGCTTGGCTGACAGGGGCTGCTGGAGCCGATGCTGGGAGGAGGAAGGTGGAACAACTTTGCCTGGTCCTGCTGGGCAGATGGCCAAGGCAGGGTGCCCCTCACCCACTCCACTGGGTCCTCCCATACTGCCTTTTGGCCATGGACCTGAAGAGTCACAGCAAAGCAGCAAAGTAAAAAAATTAGAGCACAGGAAAGCCAGTGGTGCTTCCAGAGAATAATCAAACCCCAAATTAATCTTCATTAGATTAAAACAGGAATTACTTGGTTTTGTTCTCGTTAAGACTGTCCTGTAAACACCAATTAAAAATGATCACTTTAAAAGCTGGCTTGCACTTTAGTCAAAATACCACTCTTAATGTTAGCTGCATCATTGTGCATAGAACAATAGAACAACACAGTCAGATAACAACAACATGGAAGGCTGTAATATAAAATATATATCCTAACAATGAAAATGCAATAACAGAAAAAGTGATGGAAATCGAGGCAGAACAACTGATTTATGTTAGTCTGGTTTTTACTTTCCAGCTGACATAATTATTAGCAGGACGAGAGGTGATCCACGTGGTGTTTGGACTTCATCACCTATATAAGACCCACTGCACACTTTTCAGTCTTTTTGGCTGGAGGATCTCACCTTGATGCCATCCTTGGCCCCTTCTTGCAGGTATGGTATAATGGAGTGGTTCCAAAGATCAATGAACCATGATCGAAACTCATCCACTGTGACTGGACAGGATAAGAAAAAGCAAGGGCCTAAAGAGGAAACGGCAGAAACAAGAGTGCTATGAGACATCAGATCATGCATGTAAATAAAATTTTTGTTTCAGCCCTAAAGTTACGCTCTGTGCCTCATACCTATGAGGAAGTCTGATGTACTGTGCTTCTCTAGGAAGGCGTGCAAATGATACCACAGTTTGGGAACCCAGTCTAACACCCTGATTAGATCCTCATTGGTCAAGTTCCTCTCATCTTCAGATTCCATCAACTTCCTGTGCAAATATCGCACAAGGAAGCCATTGGCTGGCTCCACGTTATTGGAGAAGGTCACCATCCTGAGAAAATGGAACGCATTAGCAAAAAGTCACAACACAAAACTGTCTAGTTTGTTAACAACATATCGCAATACTTGAGCAGATATTCCTCTAATGTACACCAACATTAGATACATTATAGTTCATAGTTAATGTTAGACTCATAGGAATGGACCATTCTTTATAAACTACTAAGACTACTACACAGAACTAATATCACCAGTCAAATCCTTTATTCATAACCAACCTGAAGCTGAGATGCAGGCCATGGTTTGCTGTCATCTTCACTGGCTGATTGCTTGTTCCAATAATGTAAGGGCTAAACAATATTACAAAGTTAAGGCCACATTCAGGACTTACACATTCACACAAACATGCTTCAGCAAGTCACAGTTAAGTAGGGGAAGTTTACCATTTGTGATATTTGCAGGTGAGAGCGCCATTGACAAGTTCACTAATTGAAGCAGGATCATGAATATCATCCAGAATAACCACTAGCGGTATTTCTGTTGCACTGCTTTCCCGGTCTATTTGATTGGCCAGATTAGAAAGATAAAGCTGCAGATCCTGCAAATAAAGAGAGCAAGGTTACAGGAGAAGATAAGGGTAAAATTAGATTGTGACAGACTGGACACACACAGCAGTTTCTGTTACCTTGCATGACTGGCGGTGCATGTTGAAAGTGACCACAATGCCACCTGTGACTTCGCGAGCACTGCGGTCCACCAGGTACTCAGCCAGCCGGGAAGCAAGGTACGTTTTCCCCGTCCCGCTCGGCCCAGACAGGATTAGGCGGCGATGTTTGAGTAGAAGGCTTATGTAGTGTTGCATCATGGGTTTGGGAATGAGAGTTTCAAATACCAGGCTGTCCACACACTTCTCCTTCAAACCTGAGCATAGTGAGGGGAAAGAGAGAATCACTTGTATGATGAACTGCGGTAATAAACAATACAGTTGATGACTATCTGCTAATTACATAGTGCATATCAGAGTTGGTGATAAAGTGCAGTTTGATACTTGATATTCAAGTGCGTGATCGGAATTCTGTTAATATCTATCCCAGGAAGAATACGCATTACAAACGGGACACGCAGATGTTGTGAAAACAGATTTATATTACCTCGCCTTCATAAGCAACATAGAGCTCAAGCGTTTCACTCTGAAAATAACTTTGCACCAAGTGTAGGAAGTCTGTGCACCCCCATCCTGCAGAAGTGCAATCTTCCTTAACATCTATGGGGCCCAAGTGTCTGACACTGCTCAACCAGCTGGGCCCGACTGCCCTGAGATCATGTTACTCAGAGCCCTGTCTGGGCTGCCACTGCTTTCCCAGCTCTCTGAGCACTTTGCTCCTCACATTCCTGCATGCAAAGGTGGAGAGGGGTCAACTACCAAACCTGAACCATGACTATCCTCCACTGATCACCGCTCTGTTTTAGAATCACTGATGGTCTCCACATGTGCGCTACTCAAACAAAACAAAGCAAATATGCCTCTGCCAACAAGCCCTATGGATGTAAACAAGCTGTTTCCATTCATGTCTGCCAAGACATCACCTTTGACCTTCTACAGATAAAATCACTTTTTATCCTGTTTGACATTTTTTGAACTGCGTACGAATTCATGTGTTAAGGCCAAAAATAAGTTTTTGTGCGGTAAAAAAAACTTTATTTTTGACAATCAAATTCTTATTAGTTCTTCCTTAAATATAACTAAATGTTTGTACCAAACTGGAAAAAGAAAAAAGAAAAATCAAAATGATTTTAAGACATATCATATTCATGAGAATGGAACAGATGTAAGGACATGAGAATATAATGCTTCAGGCCACAACTAGCAACGATCCGGAGGCAAAAAGGGCTCGCTGGCTGCTGTGAGCTCACCACAAATTGTTTTAGAGAATAAAATTCATGGTAAAAAAAAAAAAAAAGTCAAAGTGATAACTAAGGACAGATGCAAAATTAGATATTAAAATGCATCCTCTTTCCTGAGAAAGTTTGGAATAGAATAAATCTCTTTTGTTTTGTTTGGAAGTTTATGTATATAAGTATTAATTTTATTAAGGATTAAAAATTTTTCTGACATTAGCACATTTTCCCCAATTTGCTAAATTAACAACAAAAATTACATCATAAATTAACAAGGAAATGCTGAATTCAACTTCACATTTCAATACTGACCTGAAGGATTTTACTTCTAAATCTGTGAATACCACACATCTTACATTTAATGTAACTTTAGACGTTATACATTGTGTGTCAACCTTTCAGTGCCACTGTGATCCCACTGGGGCCTCGTGACATGCAGCGAGAGGGTTGTGTCTCAGGAGCTTCTCCTCCCAGCACTCTCCTAATGTGGCCCATACTGTAACTGTAGATGGAGTCTGTTGACAGGCCCAGACTGGAGGTGGGGTCCACCTTGGCTATATATACCTGGAATTAAAAGTAAAGAAAAGCAAAACTGAGCAAAAATCAATAAAGAAGTTTTTTTTTATTACAGGGAGAAAAATATGTACAGCATGAGACAAAATTATAAAATTCCAGAGGTACTATGTGTCCTCCTCACAGCACATTTGATTTATTACCATTACCACTATACAAATGAGATGAATTGAACATTTCAGTTCAGCATATGCAATTGCAATCATACTGAAGGCTACTGGGCTGTTCAGATGATGATCATCAAATTTCTCCACAAGCACGGTAAGCTACAGAAGGTCACTGGCTGTGCGCAGAGTGCTCTATTGAAGCACTCGCCTATTAATGGAAAGCTGACTATAAGGGAAAAGTGTGGTAGGAAAAGGTTTCTCAGTGATCCAAAGTCCTCTTTTCAAGTTCCTAGAGTTTGGCGGAAGAGCAGAGAGGTACAGAATCCAGGGTGTCTGAAGTCCAGGGTGACGTTTCCACAGTCTGTGACAATTTGGGGTGTCATGTCATGCGCCAGTGTTGGTCCACTGTGATCAAAGCTGAAGTGAATGCAGCCATCCACCACGAGATTTTAGAGCACTTTGTGCTTCCATCTGTTAACAGATATTATGAAGATGCTGATTTTCCTTCTAGCAGGACTTAGCACCTGCCCAGTGCCAAAACTACAACCACATGGTTTGCTGACCATATAATTAATGGCTAGACAACTTATCTGACCTAAATCCCACTGAGGATCTACTAGGTACTGTCAAGAGTAAGACGAGAAACGCCCAATCAGAAAGCTGAAGGCAGCTATCAAAGCAACCTGGTCTTTAATAACGCATCAGCAATGCAATAAGCTGATTGCCTCAGCTCAGCTCAATTCGGAAGAAAATGAACTTTTTCACAATATTCTAATGTTTTCAGAAGCACCCGTATTTATGTTTTTCTGTGTCTTACTTTATACCTCTGAACAGCAGATGCTAAAGTTAAAGTGGCAGCTGAATTACTGATGCAAGCATGCAAATTTGCATTCAGCTGTTGAGCAGGTTGCACTAAGCCGAGTTCTTAAAAGAAGATTTCTCACCTTAAAAGCTTGACTGACAGCTGAATCAAGCATGACCCAGTCCATCCTGCCATTCACCCTGACAGTGCCGACGAAGAAATCCTGCTGTTTAACCTCCTGCTGACACAAAGCGAAGTTAACAGGTGATTAACAGGAGACACGATTAACAGGAGGAAAAGGAAGGTTTGGGAAAAGCAAGAAGACCAAAAACATACATCTTTGAAGACGTGTAGATCTGCAACACAAACCACCACCCTCACACGATGGTCATCTCTCTGTGAGGAAAGGCTGAGGGAATCTGCAACGTGGACGTCTGCCAAGTAGTACATAAAAGAGAGCGCATAAAAAGAAAAAGAAAAGAAAGCTCGTGAGACTTTTCCTAGGTCATTTTTAAAGATCACAGCAGTACATTAAGGTGCAGATTTTATATGCTGTGGGTATCTGACCTTCAAAATAAAAGCATGGCTTTTAAGAAATAATATAGTATTTAAGAAAAAAAAAAAAAAAAAAAAAAAAAAAGAAATAATATAGTACTCCTATAAACGTGTCAGTGACTGAGCAGTACCTGAGTTGCTCCCCTCACTCAGCCCTCTGCTGTAGCTTTTAGGCATGTGCATGGCTACTGACTGCCGGGGTGATGAGCTTCCCAGAGCAGTGAGACCTGAGGACTGGGAGGCAGAGCTGGAGGGTCCAGGAGATGGACAGGGAGACAGAGTGCCTGTCTTCAACTGGTCATTCTCAGCCTTCAGGTTCTCTATCGTCCGCTATAAACAAAATTGCAAAGCACCACACTGTTCACCAATTCCAGATTTACAAAAATAAAAGAGCGACTGGTCTAGGCAAAAGTCTTCATATAATAAACATCTAGCAAACCAACCGTAAACCCCAAAAACAAATGAAAAACTCACATATACCTGCATGTTGTTCATGGCCTCCTGCAGCTGCTCCAGCTGATGGGCCGAGCTCAGAGCCTCCAGGCGGATGTCTGTCAGTTTACGCTCCTTCTCCCACAGCTCTGTACGCAGTTCTGTTACAACCTTATCATCTCCTGCCTCACTCCCATCAGACAGTCTGGAGACAATGAAATTATGGGAAAATTAAGAAACAGTAGCATAGCAATGGTCAGAGGAATGACAGAAAATGAACAGATATACAGCGGCTATAGAGTTCTGTACAATCTACTTTCACATCTGCATGTATAACCGCCAATGAAATCTGATTTATATTATGATTCCAATAGTTACTTGATATGCAAATAAAAGGAACAATGCTAAAGATTCTTGTACGGTACCTGGATGATGATGCAGAGGCTGAGGATTTCATCGACACTGTAGCGTTATCGCCGTCATGGTGGACTTTGGGGGAGGAAGGTGCTGAGGATTCTGGGGTGGCAATCTCTTCAATATCAGCATATGGCCCAGCTGGCTTGGAGCCCTTCTTACTAAAAGCCTTGTTGAATGAGCTGCGTAACTGTTGGGAGAACACATACGTAACCAAGATGCAATAAGTAACAGGCCTGGGAAAAACAAACAAACAAACAATAATAAAATAATAATGTGGACGGTCTTATTACATCAGTAGATATAACCTTTATTCTATCACTTAAAAATAAAATATGATCAACTCATACGTTGATTTGGGAGGTTTAAAAAACAGGGATGACAGAACTTTTCCAAACACTGAGGTGAGTATGACTCAAAAAACATGCAGGCTGGAGTGGAACAGGTTTGAGTTTTATTTATTGTAGCAACATCACTCACCTCGAAGACCTAAAATAAAAAGCAGGGCAGCATGAGGGAGAGACCAGAGTCATATTTAATAAGAGATATGGAACAAGACAGGAGGCGAATCACACACACACACACACACACACACACACACACACACACACACACACACACACACACACGCAGGAGCATAAAGTAGGACGGCGACTGGCTGACTTTTTCCAGACTGAACACACAAAATAACAAGAACTGATAAAAGCAGGACATGTTCATCCTTCTCACCCTCGAATCATCTTAAAATTGTTATAGTTATAATTATATATATATAATTATTTGCAATTATAATTCTATAACTTCATGCATTTCAGATGTTGCATGTGGCACAAAAGAAAAAACTAATGTAACCTAAATTCTTAAATTCTAACGAACACTGTAAAGTTCACCTCGTCCTCTGATAGCATACTGTCCCTGCATGACCACCACACAGGAGAGTACATTAAGACTCCCGATTGATTCCTTGTACACACATTAATTCAGTCAGTGACTAGCGTTTCCTCACCCAGCTCTTCTTCTTCTTCTTCTTGGCCTCCTGCTCCTTGAGACTGCCCATACTTGAGTGGCTGGTAGTGCTGGTAAGACTGGAGAGGCTTTCTGAGGAGTTCTGGCGGTTGATCTGCAGCTCTGAATACCCAAAAATAAATATAACAGTTGAATATGGAGATAGAAGTATCTCGATAGTCCTAATCCTGCTGTACATCCACAGCACAGTCTGTACCTTTAGGTGTGACGTCCGGATTACTGAGGGCCCCCTGAATGATTTCCTGGGCTTCGGTATTTTTGGCCTTCAGAATCTCAATGGTGTCCTTCAACTCAGTAAGCTCGGAGTCCTTAAGGAAACATCAGTATGGGTTCATGTTAGCCGATGGGTTGATAACTGAGCCAAGATTTTTCTGTGCTGAGGGATGCGGAATGCCACTTAGCTTTCAGGATGTCGGGTTGTGCTGAGTGACAACATCGAAATCCTATCCTGACTCACATCTCATTTTCACGACAACATGTGTAACTCGGTCTCTTTTTTACTCATAAAACTAACAAAATGAGCAGACTGTATTTGTTGATTTCTGTTCTAGTTTGCCTTTCAGCTGCCATGTAGGGCATTGTGTATGGCATGTTTCTACTGTTACACACTTTTCTCCTCAAATTTCCTCATGTAAATAAACAGAGACTGTCACAGACTTCACTATTGGGTTTGGTATAGTATTCAATCATCATTGTAATATCTCTGAAATACCTTTTGATCTGAGGAGACTGACAGTGTCTGCAGGCGTGCTGTCATCAGTGCCAGACTCTGCTCAAATGCTGCTACCAGATTAGCCTGTGAGAGAAAGACAGACAGGTAAGAGGCCACAGAGAGAGAGTGTGTGTGTGTGTGTGTGAAAGGTTGTGGGGCAGCAGACAAGTATGAGTCACCAGCTGAAACAAATCGATTTGCAGCCTCACACACTCGCACCGCGTCAAACAAATGGCTTTCTCTATCTGCCGGGAGAGGACGGGAGGGATGGAAGAGTCAGCGGCTGTGGATGATGTCAGGGATGAAAGAGGACATTATGGTAATGGTGATGAGGGTGAGAAGGATGTAGCACTGGGAGACAAACCTTCTTAACCTCATCTTAGATTTTTACACACTATGGAAGAGTGTGAAATATATATA
>JAVDPK010001828.1:758124-806901 GCA_034780415.1 Cichlasoma orientale | reverse complement strand
TAAAGACATGGATGAGTGAGTTTGGTGTGGAAGAACTTGACTGGCCTGCACAGAGTCCTGCCCTTAACCTGATAGAACACCTTTGGGATGAATTACAGCGGACTGTGAGCCAGGCCTTCTCGTCCAACATCAGTGTTCAACCTCACAAATGTCTTTTGGAAGAAAATAAACTCCCATAAACACTCCTAAACATTATGGAAAGCCTTCCCAGAAGAGCTGAAGCTGTTTTAGCTGCA
Organism: Cichlasoma orientale; assembly: GCA_034780415.1. Lineage (NCBI taxonomy): Eukaryota > Metazoa > Chordata > Actinopteri > Cichliformes > Cichlidae > Cichlasoma > Cichlasoma orientale. Next base: position 806,665 of record JAVDPK010001828.1, on the reverse strand, counting down.
AAGGGTGGGCTGACATCATATTAAACCCTATGGATCAAGAGTGGGATGTCACTCAAGTTCATTTACAGGTGAAGGCAGACGAGCGAATACTTTTGGCAATGTAGTGAATGTGCAAAAGAAAAACAGTTGTCTACTGGATCAGCAGACTGAAGCATCACAAGCTGCAAGGTAATTAAAAGTAGCTGGGATGGGAAAGCTGATAGAAAATAAGAGTTACAAGCGAGTAGTGGGGCATAGCGTCAGATGGATCTTTTTCAACAGGTTAAAGATTTTAGCAAATAGGGAAAAAATGAGTTATAGAGAAAGAAGATGAAATATGGCGTAAAGCCCAAGCGCTGTTAGGGTGGCAAATCTTCAATAAAGTTCTGTGTCCAGGTGTTCTTTGAGTAGAAGCCAGAGTTATACAACAGCATCAGTTAAATAATGTAGTCTTTTATTTTCTTAGGTTAGCAAAGATTCACACTCCTAGATCAGCTTCACAGAACTGTAGTGCGGGTACACCTGCTTTTAGATGGATGCAGGAAAAAAGTTAGATGACTTAAAACAAGTGGAATTTACATTTGTGGTTGAGTACTTTGAGAGAATATCTGTTATATGTCCAATCATTATCAAATTAGCTTCGAAAAAAAAAAGACAAAAATAGGGTGGAGGGGTGCATGGGGACCATGGGGAGGGGGGGATTACGTATACGTACATTAGCAGAAAGCTGCACGGTCAAGTTCGCAACCTTTTCCTGGGAGGATTCCAGCTCTCGTCTCAACTTGCGGATTTGCTGCAGACAAATATCAAATCAAGCATGAACAGCATGCACAGTACTGTGTAGTACCTTGGCTAATAAATCCAGAGGTGTTGGAGATATTAATGTAAATTTGATAATGATAATGCAGTAATGCAACGTGTTAAATGCATAGATTTGCTTGGTTAACTAAACGAATGTGCAAACAATGTAATATGAAGGTTAATGCGCCACCACTGCAATCAGAACAACCCATATATATACAGTATATATATACTCCAAACCAACAGAAATAGAATGAAAGTCCTTTTTCATCATATTTCTCATGCACTGAGAACTTTATGAGAACCGGCTATCTTTATGAAATGTTAGAAGGTGTTGTTAAAGAACACAAAATATTAAAGATAAAACAAAATGAACTGCATTATGAGCCTCTGAGATATCATCTCAGATGTTCTGAAGCACTGATGACACCATCTGAGAACTAGACCCATTTCATCAGGAAATGACTGACAGATGGTGAGTAGAAAGGCAAAAATGGGATATGAAGACTTTTGGCATGTTTGCCTTACCTCCCCTTGTATCCTCTCCTCATTCTTAAGAAAGCATGGCGAAAGCAAGAGGGATAGTGTAGAGGATTAACTCATTAAAAGCACTCGTCCAAAGCAAATAGAACTCAAAATAGGTATCACTAACCATCTACCAGGTCATGAAGAGGTTTAGGAATCAACTAGGTGGCAGATGATTTTTATGAAATGCATCAAATAATTTTTCCAATGTCAAACAAGTTGATAACTTGCCATAATTATGGAAACTGATCTCATATTCTACACATTAAGATGTTTTCTAAAGACAACAGTGTCTTGGTTCATTTGTAGATACAAAGCACTGCACTGCTGCAAGATTAACACTAAAAACAGTTCTTATTCTACAAAAAGAATTTAAAAAATGACTGTAACTACTCACCGAGGAATAGTTGGATGAAGCATTAGATGCCAAAGACAGCACCGAGCCATGCACTGAAAACACAAAGTAGAGATGCGGCTAATATCAAAACTGAGTTTCACTGAAGGAAGTTTTGATTTGCAAGGTTACTCAGAAACGTTGATAATAAACAATCATGGATCACAATTACAAATAAATGACTAAAGACACGACACGTCTGTCCGATATTTTGCTTAGATTGCAGATAAACAGATTGTGTGCAGGATGAGTAGACAGCTTTGTTTCATTTGAGGTCATATTGGGAAGCTCCCCTGCAGGGAAGTGAGTCGAGCGGGCTCACCGTCCTCTCCCGGTTCACGGAAAGACCCAGACCGCATCATGCTTTTTGGACGGTCAGCCAGGGACATACTGCTGCCCAGAGGGGAGGATCCATAGATATCACAGGCAGAATCACTGGGGGGGCCTATGCTGTTCGACCGTGATATCCTTGGGGTGCCACTGGAAATTGGGGCAACTATCATAATAGAGAGAGAGACACTGTATGGCTCAGTGCTCCACACACACATACACATATACATACAAAACAGTCCTACACCTTGGTACAGTGTAGCACGCTTATTCTGATGACTGAGTGTAAGGCAACACTGACACAACAGCAGTATATATATAGCTTCACTTGACCCCCTGTTACATTCATCTCCAGCATATTTCGGACTCGAAGTCTAGAAAGGTATGCATATGTGATAATCCATTTCACATGACAGAATGCATTACTGACAACTCGTGCCAAACCTGCTTAACTGCAAACGATTGTCTCTCAGTAAGCGCTCAATTCCCCTCTTCTCAACAAAAAGAAGAATGGCTAATCAAAGGTTCCAGGTGTCATTACCGTCAAAGCTCAACCAGTGAAGGCTTTGACAAGTGCCAAAATGGAACAAACTCACTCACCCACATTGGTGAGAGGAGTCTTATTGGATGATGGGTGGAGAGGGCGGGTAGGAGAAGGCAACTGAGGGGGGCTATCAGTCTCTGTCATGCTGAGTATGGTGTGGGAGTGGCGCCTTCCTGGTTTGCTTTCCTCATGCTCTGATAGGGTTGAGCCATAGCGCCTGCAAAAGAGAGGTTATTTCACCTCTCGTTAGCAACAAAGTTACAGTTACAGTGCAAGATATTAAAAAGATGCTTTGACAGTGTTCTGACGTACTCTAAGCCTTTCTTCGGCAAGGTATTCCGGTCTGTTTGCAAGCTGTAGACAAAAGAATAAAAACACAATTTTCAGAAAACGTGGCCTGGGCCTAACTGTGCAGTCATTTGGCAGGAAATTATCTGGACCATCTCCATCTTGATAAAGAGAAATTTTGCGATGGATCCAACTCTTCATCTTCAAAATGACTTCACGGAAAAAGGCACATATAATATGAGTGGATGCTGCGTCAGCTGCCAAGAAACTTGTAGCCAGATCGTCACAGTGAAACAGCATCTCAGCTGGGCTTTATGTTTCACTGCCGCCAGCATAAATGCTGGTTCTTCTATCACAATCGGTTAAAAGGAAAAGACATTTTTAACTGAATTCTTGGCCAATGAGCATTTCTTCGTTGATTTAGGAATGATAGCAAGAAAAATAAAATAGTTTGGTGGTCCAAGGTTTTGCTTTCACAGCAGAGGAAAAATCATATTTTTGAGGGGTTTGTTTTTTCCTTTGACGCTTTTTTAAAATATTTGCAGAAATATTTTACATTTTTCTGTACTCTGGATACAAAAACAGTTCCTTCAGAGTTATTCTTCAGCAAAAATTCTCTAACATACACCGATGACAAAGAAATGGTGAAATCACATTTTTTTCCCCAAACATACAAATTTTGATTCAGTGCACGTTAGATACTTCTGACACTTGCCTATCTGAGAGGGTGAGGGACGTCCTACTCCCGGCCCCCCAGGTTCCTGTACCCCTCTCTTCCTTATCACGTTTGTCTGTGGTGACAAACCTTGCACTCGGGGGCACACTCATCTGGAGGGGAAGGGACTCAAAGCTGCGATGCATGCCTGACAGCTTGGGGTAGAGTATCGGTGATCCGGTCAGGCTTTCGCTTGTGTAGGAGCCGGGAGAATCGATATGGAGGACCGGCGCTGGGCTAGGGGTGAGGCGGGTACCTGTGTGGGAACTAGCCAAGTCTTGGAGCTTGGAGTATGGGGGCACTTTGGGTGGAAGGTCCTGGATGGTCACGCAGGAGTCAAGACTGTTTGAATTGACCTTGTCCAGGTGAGCCAAGCTGGGGGGACGGCCTAGAGACTTCGTGTTCAGCATCCTAGGATTCAAACATAAAAGACAAGATGATAAAAAGGGAAATTTGGGTTAAATTCTAAGTAAGTAGTGAACTCAGTTTATTTAATTTAAGCACTGTACATGCTGGGAGACTGTTACAGATGTATTTTAAAGGCTTTTGATGGAGCTGCTTCAAGATTTGCTTCAAAAATCTGCACCATAGATCCAAACAAACAAGGTTCCCATTACTCTGGTACACAGCACTTCTACCAAAAAACTGTGTGACTATTAGAGTAGAGGGACATTGCTGTACTGTAATATTTCAATATTACAAGGACAACTGAATCTATATTTCATGCTCCTGTGTTGTGATGCTGTTATAGAGAAATAACATTTCTAGCTACCAGAGAGGCGGCTTTTTTGAAATTAGCGTGGGGAAAAGAAAAAAGAAACATCATGAATAAAATGAGAGACCTCGGTGTGGTGGGTGATGACAGTTCAGGGTATTTGCTGCTGCTTGTTCGTCTCAGGCCGTGCAGTTTCATAGAAGCCTCTCCTGCAGATTCAGGCGGCATGTCGTCTCCTTTCAGAGAAGCACAGTCGATGTCCGCACCCACAGCCTTAGCTTTGGCTCTTTCCTTTTCCTTCTCTCTGTCCGTCTGGTTCACTGGGCCTGTGCTTGTTCTGTTAGTCATCTTACTGCTGCAGCTACTAGGTTCTTTAACTCTGGGTCCTGATGAGGCTATGGGTACAGGCTTCAACGTCAACAGACTAGAATCAATTGTACTGCTGATGGGCCGAGTCGCGGGGCGCCCAATCACACTGAGCGTGCTTGATTTGGCCGGTCGAGGCAGGCTGCGGTACTGAATGCTGTTTCGGGCGTTTGGCCCCAGGAAGCTCTGCTCGCTGCTGGCATCGAAACTGTTCTTTCTACCAGAGGGTATTCCTCCACCCACGGGCTTCACGGGGATGCCAGATGACTTGGGGGTTTTTCCCACAGTAGCAGAGCCGCTAGAGATGGTGGCACCACCTGCTGTCATGACGGTTGCTGTACCAGTTGCTGTTGGTGGTTTCTTGTAGCCAAAGGAGGTTCCAGCAGTGGGTTTAACTAAACCTGACGGGGGCTTGCGGTGCTCTGCGTGATGATCTCTGCCAGCATCTGAGCGAGAGCGCTGCAAACCAGCAGTTTTGATGGAAATCTTGGATTTGTCCAGAGGCTTCTCACTTTTAGGTGCTAGTTAGGCAGGAAGAACGGAAAAAAGGTTATGTAGTCATTAAAATTTTAAATAACCTAAATACTTACAAGAGCAGCGGGGATTTGTGGGTCTATCATTTGTACTATTTGTCTCCTAGCCACAATGACCACAACCTTATTCTTAATATAATCATGCCCTGTCAGAAGGAAGCATTCAAAAATAAATGGATGGTTATTTGTGAATATACATTTATGGGCTAGTAAACCACATAAAAGGAGCACATCTGTTTGCACTAAAAGAACCTTTATGCATTCTTGATGTTTAGTGTGACTCACCGAAGGGCTCTTATTTAAAAAAGTAAACTTTTTAATATATTGTAAGACATATCCGAGTAACGTAATCAACAAAACCTAAATCAAATTTCATTTAATAATTTAAATCTGAGGATATATTAAAAGATAAGGGTGAACTCGAGGGTTTTGTTTTTTTTTTACTTGGAAATAATCCTAAAGCAGGTAAAGTTATTGTTACAGTATAACGTTACGCCGATACGAATCGGCTGACTTATAGAGTCATGGTTAAATATAGTATAAGCTTTAAAAAGCATCAGCTAAGAGAAACTTTTTCCCCCTTCAAACTGCAGCCAAATTACACACAACTGGATATAATTTTAATGACTTACTATTTTAAAAGCTAAAATTAGGCTGAGGAAATTAAAATGAAAGGCCAACCAAATGTTCTTACTGGAACGCAAAACTAAGCTATTATTTAATCATGGCATGTTTTGTTAGGGATTAAAGGACAAAAAAATGAACTGCTGCAGACGGGAGACACTGCCTCCGCAGACATGTACAGTAACACGCTTTGCTTTGAGGGAATAGAAGGTCTGGGATTAAACTGAGATACTATTTTTTTTTTTAAGTGAAATTAATTTCATTGTGAATTTATACTTATGCACAAATCATAGCCTGGCTTATGTTAAGGGGCAAACCTCTGCATTCATTTTGATACCAAACACACACACTGTGCTGTTCCATGAACAAACCGCTGGACTGCACATAGACTGTATGAGTGCTGGAGCTAAAAACATTTAATAACACCAGAGATAAGCAGCAGAAAAAAAATTCACATGTCGATGCAAAGTTAAAAAATGCTGTAACATGTCACCTGCAACTCTGAGCATACTCTGGGAGGTATGGGTGATGGGGGAGGTCACACCCACAGGAGGATTTCTGCCCTTCTTGAAACTTCCTGGTTGACCCAAACTTTGAGGCTTCTTTAACTCCCCTTTACCCCCGAAATCTTCACTAAGGCTTGGAGGCTTCTTTCTCCACTTGCTTGGTGCCTCTGTTTTGAGACTTCCTGAGTCAAAGCTGGAGCTATCGAGCTTATGGCTGGCTTTGCCATCCTCGCTGTACCAAGAAAGTCCACTCTCTACCAGGGAGCGCTTCTCTGCATCAGTGCGGAGCTGCAGAGAGAAAGGAAGGACACAATGTGGGTAACCATCAGCCATGGTTTATGTTATCTATGGAACTGACTGTTCTCTGTAATCTTTATCCCATCTGAGCTGCATTCCAGAGGGAAGGAGGGAGCGATAAACTGATACGCCCCAAGAGGATTAAAGAAAACCGCAGAGACAAAAGAAAGGAGAGCAAAAAAAATATTCAGGGATTTAACACTTTAAGAGTTAGATCAACATATTAAATGGTAATAAAGAAAATGTAATAGCAGAGGGTAGGTTGAGCCTTTATTTTTGTAATTTAGGACTATGCAGTAGACAAAAAAACTGCTATGCAACCATAAAAAACAATCATGCGGTGCACTGAGGAGGTAGCACAGAGGGCAAAATTGGGCATGCTGTTTCTTGGCACCCTATTACGCTGATGGAGAGCGGCAGATGGCTCATTGAGTAAATCTACTGTTTATTTCTTCCAAGAGAGCAATTTGTAAGAAAGTAAAGGCACAACATTTACCTATGAAAAAAGGTAGAAAGTGCAGCTACTTAACCAAATCAAAAATGACTGCACTTTTTCCCCCCCAAATTTAACAGGAAATCCTTTAGGAATGCAGTGTTTTAAGATTTACATGGTACCGGATGTGTTTCGTCTTCAAACACATTACAATCTCCCAAATAAAAATGCCAAAAATGCATATTTTGCATAGTGTAGTGTGGAGAGACAACTCCCATCTGCCAGGCCTTCAGATATGAGGGCTAGCTGTGCATCTAGAAAAAAGAAGTAGTCCTGAACCAAGCACAGGTTGCCCTTTGTTAAGGAATAGTATCCCAACAGCCACCCCCACCTTAGGATTATAGGTAAAGCCTTCGGAAGCAGCAAGATGAAAGTGCAGTATCGGCGGAAGAACTTGAATCTTTTCTGGTCCACGGTGATACTCTCAATTTTGGTTTTATAGCCAGAGTCACTTAATTCAGCTAGTGAACTACTGCTGGGTGGTAGATGCATAATACCCTTTGACTAGAGCCATTTGAAAACACTAGTGTTACCAGTAGGAATTGGCTGATGATGATGATGACGACGACGACTGCACAGCGAAGCCCCAAAACTGCGTGTACCGTGACAAGGTAAGCTCTGTAGTGGCTTTTGTGGCCTCTGCCAAAGCCAAGGATTGCCTTTAACACAACACAAACTAAATCACATGGTGCGGCTTTTGAAATTGGGTAAAGAACTAAGCTGCAATCTTTTGCTACAAACAAAACAAGCTGTGGGAAAGAACACACGCCACATGCTGTATTATAGACCGGTGAAGTTTTTCACTAACCATAACAGAAGAGTTGCGCCTTGATCCCAAGGGTGTGTTTGGGAGGGAGTTGAGCGATGAGCTGGCGTTGAACTCCTCTGAACTGAGGTTCTCCGAGCCATCGCCGTCACCGTCGCTGAGTCCGCTACTGATGGAGCTGCTCTCATCCCAACTAAAAACACACACAGAATGACCAATTAGCAGAAGAGCGCCACTGAATGTGTGAATGTAAAGTATGAAAAGCTGCAGAACTTGAAGAGAAGAGAAGCCTTGCAGCAACATTAGTGTGTCCATCTGGCTTCAGCAGGCTGTCTCTGGAGGTGGCTGCATGCTTAAACAAGCAGGTAATTCCAACTTGGCTATTCTGCTTTGATTCAACTAATACATCAGAGCTCAAGGCTCTGGCGAACAACTCCTCAGGAGCGCATCCAGAAATTGTCCTTAATTTATGGTATACATATATCAAATAACTCTGCCTTTAGGAACTTCAAAAATAAGATTTAAACCCACACCTGCTTAGTAAGTCCCATATATTCTGATAATGGTCCAAGAAGCAATTTATTCATTTCAACTAATCCAGAATCTGACAGTTCAAAAAGCTGTGTATCACAGCACCAGAAAGTGCCAAATTATAACATGAGACATCATCACCTAATAGGTGTTTCCCTGCATTTTCTGACTCCTTCATAAAATTTATGCCTGTTTGAAACTTTCATCAACCTACAAACCCCACCATTCACAGAGGCTAATAAACCCTTTTAAAACGCACCACTACAACTCCTGCGGGGAAACTCCAGTCTAGCAATCGTAATAAAATGGTCAGTACGGGCAGTAAATTTTAAGTCAGAAAAATGTGCGCTTTAGCGTATTTTAATAAATCGTCATGACAGCAAAGCTAGGACAGCACTCTTTGTAGTTTCTTTACCACGGCTTCAAGACATGCTGATGAATCACGGTAAATAAAAAGTATGGTGACTGACAGTCCGGTGTTTAGAAAGCAGTCCGTTATGCTCTAAAGAAGCAGGATGACAGAAATCAGAGTGACATGCTCCTAAACCCTGCGTGACCCTTCCCAACAGCTTTCAATGAAGTCCTGTCTCGCCTTGAAACAGATGCTGCCACATTGGCCCTTCTCCTGAGGCCAGAGGGGATGGGCAGTCCCCAGCATGGCCCGGAGAAACTGGTCACTGGACATCAAATCTCTGGATGCACTCATATTTGAAAACGCAGTTCAAGACGAACTCTCAGTCAACCGAAACATCACGGGAGGATAAAACCGATCAGTCTCAGTGGGAAGAGTAAACCATTTCATGTGCTTTAGAAGAGCAATGATGCCTTGTTGAACTTCAAAACGGTATCTCCAGAGAGCTAAATGCAAGTCCAGCTCATATTTTGTATAATTACGTTCCCCACCATTACTACTGGCAGCCACAGGTGGTAATCAAATTTGTGTTGGCGCTCAGAAATGTTGCACAGTGGAAAAGGTAAATTAATATGACTCTTAAAAGCGCAGTAACTGCTCGAGCTGAATCAGTTCTTTTCCTTTTCTTTGGTTTTTCCCCACTGAGCTCAAAATGCTCTTTGTGGGTCTGCAGTCTGCAATTAGCAGAGGCATGGAACATGGAATTGCACAGGAAAATACAGGGAGACAAAAATGGTTTACACACACATTCAGAATGGATTTAAACACATGGCTTGAGCTGAGTTATAGTCACGGTTGTAAAACAGAGAAGAAGCCTTTCTCGACGCTGTGTGCTGGTTTTTAAGGAGTTTTGATCTATAAAAGCAATGTTTTAGCAAAGCGATTTGTGGCCACATATATGTGACCTCTTGACAACTACAGTGTAACATAAAATAAATGTTGGATCTGAGAAAAAGTTCCAACATACCAGGAAGAATAACAGTGAGAAAAGTTTCATGATTTACATTTAGCACAGATGTTTGTGGTATGTTTGAACAATGCCTCCTCTGTCAGGGGCAACAGAGGGGCCATGAATAACCCCACAGGGATGTCAGCCTAGGAAGAGGCAGGAGGGTCTGTGGGCTGTTGATATTACAAGCCAAGCTGTCTGCTCTCAGAGGTAAAATCCAGACAGAGAGGGTGGGAGTAGACCAGCATAGTGCATACTTCATACATTGGGTGGCAATTAACATTTTGTTTTCTGTGGCACAACTCCAACGCACGTCTGATTTGTGTCCATTTGTGATTTGTGAGCTGCAATAGTGTGAATATTTCTTCTGTTTTAATAAGATTGAGGGGTGGTTGGTGGGGCAGAGCAGGGCGGGGGCATTACAGTCGCTGTCCGGAGCTGGAAGCGGATTTAGCAGCCTTTGGTGGACTGGATAGACTGAACAAGAAAAAAAAAAAAGAAAAAAGAAATATACATCACTTTTCTTTTTTTTTTTTACTGGATTAAAAAGAGGTTTCTTGGCAGGGTCCTTTGGTAATATTGTAACTATTAGATTAGATCAAATAGCACACAGGAAAAAGGAAGCATCACGTAGGTCAATCTGGCAATGTGTCTGCAAAGGTTTTGCATTAAAAAAAAAAATTTAAGACAAGAAAAGAATAATGATGTGGCTCCTGGGAGAGCATGACTGTAGCTGGACGAGTGGTGAAGACATCCTTCATTATACAGATAGCTGTGGTAGCAGCCCCACCGTGTCCTCCAAGAATGAAAATGTGTGTTTTTTTTTCCCACAACTTCAACTGCAAAATCAGCCTAAAAATATGAAGCGTGTGATCGTGACCGCATTAAACTTCATGCCACAAAAATTCCCAGATGAACCGTAAAAGTCAAGAAAAATGATCAATTCACAGGAATTTTACTCATTAACAGTTTGATTATACTGTTATGTTATTATATGCTGTTCAAAAACGAAATCATATTTATAAGGATTTTAAACCATTTAAATAGTTACATCTCTTCGCAGGCAAACATAAAATATCATGGTTGGAGGCAAATAATGATAGATAGATAGATAGATAATGTACCCGCGGTCATTAAATGTTATTAATAAATTACCTTGGCGTAAAAAGGAAAGTCCTCCTCGCTCCCGTCGCCGGCTGCAGCGGTGGCACTTTACCGACCAAAACACGCCCGCTCATTTGTGACTTGTACAGATTTGGAGCGCAAAGTCACTTAATTATCCGTGCGGGTTTCAGATTCATATCCTCCGCGAGCAAAGACCCCCGTTCCCTCATTCAGCGAGAGGAAAAGAAGCAGTGTGCCTCTCAGCATTCAGGCAACACCCCCTCCCACAATGACCAAAAAAAAAAAGAAAAAGCGTGAGGAGACCGGAGAGACCCCGATACTCCTCTGTGAGCTCACGGCCGCCGTCGAGGTGTAATCCCTTATTTTACCCCATGTAATCTGAATACTTTGATAGATTAACCTGACGCGCTACTTACAATTTTTAAAAAAGAAGATATCAGTAGGTTTGAGTATTTTTGTTATTTCCCCCTAAAATCTGAATTTTTTTTCTACTTAGTCTGATAATAAAGAACATCTTAAAAGTGCAGCATGTGTGGCAATAACGTGAGATGTTAGCTGGCTCGTTGAGGGTTTATAGAAGATGGAAATAGTGCTTTTAACCTGCATTCTTAAATGACCAGCAGGGGGCGACTCCACTGGATGCAAAAAATCCGATTTTCAAGTCTATGTGAAAACCCCCACCACAGGCTCCATTGACCTATGACCTCAGTAAACACTTCGTTTCAAACTTAATGAATATAACATTATGCTCATTTTGTTAATTAACATCCCCATTAGAGTCATAAAGGAAGATAATGGAAGGTACACTTAAGAGGAGCCTACAGACAGCATTTTGTTTTGTTTAGTTTTTTTTTTTTTTTTTTTAACAAACACTGGATGGATGGATGGATGGATGGATGGATGGATGGATGGATGGATGGATGGATCCATTCTGTAATTTGCTTTCTTTCCATTTGCTTTCTTACATCAATGTCCTTCAAGTAGATTCAGAAGTAAACATCCAAAACATTATTTTTATTATTATTATAAACTTTACAAGTGCTATATGTGGTTGTACTACAAAAACTAAATTCCAGACTCAATAAAATTTCTTGTCGGTTGCATAAGCCAAAAGACTTTTTTTAATACCAAAAATAAAATATGCATGAATCATTAATGCAAAGAGTAATAAATGATTCACCTTGTTTTGCATGGTACTGTGCTTTTTTGCCCTCGTTCAAATGCAGTACAATGAACAGCCACTGTCTTAAATTAGCATCACAGCTGCGAGCGGCTGTGTATTCAGCTTTCTTAATCCATCTGTGATAGATATCATGGACTTTACCCATTCTTGATCTTTTTGGCTTTTAAACTACTGTTCATATATTTCATCTTTGCCTGTTCTCCTATTTAGTGTAAATTCCCCTTTATGGACCTCCAGTTTAAATATATAAGATTAAGATGATGTGGCAGGCTATTGTATTGTATTTACCATGTATATAGCATAGTCTAGCATTAACACTAATAAGCTTAGCTATATACTATAGATATAATACCACTGGGCCTGCTACAAGTAGGAGGAATTGAATGAGGGTGGTGTTAGCCACATGGGATCCTATGATTTTATGACATGAAATATGGCAGAACTTTAAGTAATCAGTGCCAGCTCCTTTTAGGATTTTGATTTATTGCAAATTGCAAAATGGCTTTATTTATAAGGCATTATTCCAATGTAAATGTCCCACTTTAGAAATAAGAATAGGGTAGATCTTCATGTATGTTCATGTGTCTTGGTGTAAATTTGTTTTGAAGTCTCTTTTCCCCAGTGTCCAACAACTGCTGAATTGTGCTTACTGTTCATATAAAACTTCAGAATCACTCATATCCACAGACTCCAGTGTAAACAAAGTCCATCTTAGAGCTGAAGTAAATCTTTTAAACAGACTTACAAAAGGAAAAAGGACAAAGAATTTAAAAAGGCCATGTAAACAGATATTTCTATACTTGGACTTCCTCTTTCCATTAAGGAGAAGAGTACCATGATTAATTTCCCTAAAAATAAATTATCTTCTAAGGCCTAGCTGGAAAAACTCATTCCAAGGTGAGGCTTGAATCACTGTGAATGCAACCACAAGCCCACAGATGACACAAGGACCTCCACTGAGGCATGGGTAGCCTTGAAAGGCCTCCCTCCCCCTTTCATTGAAAGAGGTGATGATCTCACCAGATCACAGCTCTGTAAACCTCTCCAGGAGGTAAAGCTCTATGGATCAAGAAAGCTCCACACCTTGTCCACATCATCAGTAAAAATCAGTTCCGTGTGCGCCTAACAGAAATCATTTACATTCAAAACGTAGTAACAAGACACCATGTACTTAAAGTGACATGAGTCATTTCTTATTTCGCAAGGTCCTATAAATTAAAAATGGAAAAACAAAGATTTAGGGGGAAAACATATTTTGGAGCCAGCTTAAATGGAATTCGGGAGGACCGTGGTTTTACTTTTTGTTAAAAAAATAAACAACTATACTGTCGCCAGTGTGACTCCCAGACATACAGCCACCCGTCAAAATATCTATAACAGAAGAAGATGCAAACTTGATAAAAAGCTTGTTTTGTCTGTCTCCTCTTCATATCTGCCCCTCTGTCTTCTGAAAAGAGGCTACCACTCTCAGCCTGCTGTCCTTTGAATTGAGCTCACAAGCAACATGAAACATTTTGTTTAAAAGACCTGTTGGTTACTTCAAAACTTTACTTTCTAATAGCTAAACATGGATAATTATTTCACTGCCTAGGATGGTGAAACGATCTAAACTGTTTACCGTGCAAGAAAGGACTGTGTTACTCACATCTCCTGTTTATCTCAGCCAGGCCACAGTGGTAATAAACACGATGACATTCAAAAAGCCTTTAAGTCATGCTTGTGCTGTATAGTAACAGCTGTCCGGCACTGATAACCAAATGGCATGTGTTAGAAACATTTGTATGATTGCTTACATGGAATACTATTGAGTAATTATGCCACCACTGGGTTTGGGGTATTTACGGACTCGTAAAGCACTGATTAAACCCATCTGTGAGAAGACACAGTACCTTGTTTTTTTTACTGAGGCTGTAAAGCATTTTCAGGATTGGACCTCTACTGTTGAATAAATAAAAAGGATATTAGAGGGAAGACATGACAGCGACGGAAATCTCAGATTTTTCCAAAGGCCTCTTTTCATCAGTCTGAATTAATCAGTGCACACTGGCAACAAATTTAGTAACAAACTGAATAATCACTGAACACTGGGTGGATGTCATAATAATAAGTGTTCATGTAAGCATTTTCACACTGAGAGACAACAAAAAACATCATGTCCCTGACTGATTTTACTCGCCAAATCTTTTGGGAAAGTTCTCAACTGGTTGTATACAATTGCTCCCATTCAGTCAAAACAGCATCACTGATGCTAAAGTTTGTTTATTCTTGGCCGTCAAACCATTCAGAAGTCAGTGTTAGATGGTATTATCCCATTATGAGCCTGTACTGTGTCCAAGCATGAAAACTTAGTTATGGTGAAAGAGACTGAAACCTGGAAGAAAACTGCAAGAGCAGAAACGTGATGCAATGACGTCTGATCTCCAGCAGGAGGCGCACTCATTTCAAGCTGTGCCTCCTACGGCTGCAGCTTCACGTACGTGCTCTGCAGCTGCGTTTTAAAATGAGGCACAACTTGGCATTTAGAAAGAAAAAAAAAAGCAGGACTTTGATTTTGAGACCTTTGATGGCGTGGAAGAGCCGACATTCTTCTATTGTGTGCATTCAGCTCAGAAGTGCAATGTGGGAAATTGCTTTAGAAAGACAGCGCTGTGTTCAGTGATTTGTGTCTGCTTAAATACTATTCATGCAGGGAGACTACACATGAAAAAGCTACACAGCTCTGATCTTCACAGTCCTTAATTTTGATCTGTATTGAGCTTGACCATAACTAGGCAAATAGGACCGGGCAGCCTTCGGCACAGAGCAGCAGCATATCAGTAAAGCAAATGGCTCTGAGATGCATCAGTGACTGACTTGGAGATTGCAGCTGCCCTGTCTCTTCAGATCCCCAGAAAATGGACTCGTCGTCTGATTTTTGGACTGGAAAATTAATGTACCGGCTCCATCTACCTCATAAGAAACATCCCCCTCACAGACACAGCCAACAATACAGACACCGCACTTCACATCCTGAGGCATCCAGTCTCCTGCAGTGCCACATTTACAGGCTGACAGTGTGGAAATCTGTGCTGTTCTGGTATTATGACACTGCACTGTTTCACTGTGTTGTCCCACACTCTGTTTTCACGTTCTGATTAATGTGGCACTTAACTCTGAACTTGAACCGCTTGCCGCCTGAGCAACGCAACTTCTGTATCAGGGGAGCTGAAGCAGAACCAAATCCAACATGAAGCAAATGCATTTTAACCTAAAATGAATGAATCAGACTTCATTAGCCATACTCAAAACAGATAATCTGACAACTCCAACAAACATATAGCGGGGAATGAAGGATTAACAAGCACCATATGATTCACGTTTTTAAACATAACATGAAAAAAAAGTAGATGTCTCACATTTTCCACTTGGGGCTGAGTTTTAAACACTGTTTGAATCCAAACTGTGCACCCAGACGACCACACGCAGACATGATACAGGGATGATTCATCCTCCCCGGGGTGTTGCTGTAATGGTTCATTATTCACATGGCTGAGGATGATGGCGAAGGTGGAGGCACACTGGTGTTGGGGGAGCCTTTTCAAATCGGTATGTTGCTGACCTTTGCTGGGGAATGAGAGCTCCATATTGACCCCAGATGCGTTTGAGCTGCTGACTGTGGGAAAATGTGTGCACTATTTATGTGTCTAACTCAACAGTAACACAAAGGACAGTATAATGGAGATTCTTTTTTCCCCCCATTATTACTTCCCTGTTAACTATTTTAAAACAAATACAAATAAACTTTGCTTAAAAATGCATGTAGTAGTCAGAATGAAGAAAATCAAATCCCTTTTTACTGACTATAGCCTATAAATGACAAACTCAGAGTGCTGGCCTCACTAAACTGTAATCTCAGCAGCGCCTGCGGGGAACCAGAACAGAAAAGCCAAAGACCAACTTTGGAGCAAATGGGTTTAAGTGGGTTTTGAAAACGTGTTAGGCTTCAGCTGTCAAGGAAGCACTTGGTGACGATAAAAAAAAAAAAAGGTCCAGCCTCATCAGGAAAAGGAAATTGAATGCAGACTAGCACGGGCAATTATCCAGGATCAGAGGACTGCAGCAAACCCCGTGTGCATTAGAGAATGTACTTGTTGACACACAGTTTCCATGAAGCTGTGAAATATTTTAAAAATTAGAAAACTGTACTCACTTTCACACGTGCCAAGCCTTTAACCATGGAAATGACATTGCCAGAGGAGCAAACTAAGCCAAGGTCTTATCCCACAATATGTAGTAGAAAAAAGATAGCAATGGCATGTATTCAGCACTTAATAGGACCCAAAGGCCCAAAAGGACAGGAAAAAAAAAGCTTAAATTATTTTTTTCCCACCCTTACTGCAATAGTAAATCATGGCTGTTCCATAATGCAAATGGAAACACAAGTAACACCTTTTTAGGCAAGAGTCTAACCCCCAAAATTCCAATCTAAGTGGTTATGGTGCTGTCTTTACATCAGCTTCTCTTTCTCTTTGCATGCTTCTTTCACTCTTTCTTTCTATAGCTCAAACAAACAAACCAGCAGTGAATGCACACGCACGCACACACACACACACACCAGTTCAGCAGCTATCACACTGACACAAGGCAGCTCATCACTGGGTCAGTGGAAGACGGTTGCCATGGCAGCACATCCCGAGCCATGTTGCCGCATGATCAGAAGGGTGATGCTGCTGAACCAGCCTCCTTTCTCTGCTCTGCTCTGCCCCAGCAGCGATAAAGAATGACATTATCACAGGACAAGGGAGAGGGGTAAACCATTTCGCTTCTCTTGTTGTCTTATGGAGCATTTCGCCCGTAGGAACCAGCTGTGATGAGACTGTGCTATTTGTGAATCTACGAGCTGTCCGTGGTGCCATCACACATTCCATGAATTCGCCCAATAAAACCACTTCATTCATGTGTACTATTCATCCAAGCATACATTATATATATGGACATTCTTCTGATTGATAGAAACACACATTTTTAAAAAATCATACGAGCTAATATCAGCAATGGCTTAAAGCAGGCAAAATAAATTAATCAAAAAAAATATTGTCCTGCATCTCTTATAACTTTAAAGCATTTTTGTATTAATGGGTTCAAGTATGACTACTTATAGGCTTACTGCTTCGGTTTAGCAGCCGACTTCAGTGAAAAAGCTTTGATAGACTAACTGCACGTGCCCGGCATCAAGCAGCAGACAGATTAAAATTCATCTGGGAGACTGAAGTGTGATGGCTGTGGTTGTGGCGTATGTGCTGGATGATGTATTTGCTGCATTGTATTCAGTGTATTGATTATACATTACTGTGTTTACAGCCTCCTTCGTTGTTCCTGAAAAAACAGTTAATACGGGCGACTGTATGCAAAAGTGCAACAGACCGTGATCTGCACTGAATGACTAAAGTCAAACCAGTTTTTCAAAAGCAGCATTTTTAAGCGAGCAGTAATCTTAAAGATAATGTTGGGCAAACGAACCTGCTATCTAATAAAAAGCTTATGGTTTTGTTCTATTAGAGGCGACGTGCTTCACGTTTTCCGTCTCGTGGATTAAGCAAGTGTGAGGAAAGGAATAAAAAACACTGACCTCAACTTCTTGTGGTTATCACCAGCTCATTATTGAATTTAAGTGGCCTTTGCTCTACTGTCCTTAGTCAGAAAAAACATTTAAAGGCAGTCCAAAGGTTAAAACATGCTTACTTTTCTTTTCTTATAATTTAAGGTTTTCAAACTGTTAATCTTCTGAGAAAATTCAAACGTTAGGCTTTATTCATCTGATTAACTAAATGACATTATGGAAAAAAACAAGTAATTTCCTCAGTGAGCATCTGTATTAGACATGAAAAGCATGACAAACGCACACACACACACACACACACACACACACACACACACACACACACACACACACACACACACACACACACACACACTACGGCTTCATGTCTGTAAAACATCAACCATAACTGACTCAACACCACTAAAGATCACACTGAATGCAGAACAGGAGTGATAATGTAAATACCAGATACGGAAAAACCACCGTCAATTTAGCGTGATTGCAGCTCCACTCATAAACCAGCCTCCCCAAATATGGCTTTCAATGGGGTGATATCATATGAGCGATGGTTAAAAACTGGCAATATGGTGTGAAGAACGCAGCCACAGGAAACATTTATGATTCTTGACGTGGTCGAGGCTAAATGAGAAGCCGCCTCAAAACTCCGATGTGACCTGAAATGCAGCAACTTGCTTCCTGAGCAGTGCAAGCGAAATGAGAAAAACAAAAACCCGTGTTAGCGTCACTGCCGGCCAACATTTCAAGCAGACACTGAGTCTGCTGAGGGCAAAATGGAAAATTATGTACAATTTTGTTATTACACTGTGTGTAATCATAGCGATTTCAGTTGTAACTGAATGTAAACACATCCTATAAATAAAGAACAATCAAGTAGAAACCTTGCGTAACAGCTCGATACAGTTGTCCAAGAGGTGATGATTATATAGCAATATTTAAGGTAGTGCTTTCTGCTACTGGAGTGGATCGCATTACACTGTAAGGTAGCATATCAAAGTTCACTGGTTAGCGGTGTCATTGTGAAGCCAAGATCTAAGCATTTCCACTGTTGCCATCTTAGTGTTTTGAAACCAGATGTGATGCATGAGAGTGGATTTGGCTGAGAAACAAAGGGACTCTGCATGCCCATATGGTAGTAAGTTCTCAATCACAAGGTGGGGCCTCTATAAAGCTCAGCCTGCTTGATCGTTGTTTTTGACCAAAAATATATAAAATGACCTCATGTTGTGTTAAACAACACGTGAAACTAGTAATAGAGACCACAGGAGGATCGAAGCTTGAATCCTTTTCCCCCCTTTTTCTTAATTTCATTGGGACAAACTGAGTAGAGGTTTCTTCTGTCTGAGGGAAAACTGGAGCTGATGAGGAAATTAACTTATACGGTATCAGATTATTGATGAAGACACACTGTAGCAGTGATTACTGTCTTTGTGGACACCTTATGTAAGCAGTGCTGTCTGGTGTGGATGAATTAATATCAATTTTGCCTTAAGTAATGTGTTGCAGTTCCATTAGACTAGTTAGTCTTCACAGCATGCCTTTACAGTTGGACTCAGTTTTCCATTTCTAGATTTTTTTTTATACATTATCCAAATATTGCACACTGAAAACTATATTAGTGATTTGCAAGTCTAAATGCGCCACTCAGATCTAGCTAATTATATGTGGGCTCATTTCAGATCAATACGTTATATGAAAACGTAAAACTGGGGTCTTATTGAAAGGAAACAGAACTCGCACCCCCTCCTTACAGTCAATTTTCAGCTGGTTTCCATGGTTACACAGGAGGAGCCTGATCTATTTTCAAGAGCTGGTAGCTTCTCAATGAGCTGAACTGTAAGTGTGTGACAGGGGATGTGGAGTAAATGCAAATGTATCACAGAGAATACTGTAAGAAAAATTAGAGCATGTGCTGCTACGCCTGCTTCAAAAAATGGATTAGCTTGTTATCTACACCGAAGGGTATTGCTATGTTTATGAGGCACAATTCACTGTTGATGTAGAGCACTAGCATCCTATTATTCCTGCAAGAGAGTCAAATCCAAGCCAACAAACTAGAGGGATTTCAACCTTCCAAGTACAGGATAAGCATGCGAGCAAGTCAAGGTCAGAGAGAAAATAGAACACAGCATTTCTAT
This sequence comes from Cichlasoma orientale, assembly GCA_034780415.1. Taxonomy (NCBI): domain Eukaryota; kingdom Metazoa; phylum Chordata; class Actinopteri; order Cichliformes; family Cichlidae; genus Cichlasoma; species Cichlasoma orientale. The sequence goes on along the minus strand of JAVDPK010001828.1, from coordinate 786,852 downwards.
ACCTTGGCGTGTTTGGTGGACACAGTAACCTGTTATAACACATAGCAGGAGATTTCCATAGCATAGCATGCTTTGCTTATAAATGGTATAAATGCTCTATAGGGACCGGTTTTTCCCATCAGGAGTTCTTCCAGTCACCTTGAAAGCATGTCTGGGGACTGCTGACTTTGCTGGCCTAATACAAAGAGCATGATGAGGCATTCTAACACAAGCGTTATGTAAAAACGATTAGCATCTTTGCTGCCTGTGGTTTCAAAAAGCAGAGGTGAGGCTCTGTGCTCACCTCTCTCATGAATTTGAAACACCCCAGCAGTGCTGCTGCAGCGAGAGACAAGGAGAAATACAGGGCAGATTTAAACAGATTTTCAGTGCATGGATGTGACCGTCAGGAATGGACCCATTTGACATAATCCCAGTTTAATCCTGACCTTATCAGCCTTCTGCTGTTTTGATCTTTTTCACCTCCCTCCTTCCAAATAAACTAAATCTTTACTTGTGGAGCCAGTTGTCCATGTTAATTTCACCTAATTCAGCCCTGTTATGGTTTGCATTTTTTTTCCCTTCTACACTCCACTTTCTGCTCATCTAAAACGTGTCTCACCTCCTTTTTCCTTCTCCTTAGTGCACATAGTAAGAACGTGACCTGGCCTTGCAGGGCCTTCTGGGTGCTCCAGAGAGCTTAAATCCCACTGCATGCGCAACTGTGATAAAGCTGCTACACTGGAGAAGTGTCCTGGATTCCCCCTCCACCCCCAACCTCCCCAGACTCTCTCGCTCTGTCATGCTCACTGTCAGCTGTCAAGTTGTGAGAGGGAATTAGATAAAGACACACAAAAAATGTGAGATGAGGGAATCACGGGTGAAGGAAAAGAGTGAAAAAGAAGATGAGCAAAACGAAATTGTGCAGGTGCAGCTTTCCATGTGTGCCACTGAAACTATTTAGTGCAACTGTATTGAATCAGTGTATGCTGTATGTCGTTTCAAGATTCCAACACGTTAACACCTGTCAGAGATGAGGGAGTGTTTGCTGTGTAACCGAGAAAGCCCCAGATAACTTGTTTCCTCAGAGAGAAAGTTTTCCACCCTGTCAGCACAAACAGGCTCAGACAATGTCTTGGGCAGTTTGAGAAGTCCTTAAAGAGCAAGAAAATAGAAGCACGTCTGCAGAGATTGCTGATGAAAGCTCTTTGATAAGACTGCCAAGCAACATCAGGCCCCAGCACAAATCCACGATGTCGGCACGAAAAGTTTCCTTCATGAAAGTTTTTTTTTTTTTGCCCAGCTGAGTGTAAAATACAGTTAAGTATTTACAGTTAAGTACTGACAGCATGAAGTAACGTGCGGCGTTTCAAGAAGGGTGCCTTCTTGCTTATTAAAATGCAGCTGAGCTCCTACTGTAACTGAGCTAGGACTTTTTAAAGTCACAAGGTGGAGGACAAACCAGCATGCACCGTGTGCAGTCAAATATTGGTTCATGTGCTCATTCTAATTTGTAAATACTCTTACCCATTAGCCAGGTTGTCGTCATCGTCATCTGGCAGGCTCTTTCCTAGAAGGTCGCTGTCACTCAGGTAACCGGACTTGAGATCAGGATCGTCAACATCAAGACTTTCGATGAGCTCGATACGAGACGTGCTGCTGAGTCGACTGGAGCAGCGAGCAGGCATCGTGTGCGCCGTGTACTGGGAGCCACTCTTACTCCCCTGGTATCCACCGCCCGTGGAGGACGGAGCGTCGCCAGCTTGAAGACGAGGGCTGGACTGGCCGTGGCGCCAGGAAAGAGGTGATGAGCGGTTGGATAGGCTGGAGATGCTGCGAGCGTTGGTTTCATCGCTGTCATAACCCACAGTACTGCTTTCCAGACAGCTAGGAAGACACACGGGAAGAGGGTCAGGGTGGTGTACAAACACGTTCAAATCAATCGGTTAACAGTCTTGTCCCAGAAAACTTTTTCCTTTCTCTGTAAGAGATCCTTCAAAGAAACCCGCAGCGGCGTCGAGTCACTCTTGACCTAGATGTAGCAGTTGTGTCGTATCATCTTCAGGGACTAAAACTAGAAATGATCCTGCTTAGAACCAAAAAGGATGGATGGCCTGATATCTCTGTGTTGCATTGAATATAGCATTCCTCTCTCTGTCTCTTCAGTGTTCTACTTTGTGTAATAGACAGTATTCCGGGACAGCCAGGACTTTGCTTTTCAGGACCACACCCAAAATATTAATGGAAAAACAAGCTCTTACAAGTCTCTTGTTATTATTTTGTAGCGTGTATGTAAAATAATTTTTTAAAAAAAGTTTTTCTCTGCTGTAAATGGGTCAGGGTTAGAAACATCCTCCAAATGGCTGGGAGCGTCTACTGTGTCTGTCGATTACATAACTGGATGGACCGAGTCACCCAAATAAATATTGCAGTGCCCACGACCATGCGAGTATTTTTATCCATTGTTCATGGATAATTCATCAGCCTGAAGGCTGAGGATTTTTGCATTTGTCACTGAGTTAAAATACTGTAATAATGAAAATTACAAGACGTCACTGCAAGCAGCCGTTAACAGAGTCTCGGGTCAGTCATTGATTAACTGAAGCCTCTTTGATAACACAAAAATTCACAGTGCAATAACCATGAATAGGTATTTAATATAATCATGACTATTTGTGAGTAAGGGTTGTGTAATGAAATGTCACATTAAAATTTCTGGTACAAAACCAGCTGCAAGTTTTTAAACTTGTGAAGTTATTATGCCAAACAGCCTCTTTACACATCCATAAGACAGAACATCATCATCATGTACTTGAATTTATGTTTCTGGCCACTAAAAAATTAATAAATATTCAAATTTGAGTTTTAAATAAAGAAAACCAAAACTTTTAGCCCTGTGTTTACTCCGCCTCTCAGCCCCCCATGACCCTGAGCTGGATAAGCAAAAGAAAATGGATGAATGGATGAAAAATGAAGTGAAACGCTAAACATTTCTTTATTTGTTAGTCCATAACTCTGTTAGTTATTTCATTCTTGGCAGTTAGCTTATAATGGCTTGTATTCAGTGCCATGTTGCACATGTCCTACGTGGGTGGGTGGGTGACTAAAACAGTGTTATAAAATAGGCCATAATACCAGTAATCCAAGATAATTTTAAAATGTAAAATGTAAAATGTATGGCTTTGGTGCTAAAAAAAAAATACTCATTCAGGTTTAGTGAGATAAGAAAAAATAGCTCCTATGTTTATCCCTTTGTTATGTAGGAAATTGGGGGCAGCCACCTTTATTCTTCAGCATAGGCTGAACTCTCTTGGGCTTGGAGTAGTCCTCAGGAATAGTTCTGTAGGCTTCCTGAAGGACATTCAAAGCTCTTCTTTGGATGTTGGCTGCCTTTTATTCCTCTCTCTGTCAAGATGATCCCACAATGCTTCAATAATATTAAGGTCCGGGCTCTGGGGAGGCCAATCCACGACTGATGGTGCTCCATTGTGCGTTTTTCTACCCAGGTATGCTTTTACTGCATTGGCAGCATGTTTGGAATCCTTGTCATGCTGAAAAATGAAGGCAATCAGACACTTCCCACATCGTACTGCATGGTGGGTTAAAGTCTGATGGTACTTTTCCCATCAGATTTTCCAATTCCATCATTTTAAAAGATCTCTACTTGTAAGACACGACCGGCGGAAATGCAGCCCCAAACATGACAAAGCCTCCACCATGTTTTGCGGATGGCTGTAGACACTCACTATTATACCTCTCTCCTGACCTCCTCTGTACATATTGACAATGATTTAAATCGGAATGCATCACTCCATGAGACCTTCCATATCAGTGGCTTCTTGACAGCCACCTGAGACGAGCCTTCTGATGAGGCGTCATTCAACAGCACACTGTTCAACTCAAGGGCCAGATGTATCCCAGGTCTGGTGTCAAGTCAAGATATGCCAAGTTGTTGACTAATAGCTCTTTGGGAATCAGCTTGTTGGTGCGTATATCTGGCATTTTCTTTGTGTATTCAAATAAAGGAAAAAAATTATATGTTTTTGTGACATGCTGCTAGTAAGAAAGTGCCTAAAGACACTATTTTAAATTGGTGTTATGGTCAGATATGAGGACTGGACTGAAAATGAGTCACATGAGACCTTCAGAAAGCCTGGAAAACTATTGCGCAAAACCACTTTTAAAAAAATTACAAGTTTGGCTCCCTGGAAGCAAAGTATGAAGAAATGAGGAGTTATTCAACACTATTGCACAACGCTGCACATCCAAACCTTATTATCCAATAAGAAATTAGGTCCTGTTCTGTATCTTGTTGCATTTTGCTGGCTGAAACGAATTAACACTGAGGACCTCCTGTCATGAAGTCATGACCATGAAACAAAGATGGGCCATCTAAGTAGGATAGAAGGCAGCACAACTGTTTACACATGATTGTGTTTTGTACAGACTTCAAACTGACTTTAATGAATGATTTTATCACATCATTTTAATCAATATATGTATGTATTTATTTTACTTACCTATGGCTCATCTGGGCGCCCCGCAGACTCGACATTGTATCTTCTAAATTCTGGCGTAGGTCAAGAACATTCTGCACAGTCCGCTTCCTCTGGGACTCGGGGTCTGTGGGTCAGTCATGCAGAAGCAAAGGTTATAAAACATTTAAAAGGTCACAATAAAACTCAGACATGTGGAGTTCTGCGCTGTTTTAATGTTGAAGCAATCTGTTTATTACCTCCACATGCATATTTGACCTGCATCCTCTGTGTAAGAACATCTCCCATGCATGTTCACATCATTACGCAGCCAAATGTTGATCCATGGGCAGTTTTCACCATGGTAACCCTGCTCTACCCCTCCCTCTGAACTGATGTGGTACATCCTAAAAATGAAACACCGGAAGGCTGCCTGTGACTTAGACGTGCCACCAGGGGGATTCATACCACACCAGGATTGCTTTCATTTTCTTTCTAGAGATTTTCTGATCTGCTGAGCATTACCTCAGAGTCACTCGGTTCAAGTAACAAAGCTCACTATAAGCTGAGCTGCAGCCAGAACAGCTTCACTAAAGGTCAGCTCATTTGGACCATGCTCTATGCAGTCTAAAACATAGAGTCAGTGGGTTGTGCATGTCAAATCAATATTACAGTACAATTAGGAACACTGTTGTGTTTGCTGTAACAAATGAGAGAAGCCTCCTGTCACATAAACGCAGCAAGCCGGGATTTTCCCCAGTAGCGTTGAGGCAATAACCCTCAGGCAGGAAGAAATTAATATTCAATGCATTAACTGCAAAGGCTGAAGGAGAGGCGAGGATGTCAGGGGACCACAAGTCAAATCATGTGCTGTTCTCATAAGAAGATATTGAACTAAATCAACGGAGTGTATACAGTGTGTGAATTGTAAGCTTCAATTTTACACAGTTTACACATTCAAAAGCATTTAATGCGCTTGTTGAAAGTTGAACTAAAGTCTTGTTTATTATAGAACATCCAATACATCTAGCCAGGATTACTGGGAAAAAAAAAACCCACTGAGTTTCCTAAAGCGTGCGTGCCTCAGTGTACTGTAATATACAGTAGCTGTATATTACATGTGCAAAATATTGACGAGCTCTAATTTACGAGTCTGTGAGAGCTAGACCAGAATGAAATATTGATTTCAACGTCGGTGTCATTCTGACAGAAAACTGTCTGGCTCTGTAGCTTTTTTGAGTAAAGATTGCAGTGCAGCTGGAATGCTACAGTACAAACCGCAGCTAAAGTCAGCCAAGAGTTTACTCCATTGTTCCCCATGCAAAAGACACTCAGCAGTTCTTGCCACTGCCAGCAGAAAATTAAAATGTGGACACTTACGAATCATTATTTTGCATTTTATCTCACACATGAACTGATCTCGTTGAACAGTTGTTAATCTTTGAACGTTTAAAATGTAACATATTGCTTTGTGGGATCGCTAGCAGATGTGACACGAATTTCAAATAGAAATGGTATAGAGTGACTTTACTGCGCTGCACAGTAAAATACACTATCCTGTTCTTCAGTTATTTATCTGTTTGTAGTCTGGAGGCCTGTGTCTGCATACACTGGGAAAGGCACCAGTTTCGTAGGTTTTTCACTTATTTGATATTATCAGAAAGAACACAAATATGTCCTTAATATGAGAACAGCAGATGTGTCCACTGAGCAATAAATCTTTTGTCATATTGCATTCCTATTCAGCCTTCTAAATTACTTTGTCATTAATTCCTGGGGATATACTATTCCTTCGCCAGGAATGCCGGACACAAAGCACACATGTGAATCGCATCTGTTGTGAATATATAATGTAGGCAGTATGCTCTGTGCTCTTGTGTAGTGGTGCTGTGGTACCCTGCATTGCAGTGAGGTCTACGATAGGAAGGAAAACTCGGACAGAATACTGAAGCAGATCTGAATCGGGGAAGTCCTATGAATGATGCAACACTTCAGGAAGTGCTCCATATACTCACAATGCAGGACAAGATAAAATCCTGGCAAAATTAATTCGAAAACAGACTACAGGCCCTCAGTAATTAACCCTACAAACACTGCTGGAGCGACATTAAAGAACCTGCATGTTGCACCGAGTCACTGAGAAATTCAACAGCATGGACTTGCAGCTTTTTTCAACCTCATTTTTTAGGGCTGTTTTTAGGATAAATTTCACATGGAAATTAGACAAGTTGGCAGAAAGAGATAAAAAGATTGCTTTAGGGCAAAAATGAAGAGCAGGATGTTTTTCCAGCTCATATGAACCTTTTCTTTACAGAGGCAGATGTAGAAAATGCCAACTGTGACTAATGATGCAAAAGGGAGGTAAACCATCACTTATTACCATCACTGTCAAAAAGTCTGTATTTGTGGAGCGGTAAAGATACATTAACTCATCCTTAGTTCCTACCTTTTTAATTATTAGTTAGTTTGTTATTTACATTTTGTCTTCATTCTTAAAAAAAACACTACTGATTGAGATAACAAGAGTCTCCAACTATGATACTGGAAATACTACCTTCAGAGAAATAACATGAAAATGACTTTTTTTGTGTTTAAAAAGTTAACTCATGTAAAAGTTAGCTTCTCTGATGCTTGTGTGCCTCTGTAGCTTCAAAAAAAGGGCAAACATGACCCTGATATACAGTACACCACCTTTCCAACGCTGATAGATGGAGGCCACTGCTACTTGTGGAGATCTGGCATAACAGATCCCAATTATGGCAAAATGAGATTAGCTCAACCCCGTGTTGTCTGGAGTAGATGGTGTTTATCAGATGTATTTCTGTCTGTGCTACTCTGGTTGCTTTTTTTTTTTTTTTTTTTTGGTGGACTTGTTCGTTTTGTAATGACGTGCATCACTTTCAACTTATCCCACATCAAACACCGAGCAAACTCTGCTGCTCTGTGAAGCTATTCTAGATCTTAAGAGAAAGTTGTTCTTTTGTTGTTGTTTTTTTAATGTATTCCCGTGCATGAAACCTTGTGGTGGTGGTATGTGATGCTCCAGTTTTATCTGCAGCACAAACAATGGTTAAATTAATTCATTACCTTACTAACTAAGATGACCATTCTTGTCCTATTGGTAAACAAAAAGACCCTCTATGCTCATAAATAAATGCATCCTTTCAAGGAGCTCATAATGAGATATGCTGCAGAAGCAGAGCACAGCAGTGAGCATTAACTAGGCCTTGAATGTACTGCAGACTATAAATAAAAAGATCCTTTTGCAGTAATAGGCATGTCCACTGTAAAGGTACTGTAAAATCACTAAAGAAAATCTGTTATACTGTCCTCAACACAAAACAATAACATTAAAACTTAGACGACTTTCCACATTTCCATGTTTCCTGCTCTTTGGAGGCTGTTTTTCTCTTTCATAGTTCATTAAAATTATAAAACCCCCTTTTTTCAAAAAATAATGACTTTCATTTGAGGCAGAGGAATACAGATATATCACCCCTAAACATTAAGCTGCAAATGTAGGCTAATGAAGCAGACATGGGTGTGGTGCAGAATCTACAGAACTCTCAGCAGTTTTGGTTGTGGCTCCGCTTAATTGCACAAAAGGGATTCGAGTAAGACGCTGACATCTCTAATATCCAGCACAGTATAAAGTTTCTACTGCTCTGTGTGGTAAGTGTAACCAACATGAATGACAAATATCCATGCACTAATGAAGCATGGATAACAGATCAAATCGTCACAGATGTTCATTAAGTGTTCATTAAGATGCAGCAGGAAACATGATGGCATTGAGCTGAATGGAAGAAAAAATGTTTGCTTGTATGTGAATGAATTTAAGGACAGAGATTAAGTGTTGTTTGAGACGTGCGCACTAATATGGCATTTTATATACTTCACTAGATTGGATTTTATGTTCAGTGCATCCAAAACACAGATGATAATTAGATACACAACACACCTACAATTATACAAAAAGGTATCTATTTAGAAAGAAAAGAAATCAAATGATTACAGTCACAGTCACCACCATATAATGATCAAGACCCATATTAATCATTAAAGCCTTGCTATTACTAAACCTGACCTACACCTACACCTCCACCTCCAGAGACAAAGCCATTTTCTTTGCCATTTGCAGTGTAGTAGTACACTGGGTGTAAACCATCTGTCAGCGCTCTGCAGATGAATGAAGCTGGGAGGAGGCTAAATGTGTCTCTGTGCCTAAAAGGAACTGAATATGGCATGCTGTTATTCCCATTTCTGGTTTTTGGAAGCATATGTGGAGAACCGGATGGACCCTCGAGTGCATCTGCACATGTTGCCGCAAATGAGAGTCTTTCGGAAGGAGATCAGCCTGTTGGTAATAATCCAGAACCCCCACAGCCCCCCTGGGGTTTCATGCAATCAGCTGGCAATGTTATGACAGCAAGCGAACCTATTTCACGCAATCAAAGCCACCAAGGCACAGAGACCTGAGTAGCATGCTAGAGGAATAAGAATAATGGAGCATCAACTAACTGAACTGCGTCCGCCTTCAATAAAATAAGAGCAGCGTGCTTTGCGAGCATGTGGATCTCTTTGTGCTTTTTTTGCCCCCACAGTCGGTGAGCTGTGTAAAATCTGTTTCGGGGGAAATGTGGACCAGCAGCAGCAAGCAGGTGCCGTGCGGTGGCCGTTTCAAAGGGGGCGTGTTGCTCGTTTGAAAATTGTACAAGCCGGGCTCTTGGTTTGTAGCACAATATATTTTAGAGGCCCAGGGGTGGAAAAGGCATTAAGACTTCTCTGCTGTACTCACCTAACATCTGACTGAAGAGCAGCTGCTCCAGGTCACCCAGCACTGTCACCACCAGCTCTGGGTCCACTTTCAGGAAAGGTTTGTCTGCCCCTTCCTCTCCTTGGCCCTTGGCGCCGGATTCCCCTCCAGCTCCAGCTCCAGGTTTCTTTGCATTGGCCTTTGCCTTGCTGGAGAGGATCTCATCATCTGATTTTCCATCCTCAAGTGCTTTGCTCAAAGGCTTCACCTCAGCATAAGGACCACGAGGTATGCGGCTCTGCTTGTTCAGGGCAGAGGGAGCAGCCAGAGGGCTGAAGGGCTTGGGTTTACCTTGGAACAGTGAGTGTTCAGATTTGGATAGGTTTCGAGAAAGGGGGGCACCCCCTCCAGCACAGTTGCCACCCCCTGCTGTCTTTGGCTTGCCCATCTTGGTCTGCCCTGCTCCGGGCTTGGCCATGTCATCGCACCACTTTGGCTCATAAAGGTGTAACTTCTTCTCAGCATCAGTGAGCACAGCCAGGTTTGTCATAGACCTCTGCTTGCGAAGATTGGAGGGCACCGGTATCCTACCCTCAGAACTACCTGCCCGGTAAACCTTTAGTTCCCCTCTCTGTGTGCTCTGGGGCACTCCAGGCTTGGCCCTCTTAGCTGCCATACCAACTCCTTTGCCATCTGCTTGGCCGTATGCCTTTGTACTATCCGTCCTTTCCATCTTCAAATCTCCTTCTCTGCCTTTTGTACTATTACCAAGCATTCCTCCTGCATGAGACCATGTCAAAAAACATCAGGAGGGAGAACACAGGCTTCTACACTTCCTTCTCCTTGTGCAACAATCATACATAGAAATGCTCCCTTTAAAGCAATCCTGCAGCCGTCTCTTTCCTTCCTCTGTCTCCTTTTCTTCCTGACAGGCTGCTGCAGCTGCAGCTGTTGCAGTGCTGCCCAGGCGCTCCCTTTTTCTCCTTCCTTTCAGTCCTCCTTTCCTCTTTTTTCCACAGTCCTCCCTTCAGCACACCCTTCTGCCGCTGAACCACGCAGCAGCAGAATGACAGCGGCGGAAGACGCAACAGCGCACCCTCCTCCCCCTGCTCTCTGCTGCCTCTCCCTCGCCTCCGCCTTCCCTCCCATCCTCCCTCCTTCTTCCTTCATTTTTCCTTCATTTAAAGATGCTTTGCTATGTCTCAGCGGAATATGTGAAACGCAGCCGAATGAGGAGAAAAGATCATCTGTGGTGTTTTTTTTAAAAACCAGGCACAGTTTTCCTCCAACACACCATGTTATCGCTCCATCTCCTCTGATTCCTTTGTTCTTCCCCTCCCCCTTCCTCACCTCCCACCTCACTGTTCAATACTCTTAACGTGATGCATGAAGTGTGCTAGTGGAGGGGTTATTAATGTGTGAAGTGATATCCATTTACATGTGTAATGATGTCCTACAACATGAATATGGATAGCTGCCACAACCCCACACAATGCAACAACTGGAGGAGCCACATCATCTCTTGATCCTGTATGAGATTCACATTTATTTAAGATATCTATTCTGCATTTACAGATATAGTCCTGCCATGAGTGGACCTCTAGTCATACTATATCAACAATGAGTTTGAAAGATATTATACATAATGTCAACAGATGAAATAAGGAAAAGTAATTGGATAGAGAAAAAAAAGGGGAAGAAATATGACTTAAAATACAGTGTATCTGCCAAAAGGGTGACTTCACTTTTGCAGACTGAGAGAGCAACAAGATGTGCCAGTGTAAGCAAGTAACACACCCAAAACCACACTTTGGAAATATCTTTAAGTCACCGAAAGATGCATTTACACACACACACACACGCACATTAAACTGCAAATCCAGTCACATCGTTTCGTGCAGGGTTTATTTGCTGACATACGAGTGTAATCATCTTTCAACATTAGACACAGCCGCCGCTGAAGAGGATTCGGGAGGCTCTGCAACACTCGCATGCAGGGCTGCTCCATGGAAACTACTCGCTCTCATTGCCTGCATGTCATCTGCATCAGACCTGCACAACCACAGCTGCCAAAGAAACACCAAACTGTGGCAATGCCAACATGTTAATAAGTAATCTCACTCCACAGGAACATTTAAAATGTACACAATAAACTTAACCAGCATGACCGAAAAAGACCACGCTACATGGTGCAAATCCACCGGATATGTTTGACCTGCTTGCTACAATGTCCAGAGGGTTCAACTTTAACTCTCACAATAGGCTGGCAACACACTCCAATGACTTTTTTATTAGGCTTTCGGAGCACCTGGTGTGGCTCATGGACTAGCAACCCTGTTTGATCTGGCAATTACTTCCTGGAACAATGTCAACTCTTGTTCCTCCACATCACGAGTTCCAAGCCTCCCTGCCTGACTCTAGATCACTGCCGGTGACCTCACTCTCATCATGCATGAATAACTGGTTTGTTTAGGGGAGTGGGGATTTCATAATGAATCATAAGATCGCAAATTCCCCACAAGCCTCCTATACATAAACATTGCGTCACACATTGACAAAACGAATACCTTCTATCAAGTGATGGTGCAAGTCCATTAGTGGGTTGATTGGTTCATTTGGTCCAGACTGAAATATTTCAACATCTACTTCTGGAAAGAAAAAGTATCGTTTCTAGAGGACACATCCCATTACCTTTAACTATTACAAATTTTGTCCAGCTATTGGTATTTTCCCTCAGAAATAACTTTCAATTTAATTTTCCTCCAGTGCTTTTCTAGCTTACAACACTGCTAATTATGTTAGCATGCGAAAACTGACACAGAGAACATGCTAAACATCGGGATACGTTTTGCCTGGATTTATATGCAGAACACCAGTGCGCCTGTAGCATTTATGGCACAGTGCAGATTTATTTGCTTTGCAAAGCACAGGAAGGGAATTTGGGAATACAGGCAGCACAGATGCTATGAAGACATATTTGTGTGCAATCTTCCAAAAAGCAAACAGCAGCCTGATGGTGCTAAAGCTTTGTGTAGGTAGAATAATATAAAAGGGCCAATCAACCGCACCAACACAAACAAGAATGTGTCACATTACAGGTAATTCCATATATTTTTGACACTGACCTAGGATGAGAGTACACATCAACAACATGTACACTTCAGTGACTGCCACCTTTAGAATTACTCACAGAACTGTATTTTTGTGTTTGTAGGGTTCAGGCCAGTAAATATTGAAGCTCTGTCGCCACCAGTTCTCAAGAGCGAGGTGGGTGGAGCTGAATTTTTAATTTGATTTCTTACATATGTGGGTCTGATTCACATCCTCCAGCTGGCCATCTGAGTGAATGCAGGTGTGCGTGTGTGTGTGTGTGTGTGTGTGTGTGTGTGTGTGCGCACCCATGGCAAGACAGCTACACAGCTGTCTGCGGTGCGTTTCCCTTTCTCAGCGCATGTAATCATTTTTGGGGTGCTCAGCTGCTATGATGCAATGCACCAAGGAACATCAGGCAGACCAACACATGCGATCGAAGGAGAAAACCACAGGAGTCACATGCACAGTACTGGGCGTCCAGACAGAATGTGAAAACAGACCTATTGCATTCTGCCAGTATTTAGTTATAATGGTTTGTGCCACGCTGAGGGTGGAGAATGAAATTTTCTAAGTAGCCACCATCATTCAATGAACTGAGTGGGAATATGATTGCCACATTTTCCCACTCGGGATGTTGGAGTCTCTCCACTTCCCATGCCATTGCCACTTCCAATGAATGCAAATGTGGGTTCCTAAAAAGAACCCAACATCACCGATTTGGGATACGTTTGGTTTTAATCACACCCAACGGACCGGCAAAGAACCTAAACAACAACCCACTTGCAGCCTCATCAGTGCCCAAATAGGTGGGGATAACATATACTGTTAAATAAACATAACTGTGCAGTCCTAGTTCTCAAACATTACTTTTTACAACTACTACTACTTTTCAGCCCCCTTCAATCTCACAGCATAAAGATATATTAATCTTTATTAATTACTGCCCTGATGTGTTAAAGATTGAAGTCAGTGAAACAGCATACATGATATAGCACAACTGTCAGTTCCCATTAGCACATGCTTTGAAATCCACCTTACAGGCTTATATTGATTACATTTTCAAGGAGGCAGACGCAATTATCCAGCCTGCAGTGGTCACTGCCTACACCTAACCACAATGATTTTGTCACTGCTTTGAGAGAAGCACACATGCACCACGCTGCTTAGAAAAGCTGATATTGTGTATGCATGATATCCCTTAAATATAACACAAGTTTACATTTGTATCAAGATCTCTGGAGGAAAACCCGCCCGTCCTCTGCACCTCCCTAAACAACGCATTGACCCCAACGGCGAGCACAGGATCAGTCACATTTTGTCTCAAAGTTCAATTTTTCACTTTAGATTCTTATTCATCACAAAGTACTTTCAAGAATCAGATCCAAACTCATTCTGCAGCAATCCAGCAACAACAGCCACACGGCCAGAGCCATTAGAAACCATCTGCCCAAGATTATTGGAACAATCTACCTTCCATGTGGCTTGACAAAATGTTTGCAGGTATACCTAGCAGACTGGGTGCTGTATTTACATTAAGCACCTAAAAATCTTTGCAGAGAGCTGCAGGTCGAAGCAGAGAATCAAAAGCACATGTAAAGATTATGTTGACGTCATATGATACAAGTGTCTAAATAGAAACCTAATGGAATCATTGTGTTAGCTGGGATGTGAGGAGCCTGAGAGATGAATAATTATGTTTTTTTGTTTCCATCATTTGATGAAAATGAGCAAAAAAATAAATAAATAGCTCAAACTGTAAGAAACAATAGCAACGGTAAAATGATCTTGTAAAGTTCAAACTTTTATCAGAGCGATTAAGTTGCTGTTTATGAAGCACCGAGTTTCCCCATCCTTAAACTCACCAGAGATCTGAACAGTTGTTTCTGCTAAATGGAGCCGTCATTGTTGCAAACATATTTTATCTTCCAGCTAACATGTGGCTGAAGACATGACAGCTTACAACGACACAGCTCTCTGAAGTGAAGTGTCCCCCAGGTCTTTTCACTGGGGAGGAGAGGAACTCCCAGACAGGAGGTGAAAGCTGATCTTCCCATCAAACCACTCAGTCTCTCAGTCCTGCATCTGTCCTGTCTCAGCAGAGGACCACTCACTTGCTGGTCTGCGCTCTCCCAGAGGAGGCTGGCTGAAGGCTCTCAACCCTCAAAGTGATTAAGATAATTAAGAAGTCAGTTAAAGGGTTTTCTAATATCCCAGTGCAATTATATGAGGTCATTTTCAAAGTCTGTGCGATTCGCGTGGTCAATAAATAAGCCACATATGTAATTTAAAATAACATACAGCTCAGGTTTGTTATTTGGACCTTAATCACAATAATAATTCAGACATTACTGCTATTTTAGTAGCTGCAATAGAAACGAAAGATAAATAAATAAACAAATTAAAATATATAGAATGTCATTTAATATTTCACGCAAAGGGTAACTGCTAACAGGAAGCCTTTCAGTGCTGATGACAGATACATTGTAAAACTTAAGGAAATGTGTTGCTTATTTCTAGTCATATCACACTTCAGTTTGTTTTTGATAAACACTGCTCAAAAAATAAAAGGGACACTTATCAGAGTATAGCATCAAGTCAATTAAGCTTCCGGGCTATTGATCTGGTCAGTTAAGTAGCAGAGGGGGTTGTTAATCAGTTTCAGCTGCTTTGGAGTTAATGAAATAAACAACAGGTGCACTAGAGGGACAACAATGAGACAACCCCCAAAACAGGAATGGTTTTACAGGTGGAGGCCACTGACAACTTTTCTCTAGTTTTGAATTTGGCTAGGGTCAGTGTCACAATTCCTGGACACCACAGAGGTTGCACAGGTAGTCCAACTGCTCCAGGATGCCATTATCAGAAGGTTTCCTGTGCTTTCCAGCCCAGTCTCAGGAGCATGGAGGAGATTTCAGGAGACAGGCAGTTACTCTAGGAGAGCTGGACAGGACTGTAGAAGGTCCTTAACCCATGAGCAGGACCGGTATCAGATCTTTTGTGCAAGGAGGAACAATAACACAGTCAAACCTCCAGCAGGATGCCGACTCTGCCCGACTGCGTTTAGTCCAAGAAAGCAAATGTTTGTGAAAAATGTACACAAAACAGCTGAGGTGTTGGCATAATCTTGTCATTTTTGGGACTTAGTATAGCTAGAGATCAAGTGGCAACCTGAAAACGTGCCAAAATCTTCATTTCCTCTAATGGCCATCCGACTCTGGCTCCAAAAGGGACCTGCCAAAGTCCCGTGTTAAAATGTCCAACTTCTAAACATGCTTACAGACTGGCACACATTTTTTTTTAACACTATAACTAAATTGTCCCTTCATAGGAACTTCACAGGGATGAATTTTGCTAATACAGTTTAACCAGAGCATTAATAGGACAACATTGTCTGCTAATCAGTCCAGCTAATTTGAATCAACATGGCTTACTGTGTGGCTGAATGTACCAACTACCCATCCAAGACTAAGCCTGTGCTCCAGTTTTGGTCATTGAACTTCTGTATTTCATTCATGCCATTTATACTCATACACAGCCATGTCCACGACCTGGTCTGCTATTTAATGTCATTTTATTTTATCACTAGTTGGTTGCCAGGCAACATGATGGCCACATAATATGTCATATATATCATACTGAAATATTCAAGTTTTATGGATATAAATGAATTAGATGTTACTGTGGTGAAATGAAAATGATATGATGCTTTTACAAGGTGTTACAGGTGCATAAATGCTACAAAGTGGTCATTTTAGTCCATTGGTAGGTGGTTGCTAGGTGATATGATTGCATCATAATGTTTAATATAAATAAGAATATAATATCCTTTTGTTATATATTTAAATTAGAGGTTAAACAATACTTTTATAAGGTGTTATACGTTATAGGTGCATAAATGCTACAAAAAAGAGAAATAACACAAAACAATGTCACACTTGAAGAGTCAAAACTGGACTTCAGACCCAATGGATGACATCATTAATGATGTCATAGTGGCATCTATGCTAGTCTATGCAATAACCTCTATTGTTTACATGCACATTTTTAGCTGTTTGTCTGTGATTATCTGAAAAGATTAACAGTGTTTTGATGTTTAACCAGTTCATCGCTGTTACTGGTTGTGACAGTTCTGAAAAGAATCCACTCATTTCACAACAATGGGTAAAATCAAGTTTTAATATTAAATTATAAAATAATAAAGCTTCTGTATACCAGTTTCACAACAGACATGTTTAAGCACTAATTCTGTTCTGTGGTGTCTGATCATTTCCTTCAATTAATATCACTTACTTATAGAAGAAGAGCGTTAATGAAATAGTCTCTGTCTAATTGAATTGAACTGATTCGTCACACTGGTATCTTCGCCTTCACTTGGAAAAACGAATTCCTTAAAACAATGAAATATTGAGCTGTTTATGCGCACACATCATGTCTGTATTACAGTGTCTAAGCAACAGGATGTGTGAAACACAGGGCTGTTGCAAACACAACATTCAACTTTTAATGTTTTACACAGCACACACATAAACTCTAGAAATCTGGTTATAATGGGCCCATCAGAGATGTCAAAAACATTTATAAACAATGCTGCATGAACTGCGCCGTGTGATTTGAGAGAAGTTCTCTCTGCCAACGATCGGTTTTCCCACGTGAAGATAAAGAAAGAAGTGAAATGCTTCAGGAAATCCTGATGAACATAACAGGTGGTACAAGCGGTATAAAGATTTTGTTGCGAGTTGGCTGCAGATTTGGTGAGAACAACTGTCACGCTGAACAGAGTCCAGTGTCAACACTCGCCCTTATAAAAGCTTGGGTGTTACAGGATGCAATATAATACAAACGGAAAAACTTTTTTTTTTTTTGCTTAAACTGCCTGACCCCCTTTGGTTTTTAACTGAGGTTAAACTGAAGTTGGATTTTCAAAGAATTAAGTAACTTTTTGGGGATAACAACAATAAAAAAGATTCAAAGGACTTAGTGAATTGATTTTAAGTCAAAGACTAAATTTTATGGACTTCAAATTTAGTGGGCTTCTATTAAGAGCCATTTAAAAGTTTGTGAAACTCCTTGTCACAGGCAGCACATGTGAGTGTTTCATGCATTTTGGGGGCATTTGTTTGCCTTAAGTGTATAATAAAGAATGGGATAGCAGACACAATATTTATGGTCTTTACCTTAAATTCTATGCCACTTCAACCAAAGAGTTGCTTATGATTCTAATATATATCAGCTTATATGAACGAGACATTAGGAACAACTGCTTTACATCATCAGGTGTGTCCAGTGTTCCACAATTGGAAAGATTAATGGGTGGAGTTTCCAGAAGACTCACCTAGATCATCACAACAGACCTCCATGGAGTCAGAGGAGCAGTCGCTCAGATCATCCAGGAAGGTATCCGCGTCCTCGTGAACGTGAAACCTGCAGAAAAAAGAACAAACTGGTTGCAGTTTAAATCCATGTCTGTCCAGACTTAACATGTGACCATTCAGAAATAAAATGTCATCATTTAATCAGATTAATTTGTGTGAAATTTTGTCACAATTGAGTGTTGGCAAAAATGTGTTGTGTGAGGTCACAGTGACCTTGACCTTTTACAACCAAATTCTAATCAGTCCATCCCTGAGCACAAATGAATGTTTTTGAAAACTTTTTGAAAACTTTTTTTTTTTTAAAGAGACCATTAAAAATAATAACAATAAAAAAAAGACAGATATTAATGAGGGTGCATCATATCCTTTGTGTCCTGGAAATAAACTGCAATCTACTTCATATCTTTCTATCTTAAAAGGTGAAACACTGCCCTCACCTGAACCTAAAGGGAGCAACAGCAGCCATATTGACCTGTCCTGGCTCGCTCCCTCTGCGTGGCAAGTTGAGTGTCTGATGGGAAGGCTTGTTTGAAGAAGACATATAAGCCTGAAGACTTGAAGATTTGTTGAACGCCTCCCTGGCAGAAGCTCCCAGGTCCTGGTTGGAGATGTTCCTCACCTCTTTTTGGAAGTTCTCCATTCCAGCTGAAGACACCCCTGGTATCTCATTCCCATTTGCATTTTTACTATAAAGAAGTCGTCCTCTTCTGTAGCCTGCCTGAGCATTAGGT
The DNA here is from genome assembly GCA_034780415.1 of Cichlasoma orientale. Lineage (NCBI taxonomy): Eukaryota > Metazoa > Chordata > Actinopteri > Cichliformes > Cichlidae > Cichlasoma > Cichlasoma orientale. The sequence continues at coordinate 768,446 of JAVDPK010001828.1, read as the reverse complement.
GGGAGCTGCCGCAAAGTGTCTCCCTCTTGTGCATTGTCCAGACTCCTCTGACGATACTTTCCAAAGGTCCAGTTCTTGTTAGTGTTTCTTCTTAACTGGAGGTCTCTCAAAGCTTTCTGGGTTGCCGTGTTGCTGCGGAGGTCTGATGTGTCTTTAGAGCGTGGAACTTCCCTCTTTGGTACCTGAGGGCTGCTGTGTGCTGAGCAGGTTCCATCAGCTCGTGCTGCAGCTGCCGGGCTTCTATGAGAATACATGCTAGTCTTTTGCTGCAGCAGGTGGTTCTTTAAAGCTGCGCCTCTCAGCAGCTCTGCAGGGCCCGAGGAAGCAGACAGTGAAGAATACGCAGGCCGTCGTTTGGCGCTGTGCTGATACTGAATTGTGGGATTAGGGAGGCCGCTGTATTGCTCTTTGGGACCCGCCTTTGATACAGGCATCATGCTTCGAGGTGAAGGCAGACTCGAGCTGACACCTGCGTCACTCTGCCTCTGAGATATGACTTTGATATTCACTCCACTGCTCATGGTTGTTGACAGTTACTGGTCTGAGATCTGGGGAAAAAAATTTCAGGAAAAATAAAAATGGTGCAACAGTTACAACAAGTACAACACAAAAATAGATTTTCGCAACAGCAGCAGTAATATTAGAAACTGTAGCAGTTCAAATGTGATAATAGAGCTTCAAATTTTTAATTTTGCCTTATTATTATTTTGGTTTATTTCAGGTTAGTTCAGTTCCAGTGTCAAGGTTTAACCTTGATATTTAGAGGTGGGGGTTGTTAGGGTGGGGGGAGTACTATCCTGCTGTTACTGATAATTGACTGACATAGCAGGGTCATCAGCTAATGTGCTCAACTGAGCCTTCCAGGCTAAAAAAGATGGCTCAGATGAACTGTTCAGTCTCTCTTTTCTAATCCACCTAGCATCATCACTCTTTAATGTTTGTGGCTTGGTTAGCTTATGTTTAATAAATGATCTTTTGTTTAAGTAAACCTCTCGCGTGGACTCCCTCTGTGTCACCTATGTTGAGCCAGTTTGTGATAAATGTTCTACAGAGTTTAATAGTTGTAGTATACTGTACAGTGACAGAGTTGGGTTTGCTCTTATAAGGTTTTGAGGAAAAGAAGTGTTAGAAACAGGATAATAATTTGCTAATAATGCAATAATAACAGTGTCACAGATGACTTTAAAATGCAGACAGACAGATATACATGCACTCAACAGCCACAACAATATGCAGCAAATATAGTTCTTTCAAACCGCTGCTCAACAAGAGATCAGCAAATCAGTTGCTAGCATCCCATCATATGAGAGTGGAATCAGACTTTTCATCTAACACTGAAAAATTGTGTACTGAAAAGTATCATCTTTGTTTGACATTTTCTAAATGTAAGCGGCCTTTTTACAGTCAAATCTCAAATTTACGCTAAAAATTTCAATTAAAATTTTTTTCAAAAAAAAAAACAGTATTTTAAAACTTAATGTGTAAATTAAAATACATAAACGTGTATGCGTAGAAATCTATCTTTGCCGTGCACGATGGATAACAAGCTTTCTTTAGAGATTTATATCTTACTAAATCCTGTGAAACAGCTGCACATTCCAGGCCGTCTGCTTCACAGACAGAGAGAGTTTCTAACCACATGACTTACTGAGGGAATACGAGCATGAGCGAGTGGGAAAGAAGAAAGAGGAGAAGATGGTTTGAGGGGAAGGACCATTATACCATTATGTATCGATTACAGCATCAAAGTAGCTTGAAGGTCTAAAAACCAGACTAGTCACCAGTTCAAATTCCTCACCGGGGTAAAAAACTGAGATCAGAAAAGTCTCATTATGTTTGTGTACCATTTGATTGCACCTCTACATGAAGCAGTGAAGCAGCTGATTTGAGGCAAGAAAAAAAATCCACCTTAAATAACCATCAAAAACAGTGTTTTTTTTTTTTTTAAGAAATAGATTAAATTGTGTCCAAAACAAGACAAAGAAAAATCAAACAGTCTAATTTCAAATTAATCAAAGCACCATGTGCATTTAAAAATATGCCATATGTTTCAACAGCTTTGCCTAATGTATTCTTGGTCCTTTACCCACAACCTCCAGTGTGAATCATGCTGTGAAAGCCAGTGGCAGACTGACACCATTTGGCACATGCAGTCGGAGGATGGCTCCTTTCAGGCCATGCCAACACCGTCTGTCCCCATCATGGCCAGCAGACAGCACCTCTCCCATAAAGATACAATGTGGGGGCTTCAACGGTCCCACGACCACAGTCCCTGCTTCCCATCATCCCGTCATCTAATGCTGATAACTTTACAGAGGTCCCCAACAACTGAAATTTCAGTAGAGCATGACCCTGAACAATAAAAACCACCTGAATGGCCTTAGCGAGGACACGTTTCCTGACTGGATGGTGATTTCCTTTCCTTATCTGGAGACCCTACAAACTATGTGTGAAGTCATCAGTTTAAAATTTTATTTTAAAAAATTAATTAAGTTTGGCCACTTCAAGGTTCATGGTTGTTCTCTCTCTATATATTTTTATAAATACTTTCTATGTAAAAATGACGGCAATTAAAATGCCTAACTACTGGATAAGAAAAAAACCAATACAACAAGCTAAACAACATGGTTTACAATAAGGAGCTATTCTGACTGACCATCCATAGAATTAAAAAAAAAATCCTAAAACATTTTCCAAACACTTCATGTTTGTCCTTTAATATACCTGTATATGTCATTCATTCTAGTGCAAAGTTTAATGTAATGTGACTTATCCGCTGCAGACAACTGTTTTTCTTTTTCCAAAAAAAAAGTATTTTTTTGACATTTAAAAAATTAAGGTTCATTTCATATTTATTATATTTGTGTCTTTCTGAGTTACAGCATACACCACTTCACCACAAATGCTCACTTTCATGTGATGAAACGTGATTTTAGGCTAAATAAATCACCTGGACTTGTTGACTTTTGATACAGCAGTAGTTTTAGTAAATATTACAAATGTTATTGCAATTGCTGTTATTTTTTACTGTAATTTAAATTTAATTTGGAACATTTTATAAATAAATAGCAGGGTGTGATCCTCATTGACAAAGATAGTGCGTTTCTGCTTATCACGTTTTCATCTCCAATAAAAAAGAAAAACTTTTTTTTAAATCTATACTGACAGCTAAATAAGTTCTTCATCTTACCTGAATAAATGAACGTCCAACATCTGTCAGTCTTCCACACAGAGACAATAAGCAGTGTGATGTGCAGGCTAACTTGCTTTCAGAGATGAGCTACACTTATCAGGGAGATGCAGCTTAGAGTAACACAATTTAGACCCACGTGCTGCTTTAAAGAGAGCTGTGGCAAATCAGTGCTAGACAACGGGAAGTCAGTGAGAAAACTAGAGGGAAACTGCATGCCTCCTACAGCCCCACAATCTCCAGTTTCTCTTTTCTTCCCAGAGGCCACACATACACACACACACCTACTTCACCTATTATGACCAGACATCGGTGAGTCATACTTGAGTCTTTTGCCAGTGACATCATGTGTCACAGTTCAAATGTGACTTTAAGATCTCTCTCTTTATTTCAAACCATGCCAGTCTTTCACCATGCCATCATCAAAGCATCTTGCCAACGCTACAAAGAGCTAAAACTGCCACAGTCCTCCAAACCTATAATCAAGCAAGAAGGCCAGACTAAAGATACTTTCACAGATCAACATCATGTCTGCGAAGGATCACTTTACTCTGCCCTCGAGTTTCCCGACTGCTCAGAAACCCTCTGCAGCTGATAATGTAGGAACTGATAATGCACTCATAACACATCAGAGGATAAGATTTGACTGAACACCAGAAACCCACTTTGGAAAATGCCTGAAATATGGATGAACAAATGTGGAAATAATCAACATTCAGTCAACATTTTAAAAGATTATCAAGCCATTTGTAATTATTGTTTTGGTCTGAGCCAAATGCCATCTTATGAGGTGTCATCTTATGCAGAATGGTAACTTATTTCAGTTGCAAGTCCTAATTCTGGTTCTGGAGAAATACACAGTCCCAATCTCTTTGCTGCTCAAGTTTCTCTCTATGTAGCGCAGCACCGATAGATAAGAGTTGAATGAGTACATCATTACATTATCTGCATAATTCAATTTTCTCAAGACTGTCATATTATCTAGTTTTACTAGAGGCCTGATCTAATTTTTATATATAGCAGCAAGGCCCAGATTCCTGATTTTCACTGTTTCTTCCTGTGACCTAGCTTTGTCAAGGAGAAACTCTACTGGGAGAAACGTGAACTGAGGTCAGCTGAGACTGATCAGCGACACACAAATGCACACATATGAACACACACACACACGCAATATTACACACACGAATGAAAATATGCAAGTAAAGGATGGCTCTTCTTACATTTGGGCAGTTTTTAACTGTGTGTGTAACTGGACTTTAAAATAGTTGAAAATCCAAAAGGTAAATGATAGAATTATATTTTGTCTTTTTTTTTAAAAAAAATAGGCAATTTGCTATTTCAATTAATCACTTTAATAACAATAAATATTAAATGAAAGCTGCAATTTAAAAGATTGTAGTCATATTAGATTAATCTTCTTGCTTAATAATGAGCATATTTGTTTTAGCCACACTACTGTTATGGGACTGTGGCTCACAAAGTTAGTCAGCTGATCTGTTGGCCAGCCACTTTGGTCTAGATCAAAAGCTTTCAACCACTATCATTTTAAATGCCAGTTTTATAGTATTCATGCCTTCTTCTATTTAACATTTTTTGTTCACAGTAAAATCTCCTGACATCTACTGGATGAGCAGCCATTAAACATACACTTCCACGTCTGGGTGAACTGAGTGAACTTATATGAGCACAAATGTATCCACCCATCCATCTTCAACCACTTATCTGTGTCTGGGTTGCAGCAGTGTGAGCAGAGATGCCCAGATCTCCCTTTACCGAGCCACCTCCTCCAGCCCTTCTTCCGGGGGTGGGGTGGGGTGGGAGCACCAAAGCATTCCAAAGCCAGCCAAGAGACATAATCTCTACAACATGTCCTCAGTCTGCCCTGTAGTCTCATCCCAGTTTGACAATCACGTGAGCTTATTCTTTTGTTCACTACCCACAGCTTGTGGCCATAGATCAGGGAATGTCAACTGGTGGCCCACGGGCCACATCCGGCCTGCCAGCGCTTTCTATTCGCCCCGCCCCCCCTCCCCCCAATAGTACTGCCACAGGTACTATACAGCAATCAATCATGTTGCATCATAACCCGTTAAATACCCGTCTCTGACTAGTCTGAATTATCAAAAGGCTACAAACACCACTTCCCATTGCCCGTAAATGCCTCCTTGTCCCTTGAACCAATCAGAATGCAAGATCAGACGTGACTTCAAGTGCTGCACTGAGGAGCCGGCTTTTGCTGGTGGTAATCAGATTGTAAACAAAACTGAAGGTGAGTCTAGCCTTCTGTTGAGTTGAAAAAAAATGTTCGGCGATCAAACTTTTCTAACTAAAGGAAGTAAAAGTAACAAGAATTCTGTCAGTGAAACTGCGGAAGGATCGCTATATATATATATATACACATACATACACACATATATATACATATACATACACACATATATATACATATACATACACACATATATATACATATACATACACACATATATATACATATATATATATATACACACACACGTATCTGTGTATATATGAAACATATTTGTCAACATGTTGATAAAAATTGTGCAGTAACTGTTAAAGCATTTTGAGTTCACAGAATAAAATTACTGCACGTCGCATTGCCTTTCTAACGTTAACACAATAGTCGAGCTCTCCCTCCTCAATCCATCACACTGCCTAACAAAATTATGGCACTCTGCAGCAGCACTTGTCTGCAGTGTGTGCCTGCTTACTAAAGGCACGTACATTGTTAAGTAAAGTGTGTTTTCCTGTTTTGTCATCTCCCACATACATGCCATACTATCTTCTAGATATTTGTTGTTGTCCAATTAGTGAAAGATTACCATAAATCTATTAACTGCTGGCATATTGTCTTTTTCATTAAACCCCACTGTACAGCACTTTTCGTGCCACTGAGATTAGAGGGGGCATTTAGGCGAGTGAGTTAATCCAGGGATTTACCCTTATAAGTCAGTTTATGTGATTAACTATGGTCAGTAATGCCATAACAGCATCAACATCCTGAATAATGCTTCAGTCTTAGGCAGTTAGATATATCTGTTTGAAAACTCTGGAAGCAATTCATCAAAAGTTAAATAAACTGATCTCCATGGTTTAAAGTTGGAGTGTATTACTTCTCCAAATGAGCATCAACTATATTAAACTTGCCAAATAAGCTAGCACAGTGGTTACTAGACCTCAGAATAAGGTCAATCTTGTGGTATTTTACAGTCTATTAGAGTTTAAAAGCATCTATAGCAAATTTTCTGGTGCATTGGTAGCAATGATTGGCTTGCTGAGGTCAAGACAAGAGGAACTGAAGTGATGCCTACGTGATTTGGAGACATGAACTAAAAAATAGTTTATTTTTGCAGTGTTTAAAAACACTGTAAATACCATAGGGCACTCATTTGTGTCACTTTCTACTGCAAATAATTACAAGGAAAGAATATTTTATAAACATCCGTCAGTAAAATGTAATTTTATTTCTAGGTTTTACACAGTTTTTACTTAATTGTCAGCAAATCAATCCAATATTGCTCTGAAAGAGCACCGTTTTCAAAAAAAACATGACAAATCATTTCTCTGCTTCCATTAAATGGATGAAAAGCAAAACAGGAAATTTATTTCTTAGTCTTATAATGATACTGGTTTGCGTATGTAAGAGTCTAAAGACTGACCAGTAAAAACTGTTTTCAGTTCTCTGGACTTGAACCCCTGCTGGTTTTAGTCCAACATGCATTTAGATCACTATTCGTTTTAGACCCCACAACCAAAGATAAAATTAAGTGCACTGAATAAACTACAGCCAGGGTTCAAAACCACCTCCTATAAAAATGCCCACACTGAACTGTAAGTCTGATGCTCATAGAATAGTCTTTCTGTCTGTGTCAGCACATCGTGTTTAACAAAAACTTTAAATTAAGGAAGTGCTGACTGTATATGACCATTTCCCATCATTCAGTGATTTTTTTGAGGACATCAGGCGAGTTCCTTTAAACAATATATGAACATTATTTTAAACATATAGCAGCCTAATTTTATTTTTAAAGAAACAAGCCTAACATGTAACTACTTTTTTGATTGTAGTCCAATTAATTGCTGTGTCTGAACCTTATAACCAGTGTGGAATGTACATTAAACTTTTCAGTAATGTAACAATTAATTCAGTAATTTGCAGTTACTTGTGTTAAGTTGTTACTTGTGTTACACAGATTCTTCAGTTATCTGCACACCAGGCAGATAGAAAGAATTTAAAAAAAAAAAGAAAATCTTTCTCCCTGCACTTGCGCTACTATCAGCTGATTTTGGTTCCTGTGTCTACAACCTTTGAGATGGACATTACTTTTATTCTTTTTCATAAAAAAGACAAGAGCGTGATGGTAAAGTGCAAACTGTGTCAAAGATAGAAACAACTGCATTATATTGCTAACACGGCTGCATTATACTACAGATGCTTGCAAGCAGCATCAGCTCTGTGCGAATATCTGCAGAGACAGTGTGCTAACACAAAGCTAGCCAAGAACCCAGAGTGCTGCTAAAACCAGCAGCCACACCCTGACCCTCAACAGGTAACACAGGCGGTATTGAGCAGTCACGCTTGCAGCATTGTGGCCTCCAATTCTACCTGTACATGTTTCAGCTGTAGAAACACAGTGGCAATAGTTTTGAAGTCTCTTTGAGCAGTTTTCAATTTTGCTATTTGCTGTCAGTTTTATGTTCATACATAAAACACTAAAAGATTTTATATGTGCCCTCGTTAGGACAGGGATTTCTGTTAGCGTGTGGGACTTTAGCTTTAGGTTTATATTATTAACTGGAAATTATGCAGCTTATGTTACAGAATAAAATGAAAGCAACGCAACAAGCAGTGTAAACATTTTTTTCTTCAATTTGTAATTAAGTAACGTACTGCATTATTTTCAAAAAAAAAGGAACAAGTAATTTGTAACACATTACTTTTTTTTGTTTGTTTGAGTAACGATCCCAACACTGCCTATAGCTAAACGGGGTCATGTTGCTGCTGACACAAATGATTTGATTTAATTGAATTACAGCAAACAAAAGTATACACAGCCCTGCAGGATTATGAGCAGTGCAGTATATTCAGCTGCGAAATCCCTTAAGCACACTAAAACAACCTGCTGCTGTAGTTATGCAGCTGTTATGCAACCGGCACAGTTCTTTGAGGTGAACTGAAGCTCGTATAGAAATAACGCATTTGCCCAGCATGCTGCAGCACCGTGATGAGTCCAAGTGTGGGCAGTTGTCTAGGATGGTTCAACAGTCTTGTGAACTGGGTTATTAGAACAGGTAGGAGGGGACATGTGGATCAAAAATACACTTTAATCATGAACCAAACTGCAGCAACACCAAAAATAGGAGTGATTCAGTTCATGCATAAGGAAATAAAACATGATTTGCTACTTTCATCTTAGAGGCTTACAAGAAAAGACTGTCAGAGGTATTATATATATATCCTCCTGAGACTTTATGTCCTCTGTAATGGTAACAAAAAAGTTAAACTGACAAAAAAAAAACTTCCTTGGTTCAATAATATTATTATTAATATATATTTCTGTTCTTTATCTACACCCTACTGCCAGTGACAGCATGCACTTCACATTTATTTTACACGGTCAACCTCAGAATCAAGTCCTTCCTTCACTTGCCACAGTCAAAGTCACAGTTGATATGACCGACTGCGCATCTGCTCATGTCATTCCTGAAAGCTGTCACTGCAATCAGCTTGTCACAATAGCCAGCAGTGCGGCGGATGACAGAGAAAAGCCAGAGTTTTTTGTCTCTCCTGACACAAACCTGGAAATTTGTACTGTACGCCAAGGTGCTGCAGTATGATACACGTAAGCTAGTTGTCATTCATTCAACAATTCATTTAACTGCAACACACCTTTAGCCAGAAAGGAATTAACTGACAACAGCTTACAAGGTTGGAGTGAAAAATGTGTACATTTGGAGCTACTGAGCTCAGTCTTTAACACAGTAGCAGAAAAACCTCACAGAAATGTTAACCCTCTTCATCTGTCAGTATTATCAGTCCGGATTCAAACAAGGCTGAGCTTTCCTCCTAGGAGGGACTTAACATGCTAATCCTAGCTGAGGCATGTTAAGTCAGCAAGCTGAACTTTTCCACTAGCGGCTAAGGTTTCCACATGAAGCACAACAAAGTGAGACAGTTGTGCTATTGTTGTGCTATTCCCACTTCATAGATTGTCTCAGTGCTAGTGCACATCTGGGGTTCAGAGTTTGTGCTCATTTGCCAGAAAGCGGTGAAACTGTTTAAGTTAAACACAGTCCACTGCGTCCACGTACCTGCCAGCAAGAAACCTCCACAGCTGCCAGATGTTCAACACAGTTCACGCATCCAGCAGCGCGGCATCTGGTGAATTCTTAAATCAAGAATTTGAGCCTCCCCTGGTTAATATGTATAATGTTTTCACTAACAGTGTTCTTCCATCACAATCTGCTCGGCTTCGGTTCACGACTGCACCGAAAGGTCAGTGCGGCTTGTGGCTGTAACATGTCACTCAGCAGCCGACAACAGCGACATAAATTCTGACCAGGAGACTTAAAACTGTTTTTTTTACATGACTTCAATAAAAATAAATTAGAATGAGCCATAACATGCAATTAAATTGTTTGTATTATTTTAAAGACAACAGCTTTTACTCCCACTGTTTACATAAAAATGATCCGGAAACAAATCACACGTGAGTGTAGCCCTGACACGCCTGGCATTTTCACCTAGAATCAGCTCATGACTGCCATGTTTGGCATTCCTCTGGCAGCCATCACTGACCCTGCATCAAAACAACATAAAGCCAGAAGATGCACAAAATCTCTTCCTCTTGTCACGGCTGAGTTCTGACAAAGGTTTATTCTGAACACCTATTATTATATAAGAGCTTTATATGGAACATATAAAATATGTATCAGGTTTTCCGAAGCCGGCACACATGTCATTTTCGGTTAGCCAAGGTGGAACATGTCTGCCACCGGAGCGTGTCTGTGGACTAGATTTTCCAAACCAGGCAAACCACACACACACACACACACACACACACACACACACACACACACACACACACACACACACACACACACACAC
>JAVDPK010001828.1:738650-750488 GCA_034780415.1 Cichlasoma orientale | reverse complement strand
TAATTAAAAATTAAATAATCCTTCTGTGTACCATCTTTCTTTGTAAATATCTCATGTTACAACACCTGGACACCTGCTACTTATATCCAGGTGCGCTCAGTAGTCCGGAATTTACGGTATATATTTTTTTCTGTATTATGTTGTGTAAAATAAATAAATACATGCAAAATATCAACTGTCCAATAAACTGATTTGGTTTTAGTTTTAAGCCCTCAAAAAAAAAAATGCTAACTCTTCCCACTTCTTACCATTTGGGATGGCAAGGATGCATCTCAGGGTTAATCTCAGTTACCACCCATGAGTTGCTTTTAACTTTTGCGTTTGCTGTTAATACCGAGTTTTCTCTTGCAGGCAGTTTAGTATTTTGATTCAACAAGACAATATAAAACACATGCAGACAGTGAATCATTTCTTTCTGTCTCCCACCCTCTCACTAACTACTCATTATCTTTCTCCTCCTCTTCCTCCCCGCTTCTCTCTCCCTCTGTGTCTGTTTCCCGGCTCCTCCCTCAGTTTGGCCTGGGCCTCCCTCTGTTCCTCTGCTAACAAGTGTCTGTTCTCAGCTCAGCTGTCTCACATTTTCATCAAACACCCACAGAGAGGAGCAACGTTTTACCTTGTTACAGGTAAGATCGATTTGAATAATCGCTGTATCTCAGCACTCAATGATACAATTTCATGCTGCAGCAAGAGTTTGTCTTTGCAAGAAATGCTCAGTAATTTTTTTTAACTTTATGAAACTTATTTTTGTGAAATTGAGAAATAAATGCAATGAAGTAAAAACAGCACCGCGGACATGCAGTTAAGAGTCCGAATTTTAAAGTAAAAGAGATATCCTGTTGTTTTCACGGTTAGGAAGCGATTGTGGCACAGACTCTTCCTGAGCATCAGTAGGAATGTTATCCGATAGGAAATAACTGCTATTCCGTATCTAAAAATACCTTCAAGCAAACTTCCACATAAACACAGATTAAAAAAAAAAAATGTTCCTGACATATTTTGGGGCAGCTTTATTTATTATTAGAGATCATTAACTGCATAGTCAAAAATCTTTGGTTGCCTGAGGTCAGGGTTGTTAACAGCATTGTTGTGAATACAAAACAAATTGACAGGAATTTCCTGTTTATCCACAGCGATCGAGTAGATTATTGCATTTCTCTGCGTATGGCAGCACTGGCCTGATGTTTCTGAAACATCACATGATGTGTTCGCCATTAAACTACTTTGAATTTCTGAAACCCAGAACCGATATTGATGCGGTGTTTACATAGAGCATGACATCATTTTATTTGAGTAAGTTGGTTCAGTGCTATCTGAATGACGCTAGCAGACACTTTGCATTTTACAATAAGGTCTGAACAGCTCTTCTGATATCCTCTCAAGCCAGCAGGCTGAAGCTGGAAGAGAGAAGAAAGAGTAATATATCAGAAAACTGGTGCTTCTCCTTTTATAGGTATTGTTGTATCCAGCCTCAAGTGCTGCAGAAGGCTTCTGTTGGCTGACCAAGAGTGATCTAAACATTATGTATACAATAAATGAGAAATGTACACAAGCAGCTCTCCTCTGCGTTTGCAGAATGCCTTTAGGGGGAGGAAATAAGTGTGGCTGCTGCCAGAAAACCGTCTACTTTGCTGAGGAAGTGCAGTGCGAGGGGAAGAGCTGGCATAAATCCTGTTTTCGGTGCAGTAAGTATTGAAATTTAGGGTAATCCACTTTATTTGTTCAACAACTTCTTTAAATCATAAGAAGCGCCGGGAAGGAATGCAGAGTATTTGGCATCAGCGGAGGAAAGTGAGCATCCACAGGTTTTCACTAAGACATCTGTCCTTATTTGGATCCACTGGAAACATGTGACAAATAGTTGGTTTTCCTTATATGGGGAAGGAAGGTACACACACTCGCCCTCCAACACTGAGGAGTATTTATCTGAGACAGCCACTGTGGTGTACACGGTTTCTTCTGTCACACAGAGTTTGTTTAATGCTACAGCTTAAAAATATGCTTGAGAGCTAACAAGAGAGCTAATTGTAGATTTGTTTTTCTGCCTTTATCTTGGTTTTAAGTGGTATGTAAGAAAAACTTGGACAGCACAACCGTGGCTGTTCATGTGGACGAGATCTACTGCAAGTCCTGCTATGGTAAGAAATATGGGCCAAAAGGCTATGGCTACGGAGGTGGAGCCGGCACACTGAGTATGGACACAGGAGAGGGTCTTGGAATCAAGCCTGAAGTGTGAGTAAAACATGACTTCCTCCTTTTGTTTAACTGTTGGAACTAGCGTTCAGCTATATAACAAAGATCTCTTGCTTAACCCATTCTACCACCACCCTCAGTGAATTTTATCTTAATGCCATATGAAAGCCCTTTTTTCCCCCCCCCCATCTTGACAGACAAGCTACTCATCAACCTACAAATAACCCCAACACCTCCAAATTTGCCCAGAAAGCAGGAGGCTCAGACGTGTGTCCTCGCTGTGGGAAGACGGTGTACGCAGCAGAGAAGGTTATCGGGGGAGGCAATGTAAGAAAGAGCAATACTGTATATACAATCTATATTAAAAATAAAAGTCGATGATCTGCCAGTTTTGAGTTGTCTAGAACAAATTCTTTTCTCTCTTCAGTCGTGGCACAAGGGCTGCTTTCGATGCGCCAAGTGCGGAAAAGGACTGGAGTCCACAACCCTCGCTGATAGAGACGGGGAGATCTACTGTAAAGGTCAGGTTTTTTCCTTGTGTAATAATACAGTCAATAGTTGAGTATTCAAAACACGACATGTAATTTACCAAACAATAAAGTTCAGAGACAGTTAACTGAGAAAATAATAAATTAATCAACACTCACCCATCACTAGTGAGTGTTAAATGAGCATCTCTTGAACGTCAAGAGACACTGCAGTATCTTTGGTGATATGTAGTATTAATGTTATAAAATATATTTCAGATCACATTGTTTGAGTTTAAACTACGTGTCCGGTGCTCTCGTCCCAAATTAGTTGAAACGTTTTTTTGTATATTGTTTTGATTTAAATTTGAGCAATATTTATGCATTCACTTGTGTTTTGTTTGTTTTAAATAACAACACATAATGACAGCCCTCATGACAGTGAGACCATTCCGATATTTAATGATCAGTGAGGCCTATCCAGTATGTGGGGTGATAGTTGTTAATCACAGAACATATCAGAGAGTACTGACACAATTAGTCTATTGTAAAATGTCCCACTATTTACTTATCTCAGTCTCAGTTTTAGCCTAATACAATTACATTAGATCCCTGACAATGAGCAATAAAATTATATTTTCTGGTATAAAGTAAAATTTTGATATCCTTACAGCCTCATAATTCCAACATTAGTCTGCATTTACATTCTATATGCAAATTACGCACAGGATTTCTCATTAATCTTAATTTCATTCACAGGTTGCTACGCGAAGAACTTTGGTCCCAAGGGCTTTGGCTTCGGTCAGGGTGCAGGAGCTCTTGCTCATTCCCAGTGAAGCCTGAAGCCTCAGCTCACCTGGGACTGACATCTGGCAGGCTCTGATACCACAGCTTCCGGGATCTTTCAGTCAATATGTAGCTTATTTTACTCTGCCCTTTCACTTTAGCTACAGGCAATGAAAAATGACAGAAGCACACGTCATGCATGTTCACTAAGCAGAGTCTGCTCCTTATTTCATGTTGCATTAGACTCCAGTGTGTACAACCCCAATGCCCCAAAAGTTGGGATGCTATGTGGGACAAAGTGTAAATAATAAAAGAATGCAATGATTTGCAAACCTTATAAATCTACTCACAATGGAGCATAGAAAACATATCAAATGTTTAAACTGAGACATTTTACTATCGTGACCTTTCTAGCTGGCAGCAACATGTCTCAAAAAAGTTGGGATGGAACAACAAAAGGAAAAGAGCCAGCTGCAGGAACATTTTGCAATTAATTAGGCTAACTGGCAACAGGTCAGTAATGTGATTGGGTAAAAAAAAAAAAAAAGCATCTCAGAGAGGCAGAGTTTCTCAGATGTAAAGATGGGCAGAGATTCATCAATCTGGAAAACACTCAATCTACAAACCTTGTGGAAAAGTTTTAGAATAATATTCATTGATGCAAAATCTATAGTACATAATATCACCCAAATATTCTGAGAATGTGAAGAAATCTCTGTGCACAAGGAACAAGGCTGAAAATCAGTATTGGATGCCCGCGATCTTCAGGGACCTGCATTAAAAACAGGCATGACTGTCATGGAAATCACTGCATTGGCTGTAAAGAAACCATATGTGAACACAATCTAGGACCACCGCTGTCTTCTCAAAGCTCTTTTAAAATGGACTGACTAGATTCTCTGGTCTGGCAAAATTGTAAATTCTTTTTGGAAAACATGGGCACTGCATCCTCTGGGCTAAAGAGGAGAGGGACCATCCCGCTTGTTATCAGTCCTCCGTTGAAAAGCGTGCATCTCTGATGGAATGGGGGGTGAATTAGTGGCTTGGAATTGGCAGCGTGCACATCTGGACAGACAACATTGATGCTGACAGGTGTGTGTATATAGATTTTAGAGCAACATATACTTCCATTATGATGTCCATTTCAGGGAAGGCCTTGCATATGTCAGCAAAACAACACTAAACCACAAACTGCATCTATACCAACAGCATGACCTCATAGTAGAATAGTCCAGGCGCAGAACTGGCCTGCCTGCAGTCCAGACCTCGTGCCAATTGAAAACATGCGACGCATCATGAAATGAAAAATATGACAAAGAAGACCCAGCAGCTAGAATCCTATATCAGACATTCCTCTCTCAGAAGTCCAATAACTGGCTTCCTCAGTTCCCAGATGTTTATGGACTGTTTTTAAAATGCTTTTCTTGGTACACTTTCTCAGTTGAAACATTTGATATGTTTTGTGTTCTATTGTGAATAAAGTCATTTCATTCTGTTTTTATTTACATTTTACACAGAATCCTAACTTTTTGGGAATTGGGGTTGTATTTGTTATACTGACAATTAATTCTACTTTGGGATGTGTACATTTTGTGTTTCCACTGAGTAAAGTTGGCTTAAACAGTACTAGGACACGCATACACAAACTCAACTTTGCTTGGTAAGTACAGTTTGATTAACAACTAAAAACAATCGGTGTCCATGGAAGAACAAAATAAGAAATGCGCCTAAAGATTGACAGCTGTATATTTGAGCTGAAGCCAAATATTATATTGTTTACAATATGCATCTTTTTGCTCCAACACAAAATAAACACCATGACAAAAGCAAACAGTGAAAGTTTCCCTTACATGTCCTGATGCAAAGTTTTTGTTGTTTTTTTGTTGTTGAGATTTGAGATTGCGCGATCTTGGGTGTGTTTGGCATTCTTTCTGAATAATCAGCTAACTTAGCAACATGCCAGTTGTTGTGGTGAACAACAGAGGCACAGTGTTCAGCCCCGTCTCTGGCTGCGCCGAGGACTTGGCACACTGGCCAAACAGCAATGCAGCTGTGGCGGTGGTATTTGTAGAGGAGCTGTTTATTTTGGCACCAGCTGTAATATGTGTGAGTCATATCAAGCAAGATGACAACAGAAAGTCACGCAAACATGAAAGAACTACAGACAATGCTTTAACTCCTTTACAGCCCTTTCATGTATTAATGAATAAGTGGAGCAAAAACGATTTCTTACTTTGTTTATATGCTTAAATAAACATACACTAGTCACAACATTATGCCTAATATGGAGTACCCCCATTAGGGTATCAACGTGGGGAATCCAAGGGTTTCCTACGGTGTCTGCTGCAGATCGGGCCTGTTCTGTCCATCCTTTATCCTTTCTTTTTGGATCTGAATAGTCTGGATGGCAGTTTGAGACAATCATGTTTCTTTAAAAGTGGCTTTTCATTATCTGCTCTTTGGGAGTGCCATCGCCACTGGGGTTCGTGCTGTTCTGCAATAACCTTTACGTGGGTGGAAACATGCAGATGCAGGACCGAAGGTTTCAAAACAGAATGCTGCATTTTTAACAGCATGATCAGTGTTACAGATATCACCTGCCAATGGTTTTAATGGTGCAGCAGTTACTGTATGTTTGCTTTAAACAGAAAATCACTGCAGAGCCCCTTAAGCCAGTTTCTTCACAGGACAGCAGAGAGGCCAAATAATACCGCATCACACTGAGATGAAGGTCTTTGGATTTCTCCACATTGAGGTAATGCTGGTAGAGCTATTATACACTACTACATTTCAAAATTAAAGATTTAAAAGCAAAGAAGGAAAAGGTTATAGAATGGGTTGTCATGCTCTCTAAGCTGCAAATGCTGGGTAACCAGGTACAGGTGGTGAATTTACAGCACAACACCTCACCTAGAGACTACTGGACTGTAAATCACATGACCCCTTTTCATCTATATGTATGCTTCCTGGAGACAGTGCTGCAAACACTCAGAGCACCAATTCCTGCTATCAAATATGCTGTGGAATTAGAATCAGCTGCCATGAGCAAAGAGCCCGACTCAAATCAGATTCAGATTCATTCCTGACTCAGTGAGCGCAAAACTAATTTCCTGCATGCTCTATTTTACAACCGTTTCCAAAAATAAATAAATAAAATAAATTTCCTGCATGCTCTATTTGCTTTTTTTTTTTTTTTTGGGGGGGGGGGGGTCCCATCAACCAGTTCATCTACCTGTTTATAAAACTACAGATAAAACAGATACATTTTATTCACATATTTATTTGCTTGAAAGTGACTGTCTCAAATTCCTCTTCTTAAAAAAAAACTGCAATAAAGAACCTGGTTTGTGGTCCAGAAGTTCAGGAGCCCCATTGGACAGGTGGCCAGCTATCTGACTGCTGCTAACTTTCTCCACTGTCCGCAGAAGACTGCAAACTCCTGACAACCACCCTCTATCCTCTCTGGCTGCTGTGGTTCCTGCTTGCATTTAATCATTTGGAGTATTGGCAGCATATGTGGTCACATATTACCAACAGGTGGTGCCTGCTGTCCAGCAGCTCATGCACAGCCACATGTTTTAGGCTCTGTGGATGGTTATGCCTCACTGTGTCTGTGTCTAGGTCTGTAGGTAACCCGAGATCAAAGCTCAAGATCATCAACCAAGGACTTGTTAGGCTACTATGTATATGACTGACTTTCAAACTGGACTCTCATGTTTGTTGCACTGCACTGAAGACTATGTCTGTAACACAAACATAACCCAGACACAAATGATTTCATGGATTAACTTAAGGACTTACTGTCTTTATGAGTGTGAAGAGCGCATGCATGTGTTCACACACAGACAGACGCATCTGTGTTTTCATTTTGCTTTGAGCACACAAACCCCGAATACAAAGCACGCGCGCATATGCAGACTGAGACCCAGTATCAAAGAGTGGCAGCATCACATGGTGTTGCAATTTGTCTATGTTTAGTTGTGAGGCCTTCGCCAAATGAACACTGGAAACTGCATTCCTGTCTTAAAACCAAGGGCTCAGCATTGTCTGCAGCCATTATCCTAATCAGACCAATGGGGCCTTTCAGTCTCATAGGGGACATGGCAAGTCTCCAATATCACTCTCAGAAGCCACAGAAAACCTCAGAAAATCATTTCTACTAACAAGACAGACTGTTGGCCGCTTCACGGTTTCTTTAATTGAGGAGAAAAGGAGGCATAACCAGCATGAACAAAAAGGAGCGCGGATCCTGCCTTGAATTTTAAATAATTTACCTTTTTAAAAAAAAGGGATGAAAGATGAAAAATTTATTCTAAACTGCTGAAGTGAAAGATTACAATGATGACATTCATGCCACCTTGGTAGGCATGAAAGTCCACACACACACACACACACATTATTATGAAGAGCAGAAGCGCAGTGATCTGCCGACAACACAAGCGACATAAGCACTGTTATCCTGAGACCACCCCCTCTTATGGGTGTGTGTGTGTTTCTATTTAAGTCTTCTTATGACAGAGAGGAGGGCCAAAAGGGAGCTGGAGATAAATGTTCCAGTGTTTTCTTCTCTCCATCACTCTGTCTGCATCCACAGCATCAACAAAGAAAGGTAAGGGCTGCTACACTTAACGCTATCTATTACTTTTCCTGTCCTTTTTTGTTTTTTACCTTAGATATAATCAATATAAGAAGACATTTAAGAAACTATTGGAATTAAGGAAAAGATTCTTTTCTTTGTTTGTGTTGTTTTCTAGATAATAATATGGTCTATATGTCAGCAAATAACAAACCAATTCCATCAGAAGTTATCTGACCCCAAGGTGATGCCTTAAATTTGTTGTTTTGTCTGATTAAAAAGTCTAAGAATTCAAAGACAGTCAATTTACCTACGGGAAGAAAAACACCAATTTTAATCCCAACCATAATGGTTCTTTTTTTTTTTTTGCACAAAAATTTAAATCGTTGTTCAGGTAATATAAAAAATAAAAAAAAAAAAACACACACACACACACGCCATACAATAAATAAGCTGGATAGCAGGTTATGTATTGTATGTTTTTAAAGTATTACAACAAAGCTGTCCCAGTTATTGATTTCTAACACTCTCCACTGAACATTGTTCAGTAGATCAACAGAAATCTGTCGTCTGAATTTCAGTTCATTCTCATGAGCATAAAGGCCAAATTTGTTACTTCAAGACTATAACTTATGAAGATTTTCTGCTTATTTTTGTTAAATGTGACTATAAGCTGATTATCTGTAGGGCTATAAAAGAAGACAACAATGAATTAACATGACATCTTCAAATTATGTGTTACATGACTTGCTGTATATTAATCACGCATGCTATCTTTCTGCTTGCTGCTCTTTCAAACTGGGCCTCCTTAAACACAAGTTCGAGTCAGGAATGTTGTAACAGTTACAGACCTGGTCTATATTTGTGTCTTGATTTGTGTCTTGGCTAAGAAGCGAGGGCGAAAGCGGGAAATAAATGTTATCAGAAGTGGCTGCCATGTTGGGGGCCTCGCATGTTTCTCCGTGTCTGCCATCACTTCACTTTCAGCGCACTATCAGCACTGAGAGCTGACTAACTGATTTTGTCCAGAAGGCTCAGTGAACGCCAAGTAAAAATGTCTAATAAATATATTGCTAAACAAAATGTAAACTGTCATCCGTTACCAATTTATGAATAACTGACATTACTTATACTAAAGAATCTGGGATAACAGTCCTTAAAATATTTACATACTTCCAGTTTAGTAACACTATGCTGTTGCCTGTGGTGGAGTGAATGTATATACTGGAGTTAAAATGGAAACCAGAGTTTAGACCCTTCGGGTCTCCAAGTGGTCCCTGCTGTCAAGGACTTCAGAAGCAAAAGGTTTTATTTTTGTCTTCCAGGGGAAGCTGAACAGCCAAGATGCCAGAGAAAGCGTAAGTATATTGAGTTTTATTATTGTCTTCACTGCCAAATGAGAGGATCAGTTTCATACGGCAAATAGAATTTAATTAGTAAAAACATAAATTTACCATCATAAGAGCAGTCCTGCTATGAATAATAAAACACTAATTTTGGCCTTCTGTTTCTTTTGTCCTTTTTAACCAACAGACCCGAGGTAAGATTTTACTTACTATCTTTACACTTACTACAAACACTTCCATCAGCTGTAGAATAATAAAAGGTCCCACTGTGATTAAATAAAATTTGTGCTTTCTGCAGAGGAAATCTAAAATCTCAGCTTCTCGTAAGCTCATGCTGAAGGTGGGTTGCCTGCGGTGTTTGGCACAATAGTATCTCACTCAGAAGGATCGATCACATAATTGAATTTACTTTGTGCCTTGTGTTTCAGAGCTTGATGGTAGCCAAGGCGAAAGAGGACCTGGAGCAGGAGATGGTAGAAAAAGAGGAGCAGAAGGCAAAGTACGTGGAGGAAAAGGCTCCTCCAATACAGACCAGCGGTCTGTCTTTAGCAGAGCTGCGGGTACTGTTTAGCATTTGACACTATTTTGTTCCCACACACGGAATAAAACTGCCTACAGTTATTGAAATTGCATTGTCTAGAACTCATTTATCTCAGAAAATTATTGAAATCATTCAACTTTGCAGACATTATGTGAAGAGTTGCATGCCAGAATAGATGTGGTGGACGAGGAGCGTTATGATATTGAAGCAAAGGTCTTGCACAACACCAGAGAGGTAAAAACACACACAAGTGTGGCAAGATTTTTTTTTCTATATTACTGTATCAACAGAAAATAGATCAATTTTATGCTGCAACAGTCCTGATGAAGTCTGTATTACTGCATAACATCATAATTTGGCTTTAGATAAAAGGCAAGGGGTTTATGCCAAATTATCATCTGCAGATCAAAGACCTGAACATCAAGGTGCTGGACTTGCGAGGAAAGTTCAAGAGACCTAACCTGAGAAGGGTGAGGGTCTCTGCTGATGCCATCCTGCGCTCCCTACTGGGTTCTAAACACAAGGTCTCTTTGGATCTGCGAGCTAACCTAAAGTCAGTCAAAAAGGAGGACACAGAAAAGGTGAAGTCAAAGAAACAAAAGCAAAATATACAGACACGGCTACTGACAGATAATCATTAACTCCCATGGTGCACAAGCTGCAGCTGTGGCAGAGACGATTC
This sequence comes from Cichlasoma orientale, assembly GCA_034780415.1. Lineage (NCBI taxonomy): Eukaryota > Metazoa > Chordata > Actinopteri > Cichliformes > Cichlidae > Cichlasoma > Cichlasoma orientale. The sequence continues at coordinate 739,897 of JAVDPK010001828.1, read as the reverse complement.
CATATGTGCATTAGGTCTTCAACTGATGTTCTCTTGGAGTGTGACTGACAAAGTGTGACACAGATTAATCAGCTTCTTTTAATAGAGAGGCTTTGAAGGTGTATAGATAAACTTTGTAAAGCATGTGAGGGAATTACTCACGAGCCCGTCTGGGGTGTTATCCTGCTTCTCGCCCAATTATAGCTGGGATAGGCTCCAGCAACCCGCCCCACCACAGGCAAAAGGATGGATGGATGATTGATTGCATGATTTTTGCGAGTGTGCAAAATATCCCGAGGTAAGCTAGAAACTGTGGAAACATCAGTTATATCTCTAATATATATATTCTGTGTACATTGCAGGAGAAAACAGTGGAGATGAGTGACTGGAGGAAGAATGTGGAGGCCATGTCAGGCATGGAGGGCCGCAAGAAGATGTTTGATGCAGCAAAAGGCCAAAACCAGTAAACAGCAACTAGTGAACAAACAGCCGGCTTTCATCTATCACCAATCACCATCACTTGCATACCAAAGAGTTTTGTGCACAAGTCATAAAGGACTGCTCGGTGGCTTTTGGCACTGGAGAAATTCAAGTTATTTAAATACTCAGTATCCTCCCTCTCTACTTGTGTTTCACCACTGAAATAAACACCGCATCTCTATTCTCATTATCCCCGAGTCATCTTGTTTGGAAGAAAAATGTGCAGTGATTTCTCCTCTTTTATACGTGCAAAGATGCAGAAACATATCCTTTGGAACAACAGAACTGAAGTTAAACTTTACTTCAAAAGTACACAGATTCAATTCTGTACAGCTGCACGTGAGAAGCAAAATGAGGCGCCAAGACTTAAATGTGCAGATCAACAGGACAGCCAGTGGGGATATGCAGGCCAAGGTGGCACACAAAGCTTACACACTTACTGTAACTTTGTGAACCAGCATGGAATAAATCCTGCACGAAGAGTCAGTCAAACTCCATGACAGGAAACTCCAGTTTTAACTCACTTGTGGATAAAAAGGGCAGGCGAGCAGTAGTTTAAACAGCCCGGTTGACTGCAGACTGCGCACGCCCTGTGTAGGCGAGAAAAGTAATTGCGCCGACGTTAGCTAGCAGTTTATTCTGCATATGTTGTGCCTGTATAGGTCAGCAAACTATATGCCAGGGGTGTCCAAACTTGCGGCCCGCGGGCCACTTCCGGCCACGCCCCCTACTTCCGGTCTGCGAATTATGTCAAAAATAACATACAATTTGGCCCTTTAAGTTACTTT
>JAVDPK010001828.1:710829-738550 GCA_034780415.1 Cichlasoma orientale | reverse complement strand
GTCCGCAACCTATATGCCGGGGGTGTCCAACCTGGCGGCCCGCGGGCCGCAAGTTTGTACACCCCTGCTATACACCATAGTGTGTCGGTGAGTTCTCAGACCAGACCCATTTATGAAAATGTATGTTTAAAGAGTCTTTATTAAATAGAAATGAAAGTGAAATAACGTTTTTCACGGGATTGCAAAATTCCGATTAGTCACAGACAATTACCTTTACCAAAAATGCACACCAAGCCGGTTCTCACACTTCAGAAGAATATAGTCTGCTTCCACTTTCACTCCGTAAAATGTTCTGCAGAAAGAAGGAATGTTTTCCAAATAAAAAGCAGAGAAAAGGAATTTGCCACTCACTAGTGCTTCATCTCTGATTTGTGCAGGCAGTCCCCCCGATTCATTCAAGCAAATTTCCTTTTTACCACATGGTGGCAGTATTACCTCGTGAATCTACTGAGACAACGAGAGTAATTTTCCAAGCAACTAGTTTGTCTGGCAGCTTATGACGACAGCAGATTAAACGTTGTTTTCAGATGAAATAGAGCAGCTACTTATGGAAAACGTGAAAGGTTACAGTGCTGATGCAGTAAGCAGTAATGACTTGTGGGAACTGAGGGTCCCGGTGTCATGGAATTAAACAGAATTTTAAAAGTGAAATTAGATGGAATTACGCCTAAAGGTTTATTGGCGTTTGTTTGTTTTTTTAATTCGGCAGACAGGCGTTTTCACCAATACAGTGAGGAGAAAGTTTGACTCGACAGTTTTAAAGTAGTTAAAAAGTAACGTGAAGTTTAAAAAGGAAAAATAAAGGAATAGTTTAATTTTATCAAATGAGTAAAAATCAACAAGACTTGTTTTACACACTGTATCAATGTTAGAGACCTCTCCACAGGACATGTCTGCGTTAACATAATTTTGTAGCCTCTAGTTTGCATCACATGTTTGTTATGTATGGAAGCCTGAGGCTTTCCAAGCTTTCCAAACATAATGAATGACAAAAATAAGTGTTAATATAGGTATAAGCATTTACAGAAAATACATATTTGATACAAAATGTGTTTTAAGGGAAACAAGTTACATGTACAATACAAAATTGCACTGAAAATGCTACAAACTTTTTTTTTGTATGTTTATTTTTCAGTGGACAAAACTTTGAGCACTGAAACAAGAATGTATGTTATTTATTCTGGTCCTATTAATACACGCAGCATCTACAGTTAAAACATGCAGCGCTTGCAGGTACACAGGGGTGCATCACTGACCCTTTTAGGAAAGCACATCAACACTAAACCGACTCAACAAACTGTACATTGTGTAGACTACAAGGTCTAGTCCAGCTGACACAAACACAATACACAGGTATGCACACACATAAATACAAAATAAGTAAATGTAATTAATATCTGATCTACTCCGTTAAGGATTTGTCACTGGGGTTTTTTTCTATTCTCTAAATAGTTCATGTTTTTCTGAAAAACGTAATTATTTTAAGATGCCAAAAAATCCTCTAGCATTAAGTTTGATATTAGAAACTTGCCAAGAAGTGAGCTCAGTGCTGCGAAGGAATAGGCTGTGCCATCTCCAGCAAACTGTCGTGCAACACGCCAGCAGTCCTGCATGAGTTCATAATTTATTTTACTGAGCAAGAACTACCTTGTTTTGCCAAAGAAACAACAACTGCGTGAAATTTATGTGGACTTTACTTTGACAAGACTTGACACTTGACTGACATGTGAGAAAACAGTATCACCCTCTGAACAGTTGGGGTGGAGGGGGAACTCCCATTCAAGCACCTCTGCGAACAGAGTTTTGGCTTCAGCTCACAGGAGTCATCTCCTGATTCATAATCCTGATTGTGGGGTCGGCTACATTACAGAAAACACCGGGTGTATCAAAAGACTTGGCATGGTCATAAATGGTGTTGTTTATAGCATGTTATTGCATGTGAGGTCTGAGGGTTGAGATCATGATCAAAGACAAGGTGCAGAAGATGGAGCGTGAAAAAGGGTGTGAATTTTATGTCACTATTGTCCTTGGTACTCTGCTGTGGGAAAAATGCTCACTTTGTTACAAAACTCCAGGCAAACCTTGTAGAAATGCGATATTAGGAAGCACAGGAAGTAATATTAAATATCAGAAGAGCCTCACCCATGCGTGTATTGTGCGCACACAGGAATACATGTTTAACTCATGAGAAGCTGAAATCGTTGGAGAACAATGATCCTGTGCAGTTCGGCTGAGGTTTTGAAGGGTAAAAATAGTCAAGGCAAGTCCACAGAGAATACATGTTTTCCCATTCTAGTAGATGCTATCTGCCATCTGTTTGCAGGTATGTGCCCACCCACTGCAGACATGGGCAGCTTGCCGCCATGTGATCCACTGCTGGGTTTAAAAGCTTATAGCCCAGAGAGAAGGACACAGTATACAATTCCCCATTTAGCCACATTGCACGATCTGAGTAAGTCTGCATGCTCCTTTTCTGTCTTTTTAAGCAAAGAAAATCTGTAAATATTTTATACTTTTTAATTCATTTTTAGATATGTGAGTTCCTATCAGTCTGTAGATGCAGAGTTATTAACCTCTCTGTATTTTTGCTTACAATGCACAGGTGCTGCATCCTGAACATGTCAGACACAGAGGATGCCACACACGAGTGAGTACTGGATTCATTTCTGTAGAAACAACACTGAAGTTCACAAAGTGATGCCAGAACAGCTGGAATTAATCAGTACAAAATATTTTTGGTCCTTTTTTTTTTTTCTTTTTTTCAGAGGACGTGAGTCAGTTTGTCAATTCACTGAAACCGCGCATGAGCTAGATAAGTCTTGACAGTTTCTGTTTGCACACTAGTTTAAAAGCTACACATTCGTGCAGGTGCATGTCTGCATGCAGTGCATGAATGCAGCTACAGTGGAAATGCCACACCCATATTTACTGTAATTGTAAAAGTTCATTGCTCTAGCTGACCTCTGCTCTTTGCCTCTCTTTGTGGTGTGAAGGAGAGGAAGATATTAGTTGTAAGTTTGCACAAACAATATCTATGATAACAATGCAAGATTGTATTTCTTTTTTCTGCCACTTTGTCGCGTTACACACTTCCATTTAACCATTCATCTTTGCTTAACACAATGCATCTGCTAAGCTGCTGGCTTCACTGCAGAGCTCACTGTATTTTTGGCATCTTGTTGCCACTGTAGAGATGGCTGCTTTCCTGTAGCTTTTTTGCCAGATTGACCTTTGTCCTCTGAGTCAGTCATCTATGTCTGAGACGTGAGATAGTTCACCTTTTATAAACATCCCGGTGGATCTGTCCTTTCCAGTCAAATGGTGCAGTGGGTCACCATCGCAGAGACAAAGGATCATACCTCTATTTCTGTCTCCTTTGTGGGACTGTCCACCCGAGCCCATGTCAAGCTTGGCTGAAACCAAGTAGCACCTGTCTCCCTCTATGTAGATAACAGTAGCTGCTAGTGAGCAATGTAGGTCAGCCTATGTTCTCAGTTGAGGCCCTTGGGGAAGGTAGCAGCAGGAGCACAATAACCACTTTCAGTTTTATTCCTGCTAGAGGGCCTCCTGAGCGCAGGTTGATTTACCTTCTTTTCAAGAGGTTGAATTTCCATTTGTGGCCAAGAGGGTTTGCTGTGATTTTTCTCCCTGAAATGAGAATAGAAAAAAAAACAGCACTTAAACTCCTTTGAAAACAATAATTCAAAAGTCTCTGTGTGCACATCTTTGTTTGAAAATGAAATTTAAAATACAGGCGCGTCACGAGTTAAGCCACTGGCCCTGCAGTGCGTTGCCTGAAACACTTTCCAAAAAGTTAGAATGATGAAATAGCTCCTTCTGCTCAGCACACGGTAGAATATAAGAGCATCTCGACAATAAAACAAAAGTGTGCAATTAAAATTTTGTTGTTTTCAATTTTTTTTCATGCATATGTTGTAAGCCTTAAAGACCTTCTGAAGTTTGAAGGCGCTGTCATACATATGCAATGCAGACCTCTGAGCTACACACTGTGCAAGACTGCCACACTGACTGCTGTGCTTGGTTTGCACAGGAGGAGGAGGAGGGGGAGGAAACGGTGAAAGAGGTAGAGGAGAACATGGAAGGTATTACTGTTCCAGCAGACATAAACTTGCTCCAGCCACATTGTTGGCAACTCTAACAATAATGACAGTTGGCAACTGTCTAATGACAGTAATTTTTTGTTTACACCTATATAAGTGTCATGTATAATAATAATAATAATAATAATAATAATAATAATAATAATAATGTTTTTAGATAGATAGGCCTTTACTTAGGAACAGCTAGAAGGGCCCCATTTAAGGACTGAAGTCTGCAAACTGGTTTGTATGGGGTCATTTCTTTCCTGTAGCTTGGGATTATTCAGATGTGTTCAAAATAAGAGACTTTTCATTTGTGCTGGAAATTAAGAAATTGGAAAAGTCGAGATAAAAGAAAATAAATGCATGCACACCAACAATAAATGCGATTCAACCGAGAACATAAAAGCGATCCCAATATACCTGAAATATATCGGGCAGAAAATGCTTTTTTTTGGTACATTTTAGTACGTGAATATAAATCCAAATTTATATAGACATTTGTTTGCAAGCAAAATTAGAGATTTTAAGCATGAACTAAAAATGTTGCGTTGGTAGATAAACATCCCTTGTACGGACAGAGACTCCGGTGGAGACGTGAAGTTATCTGTGACGATCTGAAACAGACTCGACTAAACTCTAGACGAGAAATGCTTGTGTGCCTGCACGGCTTTTCAGATTTGTCAGCAGGAGCAGGAGATGCTCACCTTATCTCACTCAAATCCTAAGTGTCTGCATGCCTTAGGGTCATTCCAACCCCATCATCACTGACAGCCATTTCTTCCTTTAATGCTATTGATATTTCTGTGTGAACCAACAGTGACTAATGGTTTGATTGTGTGTTGTTGTTTTTTTTAAAGAATGGTGCCTGGCTATTTGTTGAAAAGAGAAAGTAATATTAATATCATCAAACCAAACAAATGGACCAGTATGCATGGGCATTACTAGGTTCCAGGCCATTGGCTAAGAACATTAGCTTTTCTCTAAAAGAGTCATCACTCAACATGTCACTGTGAGCTATCTGCTCCTTCTCTCTGCTCAATGTTGACGTTGCATCTCATCTTTCAGCAGATGCTGCGGAAGAAAACGAAGGAGGTATGGAAGCGTTGTTCACAAAACACAGACTGCAGTGTGTCAGAGGGAAAATGATCTGTTTTTAATATTTATTAATATTAGTGTTTTTTACTGAACACGTTGATTTTTTTCTTATTGTGGCTACACAGATGATGCAAAGCCCAAACAAAGGTAAAAACAGAGATTTTAAATATTCGTATATTTTAGTCAAATGCAACATAATTCGCAATGAAAGACGTACTCAAATAAAGTTTTTAATCTTCCTCAGGCCTAATTTTGTTCCTGGCTTGGCAGCTCCCAAAATCCCAGATGGAGAAAAAGTGGACTTTGACGTGAGTCAATCTCAAGACCAGCTAACTTTAGTTCTTCGGACTTTATAATATAATATATGAGCTTTGTGTTTTCCCACCTTTTCAGGACATTCAAAGGAAACGGATGGAAAAAGACCTGACTGAGCTCCAGACTTTGATTGAAGCTCACTTCGAGAAGCGCAAGAAGGAGGAAGAAGAGCTTATTAGCCTCACACAGCGTATTGTATGTTGTTCTCTTCATATTTCAAACGACTGTTTCACATATGCGACACTTAAAAGTCACAATTAACTTCCTTTCCAATTTCAGGAGAAACGCAGGTCTGAGAGAGCAGAGGAGATGAAGATCAGAGCAGAGAGAGAAAGAGAACGGCAGAACAAACTAGCGGTAAGTGCGGTTACTATAAAACGACGTGACAGATGTTCAAGTTGTCTAGGAAAACTCAGCCACAATTTTACCTACAAACTGTATTCTGTTCAGTTTGTGCAATTTCAGCAGTCAAAATAGTGTGAACAATCAAAGTGTGTGTCTTTTCAACAGGAAGAGAAAGCAAGAAAAGAAGAAGAAGAAGCCAAGAAGAGAGCAAACGATGATGCAAGGAAGAAGATGATTCTGTCCAACCTGACTTTCACTGGATACAGGGTAATGATTTAGTTTGTCACTGAAGCATCTAAAGGAGCCATGCTGCATGCACTGTAATAACACATTTCTGCTTGTGCTCGTTTCCCCTCCAGCAAACGCAGAATGGGACAAAAAAACCAACGGAGCGAGAAAAGAAGAGAAAGATCCTGAACGAGCGGCGCAAAGAGTTAAACATCGATCACCTGAAAGAGGACAAACTCAGGTAAAAAAAAATAAATAAATAAAACACCTGACTTTCTCTTGATTCATTCCAAATATCTCCCATGAGCAATTTTAGATAAAAGTCCAGTCTGTTCATCATCACTATACAGTAAACTGCCACAACATTTTCTCTCCAGAGAAAAGGCTAAGGAACTGTGGGACTGGCTGCGTCAGCTGGAGGCGGATAAATATGAACTTCAGCAAAAATGCACGAAGCAGAAGTACGAGGTAAAATACTTCTTGTCACTGCAACCACATATACATGAGAAACATACCTTCTGCACGGATAGATCCTAGGACACGAGCCAAGATGCAAACAAAGCACGAAAGCGTGACTTATGAGAACACCACGTACAGTGAGTCATGACCAGATTCTTATAAATCAGTGGAACTCAGCCAGAGATCAAAAATAGATAACTAGGCTTAGTAGGAGGCGATATACTGCTCCTACTGTAAGCCCAGAGCAAGATGGTAAAGATATAAAATGAGATTTGTTTTAAGCCAAATTATCAATGCAAGTTTTTCTACCTTTATTTAAGTTTTTAAACAAATCAAATTACTTGTTAGCATGTTTTAAGCATGTTTTAAGATATACTACAGTGTTAGTCTTTGTTTTCTATACAACATGATTAGGGTCAGCCACTGTGTGTGATATCAAATTGAATGACAAACATTTAAGATCATTAAAATAATTTTTTTGATCACATGCAAAGGGTGTGGAATTTCCTTGTGCCTGTGTGTGTTCTCTCTAAGTACTCCAGCTTCCTCACACAGTCCAAAGACATACATGTTAATGGTTAATGGTGGGTTCTGAAAAATATTACTGTAGTTTGATTTTCTTTGCAGTATTGCTAGTTGCACATTTTTTATTAAGACATAATGATTTTAATATAATAAAGCGAAGGCCGAGAAGTCAACACGTTGACTTTTCACAGCGTAGATATCAGATAACCATTAATCTCATCTTTGCTCAGGTCACGGTGCTGAGAAATCGTGTCAGTGATCATCAGAAAATGTAAGTCTATTCTGTTGTGGTTTCTCTTGTCACTGGGTAGCAAAGTTAATGCACACTTATTATATTTTATTTAGTGCTTTCGTGTGGACATTACACATGAAACCAACTCATTTTACTGGACAAAAAACTGCTCAGATTTCTGTCGTAGGAATGTAAAATCACAGTAGGAAAAAGTAAGTCGTCATGATACTTATCAATAAAAGTTTCCACCTCCTCTCATTTCAACTTTCCCTCTGCTTTCTAACTACGCTGATCTCCATTCTTTTGAAATATTATTAGAAGTAGCTGTTTGTGTTGGCAGCCCTATTAGCAGGGCTAAGTTTTCCAGAGTACATCCAGTCAAACAGGACTGGGAAAATTAAACGTGAGCAGGCGAGAGGTGTTTTATTTCTTAATAACATATACACACCCAGACTGGGCCGCAAAGTCTCATGATCTCAACTGCTATCTGTCTTCATGCCGCTTGCCAAAGATGACAAAATAAAAATTGGACCAATCCAAATCATGCATGTCTTTCCTGTTGACCCCATGTGGGCTTTACCTCAACATGGTGAGAGACTGAGCAAAAGCTGACAAGTTCTAACATTGGTTTTCATGCAGAATAGGCAAACCAGGAACATTTGTGGTCCAACAAGCTATATCCAACAAATAACTATAATTTTCTTTAAAAAAAATAGATAAATAAATAAGAAAGCCAAACAGCATTAGTTGTTAGAAAATTAATTGACAAATAAATCAGAATTTATAAAACCTCCATAGGCAAGGTGCAAGGGACAAGAACCTGTGTAGCAACAATAGATAAAGATAGCAGCCAGCTATTGGTTTGTCCCTCATCCCACAGCTAAGAAAAGCTTTCAGTAGCTCCAATATCTGAGGGCTGCATTTGTAGAGTGTCATCCAACCTGAACTTTAGGAGTGGCCTCGTCAGCAATCTTACACATTCTAACCAAGTCAAGAAAAGTCTCAAGGAGATACGTGCATCATTTTCAAAGCCTATAATCGAGAGACATCTTCCTTCATGGAAGTACAGTACAGAGTGTTTACAACAAGGTTCAAACCACTGGTTACAGTCACGAATAGAAATGCCAGATTAGACATGGCCAGCAGAGTGTCTGAGTCTGCACAGTTCTAGAAGAATTCTTTGGACGGATAAAATCAAGACTAACTTGTACCACAATGATGTGAAGAGAAAAGTATGGAGAAGCAGAGAAACAGCTCATAATCTGAAACATGCACATCATCTGTCAAACATGGTGGAGGCAATATTATGGCGAGGGCATATATGGCCGCTACTGGGAGCAGGTCACTAGTGTTTATTGATGATGTGACTGCTGATAGAAGTACAGTAGCAGGATGAATTCTGAAGTGCACAGGGCCACAGTCTCTGCTCAGATTCAGCCAAATGCTGCAAAACTGATCAGACAGTGCTTCACAGCGCAAATGGATAATGACTGAAAGCAACTGCAGTAAAAGCAACCCAAGCTTTTGCAAGAAAAAGAAATGTTTTGGTTCTGGACTTCAGGCACTGACTGCAAATGATTTTCATCCAAGTATTAAACACAGTCCTCATAATTAAAATAATCTTGTTTTATACACTTACTTCTGAGCCCCTGAAAATAGGGGATGATGCTAAAAAACGGTTGTAATTGTTAAACTGTTAATGCAATAATTTTGTTAATTCCTTTGAGTTAAAGCTAAAAGTCTGCAGATCAATCACAATTTGATTGTTTGATTTAAAATCCACTGTGGTGCTGTACTGAGGCAATATTCCATCGTCCAAATATTTATGGGCCTAACTACAGTAAAGATTAGAAAACAAAGATTTTAAGCTGCCTTGTCGATCACATTCTGATCTGCAGTTTTTGGATGAAAATTCAGGCAAACATTAATGACCGACATTCCGAATTAGAAACATAACTTACTTTTAAAAAAAATCAGTGACATTAAATTCAAACATTTCCTTGCTAAGACAAAATCATTTCCCTAAAAGAATTTAAAATTCAAATGCAGCTCAAGGGTGACTTATTTGCATCAGTAGGATGAATTACATTTCTGAGGAGCAAACAGCGACTGCTCCCACTCAGCTCTGCGTACAGGGTTTTACAGATTTACTACCAGTAGCACTGAATACAAGGTTCAGCAAGTAGTACGGGTGAGCACCAAATATGTGTGCTGGTTGATATGATGATCCTCTGCTGACTTTTATTTTATTCTCAGTTCAAAGGGAGGCAGGAGCAAGCGTGGCCTGAGGAAGTAACACCTGACATCAACTGGAGAAAAACCAGTAGCGTCGGATATCCACGAACAACTGAGAATAAGAAACTGCATAATAATATTTTCTTAATACTTGAAAATGCAAGAACAAAACACTGAAAAATATAACACACTCTGTATTATTTGTGGAATAAAGTGCATGCTGAGTTACTGACAGACTGATCGGATGATGTGATTTAACTTGTGTTCAGGAAAGGAAGATATTTTAAAAAGGTGAATCCAGAAGTTTTGCTGTCCGACTGACTGTAAGAACTCACAGCAACTGAACGGATTTTTGTGTGCAGGATTTCGTGATTGCAAAGAATTAAACAAAAAGCTTGTATTTAACAAAATGGACATAGTGTTTGTATCTTTGGCTCCTGCACTCATGGGAACTTACAGCTGAACGCCACATCTATGATAATTATAAAAGCCACACCTGCTTTAATGAGGCCAAAACTGGACGTAATCGTTTTATGTGACAGATTTGGGTGAGTTCACTTTAGCTGCAATCCTGTTTTATTTGTGGCTTTTCACATGTGACACCCATGTAGGGTTGATGTATACTCACAGTAATACCAGCTTTCTATTAATGACCACATTCTGGCACAAATCTGCCAGTGCAACATGAAGTGATTGGGGGAAAAAAAAAAAAAATCCGAAATCTGAATCAAAATAATGCCCAGAGAGAAAGAATTCCTTCGTGGCTGTTCAGTGGATTATGTGGTTTGAAACGTGGAGAACCAAAGTTCAAATCTGGTCAACAGTTATATAACTGTTATACACTGAGCGCAACAACAGCTGCAGTGCCTGGTTTAATAAAATAAATCATAGGGGCGGGGTAAACAGAATGTGAGAGATGAGTCGCTAATCTGCCCTGAAGCATTTCAAACTCTGCAGCCAAAGTCTACAGGGGTGTGACGAGATGTGAGATTGGAAACCTCTTCACGCTGAACCACTGACCCTGAAAAGGGCTCGTAATTACTTGAAATTTATGGATTGTCACCTTTGCATCCAAAATATTTGATTTATTTCAGCTTTATTACCAGTAATGTGTTCATTACAAGTCAATCCGTTCAAGATGGCAGTTATACAAAATGAAACAGACGGACACACCTGCAAAAAAACAAACGTTGTATTTAAAAAAAACTGAGATACACGTACCGCAACCGTATCAACAGAATATCCATTTATTTGGTCGTGCTATACATTGGCAACATTTTTACATATGCAACATGATACAACATAGATTTCAGTGCAAGATAAAAGCCTGGCCCTTTTGTTATTGTCTATTAAAGCAACCTCGTGGTTCCAAAGTGAAGGCTGGGACACAAATATTATATTTAAAGACATGACATCATCAAATAAAAAAAGTACACTTTCTACAATTTTTTTTGCTAATTTGGTACACCTTAAGGAAAAATAGCTTTACAGCATTTAAAGGGTCATGTAGCTATTTATGAATGAAATGAGAAAGGTTGCAGGCGACCTTGCAGGTGAGTTACTTCAGTGAACAACTTTCAGGGGTCCGTGGAGCCGTTCTTGTTAATAATCAGCTCAAAGCGACTGCTGCGCAGCAATGGTGGTGCCATTCACAAATGAAGACTTACTCATCCCTTGCTGCAGGATAAATAAATATAAATAAATGTTCTGCATCAGTCAATACACACATCTCACAGCAAGCGGCGGGTTCAAAATTTCAAACACCAACTTCAGCTGTGCTAACGGCAAACGTAAGAAATGATTAACCCCGACATGGAACATGTGCAAACAAGGTCTTGCAAGTGATTTATCAAACCTGAGCTACGAGATTCCTCAGCTGTATCACTTACGTGTCTCGTTTTTAAGCGGGCATTTCTTGAGAACACTACTTAATCCTTCAATCTTTCGCCATGTGTTTCTCACAAATACCTGGGAGAGGTGTGGACTCTGAGTCTAAGGTAAGATAATCAGAGGACACACCCAAACCCAAAGAGATCTTGGCACTCGGGGTTAAGTCTTAACTCACCTTTTTCAGGAAGCTTTGTAAATCTTTGTCTGACCAGAGATTGCAAAGAAGCAGAGATGCAGCTTTGCTGGATTTGGGGAAGTATCTATGAATGAGGGAAAACAAGTGTTAAAGATGGAAAATGAAATTTATTCATGCTTGCAAAAAAAATATAAATTCCCCAAGAAGTCATGGGTGTTCCCCGTGGCCTCAATGGCTTCCCGTGGCTCCTTATTTTTACACGTTACATGCCCAAACAGTTCTTTGCAGTTAAACGAGGAACCTTACCTGTTTTTGCTGATATCATTCAGTGAGTTTATCAGTTTGCTGTTTAATAAGTTCTTGTTCATCTCAGGATTCTTCAGAAGCAGGCAGCTGGAAGCCTGGCAGGCCATGGAAAGAATATCGTCAGACTCATTCGCTCCGGCGGTGCCATTGCTGAGGATGCCCAGCAGCTCTGGGAGGCCTTTACGACCTTTAATGACAAGACAAACAAAACCCACTGACTGTTTAACACAAGCTGGGAATGATTTCTCCGGGTGATGGATTTCACAGTAAAGACCGTGCTATTGTTTTACGTCTAGTGAAATAAAAATGCTTTGCATTTTTAATAAATATTGTTGATCTTATAATATTTACTGACTGAATTACATTTATATTTAAAATAAACGGATGGCAATGAAGACAAATACACAATAAAGCCAAATACTAAGATTTTGAGTTGAACCTGCTTCTTACCGATCGCATTGTGCAGGACTGGGTTCTTCGTCAAATTTCCCAGCAAAGCCACCGTGTTCCTCTGCAAGTTGACTTTGTTTGAATTCAAGAGGGGGCCGATAACCCCAAGCCCACCCAGTTTCTGCACAATGTTCTGACCCATTACAGCGGAGACCTGTGAATACACCGTGAAACACGATCAGCGCCTAAACTCGGCAAGCAACATGACGGGTCTATGAACATGTGCAACCAAATTCAGACTACAATTCAACATTTGACCAATGTTAGATGGCTATTTTTAACATATCTTTCCTTACAATGCCTTCATGTGCAGTAAGATTCTGCAGTGCTCCGCAGCAGGCTTCCTGCGTTTCCTCTCGCTGGCTAGAGCTGAGTAAAGACAGGTAACTCTCCAGGGTTTTGGAGTGGAACAGCCAGCCTGACCCAACAGGCTGTGGATCTTCAATGACTGGGTAGTCAAAGTGACGCTGGACAAGAAAGAGAACAGACAACATTCATCTGTATCTGGCCACTGTGGGTCCTCGGCCTCATCCAGTACATTGTCCTCCATAAATGAGTTGCAAGAGCGTTTTATTAAATCTTTGAATGTAGGCGATTGTTTTTAAGTAGGGGAGGCTTCCACTGTGCATAACAATTTTTTCAGTAATTGAAAATAAATTTGGGCAATTTATAAAACACTGTGTGACGGTATTAAACGAAAAACGGTGCTACAAATTGAAATCCATCCAGCGTGCTTTCTTTTATTAATGGATGTGCCTATTTGGATTTTTTTTTTTACAGCATCCTTTGTTACAGATGATCTGAATGTGCTTTAAGATAAAAGAAAAAGTAGCATGAGTAAAAATGCAGAAAGAAATTCATTAAATCATAGGGTCAAGCGCACCACACAACAATACAGCCCTAAAAATCATAGAAACTCTGCAAAGCTGGTGTTACAGTACACACAGCAATTAAGGGTAATTAACCATGAGCCTGGGAGAAAAGGAAAAGTTCACATTACATTTGCTTTTGAATGCAGTCTCGTGAGCAGGGCCACATGAAAACACCCTCAGCAGAGTTGGATCTAATTCTGTTCACTGTTAAAAGACTTATATTTGTAAGTATTTGAGAGGCCTGTTTGGGTTATAAGCCGGTAGTGAAGGAGGAAGTCAGATTTAGGATAAACCTTTAAGAAATTATTATATACCATTATAAGACTTTTAAGGTCATTTTCTGTTGGACTGGGAGGCAATGAAGTGATGTCAGAACTGTATGTCTGCATTTCTGCACATGTCTAAGAACTCTGGGTGCTGCATTTACAAGAACCTCAGTCTTGTCTCAAAGCAGCTCTAAACGTTTTATTTACTGAACAACACACCGACTGAAGTAACTATCGCAGACCTTTACGAGCCAGATCGCAAAGTTTCACGCTGCCATTGCAAGACTTTGAAATGCTGGAATGTCATAATGATTTCTATGTCTGCCCAAGTAATAATCCATCATTCCAGCAGAGGGAAAGACAGGGATAACAGGTTCTGCCTAGACTGACAGTTACTTTTAGCTACTGTCTGAACTACTTCTGGTAAGTTGTCCCTGAAATAGTCTTCAGGACCTGATGTATGTTAGCGTGTATATTTGTCTCACTCACCTCACGTTCTAGCGACTTGCTCTGAGTGCTGAAGCAGCCAACAGGGCTAGCGTTGTCCTGGATGTTGCTCCTGTTCATATTTTGACCCAGAGCTTTGATCCTGCTGAAGAGATCGGGAGCCTCCGCCTCCAGCTGGAATGTCAGATTGTGCAGGATGCACACACAGTTTTCTGCAGACTGTTTCGACAGGTGGGAAAAAAACACAAAACATAAAAAGCCACACGTGAGAGTTATCCAGTTAGCATAATAAATATATACCATGACTTAATATGCAAAATTAATGTGAAAGGGCAGATAGTCCTCTGAGTTTAAAATCATTTGACTACAGAAAAAAAATGTGTGGCATGAAATGTAAGGTCAATAAGAATAATTACAGAGAATTAAATTCAATCAGAAGGAAAAAAAATAAAACAAGTGGTGAAAATGAAAAGGAGAAAGATAATGGAACAGAAAGGAAGAGATGAGCATTAACAATGAATGCACATTGCTTAAATTTGCAAGGCTTTTCACCCTGTTCACCTCATCATCTGGTTTTCGGGCTTCCACACAGCCTCTGATATAGCTGACCAAACTGTCAATCAAATCTGGACATTTTCTCATGGTCTGTCTGTAGCTTTGCTTTGAACTGCTGAGGTTTCTGTTGAAATCAAAACACAAAATATGTGCTGATTAGGCACCTCAGTGTGAGGCTGGCAAACACATCTACTTTCTGATATTGCTAAAAGTACGGAAGTAGAAGCACAGTATATAAATATTTAACTCAATCACTGTAGATACTGCACTGTGTTTACCTGTCAGACTGAACAGGTTACACAAGGCCTAGCAGCAAAGGAATCAAGAACTAACTAAAAAAATCAAATCTAAGAACAATCAAACCTTACTTTAAAAGTAAACAATATTAATCTTGTACAATCATTAATAAAACAGTAGTCAAACAGCTGCAACGTAGAACGATACAGGAAGTCGGTCAGGTGTTTTAGATTTGGTGATGGAGCAGACAGCCTATCGCACTGTTATTAGGCTACAACCGCCCCTTTCCTTTCAGAACTGCCGTAAATCTTCGTGGCACAGATTCAACAAGGTGCTGGAAACACTCCTCAGAGATTTTGGTCCACACTGACATGATAGCGTCACACAGTTGCTGCAGATTTGTCGTCCGCGCATCCATGATGCAAGTTTCCCATTTCACCACATCCCAAAAGCTCTCTGCTGGACTGAGATCTGGTCAATGCCATTTGAGTGCAGCGAACACACTGTCAAGTTCAAGAAACTCATAAGAGATGATTTGAGCTTTGTGACATGGCCCAAAATGTGCAAAGAAAATATCCCATCATCACACCACTACCAGCCTGAGCCACTGAGCCGTACAAGGCAGGATGGATCCATGCTTTCATGCTGTTTACGGCAAAGTTTGACACTACCCACTGAGTGTCACAGGAGAGATCAAAACCCAGATTATGCATCGTTTTCCCAGTTTTCAGTTTTCCAATTTTGGTGAGCATGTGCGAATTGTATTCTCAGTTTCCTGTTCAAGGGAATGGCACTCAATGTGGTCTTCTGCTGCTGTAGCCCATGTGCTTTAACATTCAATGTGCTGTGCTTTCAGAGATGCTCTTCTGCATAACTTGGTTGTATCAAGAGATTATTTGAGTCACTCCTATCAGCTCAGTCTGACCATGCTCCTTTGATCCAGAGAACCTAGAGAAGTGCCACTCACTGGATATTTTCTCTTTGTTGGACCATTCTCTGTAAACCCTAGAGATGCTTATGTGAGAAAAATGGTCTGGTCTGAGTATTTCAGCAGTTTCCAAAATACTCAGACCAGCCTGTCTGGCACCAACAACCATGCCACAGTCAAAGTCACCTTTCTTCCCCCATTCTCCCGTTTGAACTTCAGCAGGTCGTCTTGATCATATCTAAATGCCTGAATGCACTGAGTTGCTGCCATGTCATTGATTGATAAGATATCTGTGGTGATGAGCAGTAGAACGGGTGTAGGTCTCACTCAGACTGAAGGAAGCCGAGTTTTATGCTGCCCTTTGCTTATCACAAACTTATCTATCGCATATCATCACGACAAACACACACATCCACTTGTAATATAGGAAAACACTTATAAAAGATTGTTGCATAATGCAGACTTCACTAGTTGTTTGATATTTATTGACTCCTTGGTCAAGAGTAGTGAGACACTAAACCTTAAAACAAAGGCAATAAATTAATATCTGGTGCTCAGGTGGAAAAATGTTTTAATTACCTAAGACATCCTGTGGTGTGAACAAAGATTTCAGGATTTTTGCTGTAATCGGTTTCCTGGTTGGAACCTGTTGTGTAGGGGGGAATCACGCGCTCCATTAAAACAGGCAGCGCACTCTTTAACAGCTCTGGCTTCAGAGCGTCTACAGACGACAGATTCCACAGAAGACCTGAAAAGAGAAGGAAAGATGACCGGTAAGATCAACACGTCAATCTAATATTCGATCGCTGCCTGTTGCAAAAATAGGAAAAGAATTGATGGTGATTTTTATTGGGTTAGGTTTTTATTAATATTTGACTGTCTTCTCAACTGTTTTCCAATCACAAGCAAGTTTGCGATATTCAGATGCAATCATGGCGTTAGCCGTTCCTTCTTCTGCACATTAACAGCATTAAATCATTTGGGGCAGTTTACTCTGAAAGATAGTAACATTATATAATGTTAATGAGAGGGCCGGCATGTAAACAGTATTATGTAATACTACACACAAGTGGCTTTCTGTCAGACGTGCTTGTTTGTTTAGGTGTGGGTCGCTTTGTATAGAGGTGCATGTTGCAGTGCATTAACACGTACCCGTCAGCTGTTTCTGCAGCTCTAAAGAATCTGCTTTACGGAGCAGAGTGACCGCTTGCGTGATCCCACCACAGCGCTGTATCTCCTCTTTGTTTTTGTCGTTTTTGAACGACAAGTTACGGAGAGCAGCTGAGGCCGTAGAGTTGACTTGCAAACTGGGGCTGCGCAGCAGATTCACCAGCGGGGGGATGCCATTGAGCTTTAAGACCTGTGGGAAAGGATGACTTTGGGGTGAGTACAGCTTGGGATCACAATATTTTTTGGTTGAATGAGAGGGATTTATTTTAAACACTACTTTAGGAGTGGCCTCATCAACAATCTAGTGCATTCATACAAGGAATGCACTGGGGCCAGCTCAGCAACACCAAACAGCCCAAAAGACCACAGAAGACAACTTAAGTGCATGATGGCAGAATTATCTCCATGATTAAGAAAAACATAAAAAGCCACAATGATTCTGGTCACACTTCGAAGCATCCCAGCACCACAATAAGATAAGATAAAAGATATGATAAGAACAAAATAAGCCACCTCCTCTTTAGTCTTGTCGTCGATGAAAGTGTTGTGCTGGATGTAGGAAGCTCCACAGTGCTGATACGTCTCCTCGGTACTGGATAAATAGTCCACAGCTTCCTTCATAGTGATATTAGCAACTTTAGCATTTCCATTTGATCTAAAAAAAAAAACAAAAAAAAACAATTTAGATGATTTTAGAAACAATATGTAAGCATAATTTGTTTAATCCAAACATGACATTTATCTGTGAAATTAAGGAAATGATAAACTCTCACCCAGTATCTACTTTTTTGCTTGTGAATGTGGACTCAGTAACGGCAGGCTTTGGGACTTTAACTGTGTCAATTCTACTGCATATGAACTGGTTGCTTGATTTAATCTGACCGTTCGCAGCGTTCAGTGGTGGAGGTGGAGCCGCTGCTGTGGTATTTATTATAAACTGGCTGGTGACCTTTTGTGAACTGTGGGCACCGCCCTTGATGGTTTGGATTCTATTCGATGGGACCGATCGCGGTGGCACTGAGCGCTGCTGCGAGAGCAGATCGGGCTCGCTGCGGCTGGTGTTGCCACGACCAGCTCCCAGGAGCCCAGCGGTGGCATATTGCCGCTTATAGTGAGAAGATGCTGCGTATCTATTCACATTGGATCCCATGGAGATGTTGGCTTTTTGCTGGGCGCCGTTTTTCTCTTGACTGAGCTGCAGAGCCAAAAAAAAAAAAACACGTGTTTGTAATAAAACACAATACAGTGTCATGAAGACTTGTTTTACCAGCATGGAGATTCACATGGAGCAAATTAAACTGTGAAAGATCATTTTGATTTGCAACCCTGTGGTGCAATGCTGCCTGGCAGCTTCCATGAGAGAGGCTGCTACGCAGATTTTTGTGTGAGGAGATAAAAAAAAAACTCTGGAAGGATCTACAAAACATTTTTTTCCTAATCTTTGAAGCTTTGAAAATAGTATCACTAAACAACAACACCAACAAGAACAATAATAACTCTAATACAATGCGAAGAAGCTATAATGTAAATTTTTTTTAATGTATTACAAAGACTAAAATAAGGATAATATCAATATCATTAATATTTTGTACACAGTTTGCTGCGTAAAATCCTCCCCAGTTTGTTTCTTTGTTTGTTTTTGTTCTATTCTTTCCCCCAAATGTCAGGAAGGATCCATAAATCCAGCTAATTTGTTTTTGGTGATGAAAATACAACCAAATTTTATGTGTACAGAAATAGTGAAAAGAAAAAAAAATCGGATTTATAGTCTTACACTTCTAAAGATGCCATTCTTAAAGAAGACGATTTCATTAGAGGTGCTCTGCGGTGATTTCTGAGTTTCTTCAAACACTGAGTCATACAAAGGGCCTGGGGAAAAATGTAGATATTTATCAGCTGTAAAACAGTACAATAATCACCTGATTTACGACCACTAATTTACTGCGTGTATTGTTCAGGTTAATTGCAGCATGTCTGATGTGGCATTTATGCTTAAATATACTGTGCTGATAAAAAAAAGAAGAAGAAAGAAGTAAAACAGTCCACAAACGTATGACGTAGAAGTTAGACAACACTTCAGAACAGTAGAAAGCGGAGGCCTTAAGTGGAACCATAAATGTATCAGAGTCTGTAAGGGTTCTTGTCTTTATATGTGTAAGAGTCACACTGGAATCCTCATTTTGAGAATCCATCTATTCTGAAGTAACAGCAAACATGTGGCTTCCATCACTCTCTGTTTTAGGCCTGTTACGCCTCTAAGTGCTTCATAACCCCCCACAACTAAATGCACTCTGATTGCTGGGCTGCTGAGAAAGCCCCAGGACAAAGTACGACTTGTCATTTATCTACTGAGCTTTTTGTGCACCGTGCACAGACTGTGCCGTGTTGGACTTGCTTTCTGGCATTACTCAGATTGTTTCTTAAGAGCAGCCTATTGTGTCTCTGTAAGGTCAGTTTTGACCTGTGTTTCTAGTTCATAATAGTGTTAAGTCTGCCTTTAAGGCTATGGATGATTGGAGTTCTAAAGTTCTCGAGATCTATCAACTATCCTCGGTTTGTGAACTGAATTTAGGTTTTGTAATTTAGTGGTTTCCTGCATTGGAGACTAAAAGGTTTATAAGCTTCTCTTTTTAAAATCCCATCTTTGTTACTTGTTATGTTGTGAATGAATATTATTTCCTTCCCACGCTGCTTGCCCAGACCCATTTTTATAGCAAAGGGATATGTGTCATACTTCCGGTAGTATATTAAAGCCGAACGATGTTCAGAAGAAACAAAATAATCACCAGCTATCATTCTTATTTCAGGATGTTTCTTCGTATATTTTAAACACAGGCATGTGTCAGATCTTTAAGACTGTCTTGTGTTGTTTCTTTTTTTTTTTAAATATAGTGGATAAAATTAAAAAGTACACACATCGGAGGTGCACCCAAGTTAACATTTTTTGTTAAGCAATTTATCAGTTATTAATTATAAATTTCCAAATCTCATTTAAATTCAGGTTTAATAATGATGGTAGATTTATTTTCAGCATAGTGAAGCAGTCGCTAAAATACATATATTAACCAAAACACACATATGCCTATAAAATAAGCATAGATGCACATAAGGATAAATTAAAATTCTGCATCTTTGACCCCTGATCTGGCTCTATTGAGCAGAGGGAAGCTAATATGATTTCTGACCATTTGCTTGTAGTTGTTCAGAGTGATCACCTTTATCCTATGGAGAAAGATCCTGATGGGAGGGCTCTCCTCTAGAATCCCCCCATGGGGCACAAGGCTCAGTGATTAGAAATTAAGCAAATCATATGCTATCAAAATCCAAATCTCCAGCGCCATCAAACACCATCCATCAGGTAATTATCTTTTAGAAGAACATTAGAAGAGACTTGGAGAATAAATACCAAGGCACTCTAAACCTGATGTGCTAGTGGCGAACATAATAAAAAGGCACTTTATTCTTTTTTATGCATTGAATTATGCAACTTGCATTATGCACTTTCTCGGTAATTAGATCCAGAATACTACTACAAAAAAAATCTAGTAAAAAAAAAAAATCCATAAATAATTATGAAATTACTATGGATCTGTAATGTGGAGTTTTGATGACTTCATAATCCAACATTAAAAGGTATGGTTTACGTCTGAAGGGACCAAGGACAGAAGGTTTTGCATCTTGTACAGAATTTTAAACCCTCTTGAGGCGAATTTGTAACACTGGGGAAAACGCGTTTCTTGAATGCTGCGTCAAAGCTTTCTAACAATTGGCTTTCTGCCAATAATTCATAAGGAGCGACAGCTTTATGTCCTGAAGCAGCCCACAGTGCAGTGTGAACGTTTTTAACAGCTTTTTCCACTTCTAGACCCCCTCTTCCTCCCTCCCTCCTCCCTAATCCTGCGCGTCCTGCGAGTTGTGTCTGTGCTCCTGGTGTAGTGGCTGATCTTACTTGTTGGAGACAAAGTAGATCCACTCCTGCTGCTGCTGCTGCTGATCCTCGACTTTGTCCGCTTTATACTTTGAACTTGCTCCAGGACGCGCTGCTGTGCTGTTCGGGTCTTGTTAACAGACGGCAGAGCGAGCGACGTGTCGTCCACATTCCCGATGGAGATGACTGATTTAAATGGGTTTCCTTTCGACATTTTTATTTTTACTGACCCGACGGCTGCACAGCAGAAGGGAAACTCGTCAGCCGGGTAGTGTTGGCGCTGTCTGAAGTAATGAAAGCGCACCTTGCCCTGCCCTGCGCAATAAACCGCGCCCATACGGACACAATGGACTAAATAGACTCGACTTTAGTTTTACTTTTTCTCTTGTCTTAACAGCTGTGTCTTAGAAAGCAGTCTCACGAAGAGCATGACGGCCAGATCTAAGTACTGGAAAATAATAGTAGTAGCCTAATGTAAAGTTACAACTGTACTTTGACTATTTCTACTTTATGTAGCGTCATCATATTTGCAGATACACAGCATGTACTTATTCAACTAGAAATGACCAACAGAATTTTTGGTTTGTTTGTTTAACTAAAACCTATTTTGAGACGACCAGAATACACCAAAAATACATCACTACAGGCACATAAGTATTGTCAGCAACATGCACTTGATATATTATATCATCTATAATAGGAATATGTATGTAATTGCTTCTTGGCAATAAATCTCATATCGTTGAGTTGCGGATAGTATTTAAATATTTACACCCTTTAAAATTACATATTGATGAGGGTCACTGTGTATAATGAGTACTCCGGTTTTGCTTTCGACAGATTTCTGCTCACTAAAAAGTAGAGGAGTAAAAAGTGATTAAATATTATTTTGTTTGTACCATGACTACCAGGCTTTTGATGGCAACTAAAACCATCAATTTTGGACAAATAAGGAATAAAAAAATAAATAATAAATTAGTTTAACCTTTTTGCAGAGCTGTTTACACGGCCTTATCTCTCATTACCTGTGAGCACAGAGAGCTCATTGCTACAGTATGCTGCAAGACGAAGACTTATTAAATAAAAAACTTTATTGATTTATATAATGTGTAATATCTGCTATAAAAGGATAGAATAACTTACTGTGCATGAGCTTTTTTTATTTTTTAGATCTATTACTTGACTACTAAATGCACAAGAAAAAACCCCCACAAATGCTAAGCTGGTACTTACTCGGTACTTATCTACTTACGTCTATTTACTGAACTTTACATTACAAGCTTCTTTTGCAGAATAAAGTGAAGTCTTTCAAATAGCCTTTCAGTCTGTAATTTATAATACTGGTAGCCATTTTTCTTTATCACAAAAGCCGGGCTATCAATTTACTGGAGTGAAAAATATCAAACTATGTCTATATCTATGTCACTCTAATTTTTATAAACTCTTACTTATGACTACTTGTGTTTACTCTAAAGCCTTGCATTTGATAGATTCTGAAACTTCTGCCTTGCATGTAGTATTATTCATAGTTTTTTTTTTTGGGGGGGGGGGGGGTGTAGCACTTGAATGCACCACACCCATGCCCAAGCTTGTCTGCTGGGGTGTGAGCTGGCACCCGATCCGTCGCATTTGCTTGTTGTCTGTCATCTGTTCCTACAGGCTTTGTTGCCATTGTCTGGTAATGTTGTGACGACGTCTTTCTTTTTTCTTTTTTTTTTTTTAAATCACATTATTTACGCACAGAAAGACCTGGTCTCATTTAAAAAGTTCCTCTGTGTGATGTATTTTGATTGCTCTCTAGTGGTGAATGTGTGAATGTCAGTGATCACTGTAGTTTGAACGGTCAGATGCCATCTTGAGATGACTGGTCAGGTTTATCTAAAGCCACAGCAGCCCATAAGAACGTGTATATTCTTTATTATTGCTTTCATGATCATGCCCATCACAGTTTTCAGTTGGAATGAACATCAAGTATCATCTGAAATTCTACAAACCTTCATCAAGTTAAGAACTACAAAGTACTTCTTGTGCATTGAGGTGACTGCAAGTAAAATGTTGAACTAATGCAACTCCTTGAATTGCAACAGGTTTTTTCAGCAATATAAAACATTAAGCAATCTCCTACCATAGATACACTCTCCTCCAAACGTATTGGAATCCCTATTTCAACTGTGCAGAGTGTGCATTTATAGTTAGAGGGGTAACCGACCTGAAAACCAGAGAGCTGCCTATGAGTGAAAAACAAGCAATTAAGAAGATGAGAGAAGATGAAAAATCAATCAGAACCATCGCACAAACATTGGACACAGCCAGTACAACCGTTCGGAATGTCCTGAAGAAGAAAGCTGTCACAGGTGTACTACGTACAGGCCGAACAGGTAGACAGAGGAAAACTACAGCAATTGATGACAGAAACAGTTTGTGAAAGAGCCTAAAACAACTGTGAGTGAAATCAGCAACAACCTCCAGAGGGCAGGAGTGAAGGTATCAGTTTACTGTTTGTAGAAGACTTCATGAAAAAAAAGTAGAGGCTTCACCAGAACATGCAAACCACTAATTAGGAGGAAGAATGAGAAGGCTGGGCTGGGATTTGCCCAGAAGTGCAGAGAAAAGGCTCACAAATTCCGGGACAAAGTTTTATGGACTGACGAGACAAAGATGAACCTTTATGAACGCGATGGAAAGGCTAAAAATTTGAGAAAGAAAGGATCAACTCAAGATCCCAAACACATGAGCTCATCTGTGAAACACAGTGGCTTGGGCTTGCATGGCTTCTTCTGGGACGGGCTCATTAATCTTCACTGATGTCACGCAGGATAACGAACTCAGAAGTCTACAGAAACATTTTGTCTGTCAATTTAAAGAAAGATGCAACCAAACTGATGGGAGATCCTTCATCATGCAGCAAGATAATGACCTAAAAACACACTGCAAAAACTACAAATGACTTCATCAGGGGCAGCAAGTGGAAGATTTTAGACTGGTCTAGTCAATCTCCAGACTTAAACCCTATAGAGCATTTTAGCTGCTAAACAGGAGACCGAAGGAACTGAACTGTGTATCAGATCCAGATGTAAAGACGTGGAAATAAAAGCTGTGATGTTGATCTTTTGTCTCATATCGATATTTTTTTTTATGTCAAACCCAAACGTTTTCATTCTATAGCAAAAATAAAGGGATTGGCCTCACTGTCCCAATACTTTTGGAGGGGAGTGTATAAAGACGTGGTTTACCTGATTAATCAACAAGTGCACTGCACACTAAAAATATATGACATTTTTAACCGTTATGGTACATTGTGCTTTGTAAAAACATGATTAAAAGGAGTCAAAGTTAAGAGCAGTGTCTTTCAACCAATACTTTAACATATAAGGGGAGTGCAGACTGTCTTTAAGATAAAGACACTATAATAGTGAGCATGACAAATGAGACATTGTTCCTTTATCCAGAGCACAAAGGATCGCTGTCTGACACGTGCTGCTGGAGAGTCAAAAATATTACTGACCGAAATCTAAACCTTCAACATTTGGAGAGTTTGTGTTGTCTGTGCAATGGAGACCACAGGGCCACTTTCTGCATGTACTTAAGCAAATCAAGGGCACTGCCAAACACAACCTGGAACCATATTGTCTGTGCAGTTGATTATTAAACTAAAAAAAAAAAAAAAGAAGCGCAAAATTAAAAACAGAAAAAAATGGTCCCTATGAATCTACTGGTGGGTGGAATGCAAATCGGACCTGAGGCTCAAAAACATAAGCGGTCATACTTTTGACCTTTAAGCGCAGCAATAGCACAGAAGCATCTTACAGTATAACAAAGCATATTTGTGTACTGTAGGTGCATCGGGTGAAATCTAGTTGTAATAAAAGCCTATAGATCACTATATAAAAGTACATAATGTCAATGCATGTGCCCTGCACTACTTTCAGAAAAGCCTTTCAGTTATGATTGATTCTGCAATAAGAATAGAAATCTCCAAAGCATCTAACACATTCAGAAGAGCAGAGTTCCTCACGTCACACTGTAAAGCTGACTTCAAAGCCTTCTTTCCCACTTTGACACACTTGGCCTCTGCATTACTCCTCTGGCTCAAAGGCACTGGGCTCGTGACCCTCTGGGGGCCTCCGCGGAGGATTATGAAGCCCAGCCAGAGGAAAACCCCTAAGCTTCTCTTGCAGACTACCTATAGCCAGCCTCATCTGGTCTTCAGCCCCCTGAAGTGACTTCAGCTCCATCGTGTAAAAGATGTACAGCAGGGAGGTGGTGAGCAGGATGGCGAAGCACAGCGCAGCCAGCAGGTAGAAGGAGGTACGAGGAAACGGCTGTTCTGCTCCCAGAGCCAAGTACGGCACCGCCGCGATGACCAACTCCAGGAACAGCAGAGCCAATCCCATCATTCCAGTGCGTGCTGCTGTGTAGCGCATCCTTTCAGCACAGTGCAAGCCCACTTTGACTTCTGTGCGGGCCTCAGTCACAATGTCAACCAACTCAGCCAGCTTCCCTAAGTCCACAAAAGAGAGACAAGACAAAGAGAGGAGGCTTTATACAAGTGCAAAATCAGAGAGTAAAGAGAAGTGCAGAAAGTGCTGAAGAGTCAAGTTCTGTGACGCTACAGTGGACGGGATTAATGTTACAACAGAACATTAAATATTCACTGCGCTCCATGTTATTTAACCCACTGCTCCTGGCAGTATTTGTACCTGGATGAAATTACAAGATGTGGTCTGGAATACACACGGACATTCTGCAAGAACAGGCACAAAACAGCAGCAGCACACACCTAAAGTTGGTAATACACCCTACCTGCTGAGCTTCAGTGGGACCGGCAATTTTTTTTTTTTTTTTTTAACTTTGACTAATTGACAGGTTGAAAGCGCCCTGATGACGCAGGTAAATAAAAAGTGAAGGAATCTTCTATTAAATAATTTAGACCAAAGTTACTGGACTATCACTCAGCTTCACAAGAGCCAACCTGCTAGCTTGACAAGTGCAGATACCTGTCGCTGAGTCCTCATTCTTTGATTGTCTGTCACTTCCTGTTTCAGCAGGAATGTGCACCTCCACCCTCAGTTCAGCAGTGAGAGCCTCGTGGTCGGAGTACGGGAAAGGATGGTCAGCAACGGAGCCTTTGGTGGTGGACATGGAATCACAATGAATGCCGGTTTTGGAAGAACCCTGGGAATATCACAAGGGCAATCAGGCTTTAGTAGTTACAGTGTCACAGTCTTTGAGTTTGTGGACTTTTAAATTCTTCAAGTATTGTGTTTGATTCTTAGTTCACTTATTGCTTTCATTTATCTTATTGCTTTTTATGCATTTCTTTAGTATATATATATATATATATATATATTTTTTTTTTTTTCTAGTTTTACTTCCTGTCATTTACCTTAATTGTAAAGGTAAATGACAGGAAGTAAAGGGAAAGCAGGTTTCCCTCCTGCTTCCAGTTTGCTCGTTACTTCATTTATAGCCGCGGTTTGCTGTGTTCTTTGTTGTGTCACTGTGTTCCTGTCTTGTTAGTTTTTAGTGTATTTACCATTGTTTTTGCCAGTGTTTTTCGGCTTTTCTTCAGTTTGTGTTCTGGGTATTATCAACCACAATAAAGGCTTGTTTTTTGTTAACCTCTAATCCATCTCTGAGGTCTGCATTTGTGTCCAGTCTTTGTGCATTTTTGTGACATACATGGCTTTATAAAATCATCACATGACACGATGCTTTCACCCACCTTGAATAGGATGTAGTCAATTCGAATTCCCTTCTCAAAAGGTACAAGCTCCTTTTTACTGATAAAAGGGTTGTCTGCTATTAGAGTGATACCATTCTCACATCCCTGCAAGAAAAAAACCCCACAAATTTAATTTACATAAAACCAAAATGTAACAAAACTTCTGCTTTTACAACCCTGGCACTTATTTCTAAAGTCTTAAAAAAAAAAAAACACTTCTTTCAGTTAGAACGACATTTATTACCTCAGACCTTGAGAAACGGGACCACAATGATGACACTGCACACAGTAGCAAAGCTACTTTTTAACCAAGCCCTCATGCTGTGTATGTAACAAAGGTTCCAGTATAGTCGAGAGAATAGTCCAGACTTTAGCCAGACTCCCTTTTGCATCAAAGCAAATGCTTTAATGGGCTTTTTAAAGCTTCTTTTAATTGCATGTACGTCTATCCCATCTCCACTGTTGTTAAATCTGACTACCACTGTGCCTCATATTTCAGCATTTAGTGGGGTACATGTAAATGCACTAAAAGGCAAAATGGAACCAACACAAATATGGCTAAAATTACGAGAATAAAACAGGTATTTAATTTAAATACTGCACTGCCTGTGCACAGATTAATGCTTGTACTGTGTAGCTTTCTTGCCAATACATACATCAAATTTAGCCGTATCTACATAAGAGTCTCGCAGTCCAGTGTAAGCCCTCAGTAGTCTGTTCCCGAGGTCGTGAGGATGCATGTTGAGATCGCCACCAACAATAACCACATCTGCTCCAGCAGAGGTGTGGCTAAGAGGCACAGAAAACACACACATTAGTTATTATATTCTGCAAATTAAAAAATAACAATGTAATATTACTTAAAAATTTTTCGTAAAGATGTATTAAAAAGTAAAAATATGTGGATAATATACAAGCACTACCGAATGAACTGCTGCAGCTCCCAGGCCTGAACTATTCTGTGAGGTAGATAAGAGTCCTTCTCTCTGCAGTACTCTGCATGCAGCTAAAATCAGGACACAAGGACAACAGCACGCTGATCAATAACAGAATATCATGTCCAGGGGGGGCTGAAAACTGATGTTCTGAAACCTTACATGAGTGACATAGACGTTTACAGTCAGGCTGCCGAGGTTAAGGACAGCCATCCCAACAGCTTTACCACCGAACCAGTCTCCATGGTGAGCCTAAATAAGAGGGAAAATATCAAAAGCGGATAAACAGGGGAGACAAAAGTTGATTTGGGAACTGCGGGGGGGGGGGGGGGATAAAAT
>JAVDPK010001828.1:665580-689202 GCA_034780415.1 Cichlasoma orientale | reverse complement strand
ACACACACACACACACACACACACACACACACACACACACACACACACACACACACACACACACACATACACACTCTTTACTGGAACAAGGACACATCTACACAGCAAACAAGAAAGTGGATTTAAAGGATAAGGTTGGCGATATTCCATATAAAAACTGGGCAGTCAATTGCATAAACCAATTAACTGAAATCATGGGCTATGAGTTTATTCATAAGACAAAAAAAATCTTTGTTTAATGTTTTACTTGTTTTGTGATCGACTCCATTTTTGTCCAAAAATACTGAAAACATATCAGTGATTACACGGAACATGACCGCTACATCATCAGAATGGCACACATCATGGCAGCTTAATCTTTTAACTACAATAATAATGATAAAGCAAATCTTAAAACCAAACTTATCCTCTAAAGAATTCATGACCCACTTCTTTGCAATTAAGGACATCACCAGACTCGATTAAAAAACAAACAAACAGTTGTTTTGATGTTGGGGACGGATTTATTCTACATTACTCAGTCAGTAGCTGGATCCAAACATTAAAGTTAGAAAAAGATTGTTTACCTGTTTTCTTGTCCGGGTTTTGCCTGTTCTCAGCTTGATGTACCGTGCTATTAATTCATTGCGACCTGTAAAAGAGAAAAAAGAAATAAATACTGAATGGAAAGTAATGAAAGTTGGGGGGTATCTTGCAGGATGGTGATTGGATTACACTAAACAGAAGACAAACAGCAGTTGTCTCCAGAACCACGCTTAAAGCTAATGACACAGATTCACAGACTGGCAAGGTGAAAAATCATTCAACATTTGAGGATTACGCACAATATCCAAAACTGGCCAGAAGGTGGCACTCTTGCCATGTCTTGATCTCACGTCAAAAGAAACGCAATGTGGCATTTCCCAGAGCGCAGACGTTTGTCAGGAGCCACAGGCCACAAAAACACCTCTGTCTTCTATAGGGAGGCTTTAGTTGTTGTTTTTTTAAATTAAACAAATAGTAAATTTTAGATTTACTTGTGTTACACCTAGGGTTTCACTAGCTCGTTTAGCACCTCCTTAAAGTCTGCTCACATGGCCCTGAAGCCTGATTACAAAGAGTGCTTAAAAAACAGAACCGTGTTTTTTCATGGCATGACATCTACACTCGACATTCTGCACAAACAGGTTGTGCAGAGAACAGCGTTCTATTTTGAGCTTTCATGGTCCTCTATACACTCAGCGCTGTGCATGAGATTCATCAAGCCATATCTTTTCAGCACACTGCAGATGTGGTCATGCAGAAATCATCTTTGGAGTATGAGAAGTGCAAAAAGTATTATTATATTGTCTAAATGGAAAATCAGTCCATCAGTCTTTTCAGTTATCTTCTCTTGCCAAGTCACGCTTATTAGGTTTCTGTGGCTGAAAATCGGGCCAGAGGGAGAGGTTGAACTGCCGCATCATTATGAATAATGGCCCCAACTCCGCTAAACTTGCTGACATAAATTTACACCAACAAAATTGGTCAAGATGTGCCTTCCTGAACACACAACAGACTGTGTCTCTAAGATGTTCAACAGCTTTCCAGACACATAATGACAGCAGAAACAAGTCCTGTTTTTTTCATACACTCTTTAGCGCTTGGCCTCCAAAAGGCCATGGTTAGTGCAATTACCATAAAAGTACTGCAAGCCATCTCCAGCAGGCTTGCAGCACTCACCGTACAAGCCAACCAGTCAGTCCGGTAGTCGGCCAGCAGAGCAGAGCTGAACTGTCTGCCGATACTGAGGTAGTCCCTCCCCTTCTGCCCCGGGCCAAGGATGGACACACCCGCTTCAGCGCCTCCGCATTCCTAGCATTCCTCTAAGCCTGTCACATCTGTGCTAGCCAGTCTGATTGGCTTGGGCCCGTGAACACAGCCAGAACTCGGGCGAACACACATATGTTCATATGCACTCCCAGCCCTGGGACAAGCAGGGGTTAGAGCCAGAATGAAGGCCATTAGGATAGGGTAAGGGGCAAAAGGGCAGCTGAGAAGGGGAGTAACTCTTGCAGGAGACACAAAGCCATAACTGTCTCTGCCAACAACTGCCACCTGGCAGTAAAGTAGCCCATTTCCCAAAACAACAGCACAGTATGACCCCGCAGTCAGCAGACAGCCGCACCTGCTGCCGACCATCCCAACAGAGGGTGGCGGAGAAAGAACAATGACATCAACCCCCTCCCAACTGTCACTCTCAATAGCTTCAGCTGGGGAAAAAGCAGTGCAGCACCCACAATCGCACAGCTCTGATATGAATTGTACAGATATCTCATTGCAAATTGCCGTATGCCGAGATGAACTGGGTGCTACAGGACTGACTAAAAACAATAAGAACTTGAAAGTTGTGGATGAGGTGTGACTCACTGAGTTTCCAGACTGCAAAGATGCTGAGTAAAATCAAGCTATGGTAATGATGTCAGCACATTATAAAGAGCACTGAAATTTCCCGCAGCGATGAGCACAGTAATGGCTCAGAACGGTGTGATAACCTGTTTCATTCATCCTTTGGACAGCGAAGTCCTTTGGTTGGTCGGAAACATCTGAGTGTTTGAAATCAGTGCTTCTGTTTTACGAGATACACAAGCTGGCGCCGCAGAAGTGACCCCAGTGTTTGAGTCCAAAGCTTCAAATAAACCTTTATACAACTGAGTGAAACAGAGCTGAATATAAAAAAAGTTTCCTGCTACTTTTTCTGCTCTGTGGAAAAGACTAACATATTGACCAGAATCCACGCATTCAATTTAACCTTAACGTATTTTAAGTTTCGGCCGGCTGTTTAAAGAAGCTTTTATTATGGAAAAATATGAATGAACATTAATTTGGAACATGAACGCAATGGGATGACACGTAACATAGGTAACCAAAATTGTCTTACTTAGTAAACATGAGATTGATTTTGACACAATTAGTACAGTACTTAGTTCACTGTGGATATTGATATGCAACTTATTTTGTAGAGTTTTTTTTCTTCCAGATGTAAAGCAGCTGATTCATACTCAAAGCTTGCAGGGGGAACTCCTGAAGGCAGTACCAGGAATTATTTCAACCATCTGACACGAACAGCATGACAAAAGTCTCTGCAGATGGCAACTACAGCTCACATAAGGAAGTGACTTCATTTTTTTCAATTAGTTATATTGTTATATTGTCCTTATATTGGGTATAAACTGCAAAATTAAATATTCTAGCCTGGATGCAAGTGGCTTACATTTTAAAAGTGTTAAGAAAAATTGGGATTCTAATTGTGGATAGTGATTTTGCCCCCACCTTTACTTGGCTTAATTATCAGTGGCATCAGGAACATAGTGACATACAAAACTGTGTGTAGGTAGCAGATAGTAGTCATACTCTCAGAAAAGAAATTTAAAAAATGAAACATTCCCGGAACTTCAAAGCAGCAGCAACATTGTATATTAATTGGCATTAATTAATACTTTAGTGGAGCTCTTCTTTAGAGTTAAGACCCAGAAAAACCGGTTAGATTAGCTGATCATTTTTGAAGATACTACTTCCTCAAACCTTGAGAGAGAGAGAGAAAAAAAGACAGAGAATTACTGCGTCTCCAATCTGCAGCCGTGGTAGCAACATCTGCTCAGATTTGACACGGTCAGGGGGATCAGAGAGGGAGTAGTACAGACTGCAGGGGATCATGACAGGTGCATACAAAAAGACACAGACGCTCTTGTACAGTCGCATGCAAAGCCCCATTGTCCTCTGATTTCTCCACATTTGCTCTTTCTTCCTTTCCCCCCCTTTCAAACGGCTTATGACTTTCTTGTTGATTGCTCAACACCCACTCAGATCGCTGCAGGCTGCCATTCTTAACCTCTTCACTGACGGGACACGCCTATCTTTTTCTTAGACTGCATGATTGCTGGAATTTTCCACTTACACGCTAAGATAGTGAGCAAAAAGGTAATCTCTCTTCACTCCCCATAACCCCCACCCCTCCAGAGCCCTTTATACGCCCTTATTATCTTCCCTCCTTCCTTGTCATAACACTGAGGTAATCCAAAATTTTTAACATACTGCTCAGCCATGACTGAAAAAATTCCTTGCATCTCAGTGAGTAACTGACAGGGAAGCTTCAGGCCTGCTCAGTCATCATTACAAGCTGCCCCCCACCCCCACCCCCCAAACACCTTTACACACACGCTGTATTTTCTCACAACTGTACACATGCACTGCACCTGCTGCTAAATCAAATATGGTCCACGAAGGCAAGGACAGACATAAACTTCTTTTTGGCACTCAAATCTTTCTCCACTTTTAATACCCAGAGTGCTTTGCAGTTGTGACAGCTGCAGGTCTGAAAGAGAAAAAAGGTGTGTGCTTAGGGTTTGACACACCTGTTGAGGCCAGAAAACGCAGGTGAACAATATGTCAGCACAGCCCCAAGGCCAAACAAGCCAGGCAACATTTTTTTTCCATCTTCTAAAAGATACTTCCGCTGAGTTTTTTTGAGTATAGTATGTACAATGAGCCAAATATTTCATTTAACGTCTCCACTGTTCTTTAAATGTTTTGCTTTCAGTTATCTGAAAAGATGCAGATAAACTGACATTTGAGTTCCATTACTCTGATCAAAAGAACTGAAAATCAGAGCAATCAAAGGTTTGACATTATAGAAAATTAGCTACTTTATTTATTTAAGAGATGACTGATGACCTCTGATGCCCTCTCACCCGTCTGCTATAAGGATACAGCCAGCAGCTTGTTATCATAGGTTAGCATAAATTATGTAAACAGAGGGCAAGGGGTTACTTGGTCCTGTCCTCATAGTATACACATTATATATTGTTTAATCAAAAGTATAATAGAGTTGATGCCTATTAAAGCCCCATTAAAGTCTGCTTTTATAGGGGTTATGTATGAATTAGCTACTTGAGCTTGAGACAGTGACCTCTGGGTCTCTAACATAACCTCCTTATTGTTTTTACATTTCTAGAATTTGTGAATTTGGGCAGATATAACTCTATTACAATATTTCTTTCCTTCTTATATTTGAATAGATCAAGGCTTTGTGTCTTTATGCTAAGCTAAACCAATCACCTGCTGGCTATAGTAAAACTGAGTAAATCCTTTCTCGATATTACTGAAATGTTAAATGATTACAAATCAATTGAACGCAGTTCTATTTAGTTCTATTTTGGCATACTTTACTTTCACAGTATTGTGCTGGTTTTGGACCCTGTCTTTAGAAGTTGACCTTAAGCAACATCCTGCACATGTCCGAGCAGCTGCTAAAACACCAGTTTACACAGATAATCCTCGTGCCAAGTCAGAAGCATTTACTTATCTGTTTCTCAGTGCATGGTTGCATAGGTGGCAAATTGTGCGCGCCGCCCCGGTGCATTCTGTTACTGGCAGTAACAGCTGTCCTGCTTAAAAACTGCTACAACTGTGTAATTACTTCTGTTGTGCCAAATATGTCCTTTATTTTTAAAGTACTTAGTTAATTAAAAATACACATGATCAAATCTTCATTAACACCAACTTAACAACAAGACAATCGCAGTAAGAAGATTCAATTTTGAATAATTTAGCACTCTGGTGATATTGCATAAAGGTGTACTTCGGACTGCACTAACGTCAGCTTTGACAAATTCCAGAGTTGTGACAGATTGTGAAAGTTTTATAATACTGTATTTTTTTATTATTTTAATATTCTGAAACTCATTGTTAACACATGCTTTAATAAAACTGAATGTTAGGCCTATTTGAACTCTTTGTCACCCCTGAGCTGTGTAAGTGACTGGAAATGGTACTGGGAAGTCTAGACAGGCTTGTGGAGCAGAGAACACACATGTATAAAGCAGTGTTCTTGCTAATGGAAATTTGCAAATGTTTCCCAGCAAATAAAAATCCTGGCAGAAAAAGTGAAATTCCCAATGGGAGGGATGACTTGCCTGCATTTGGAGGCCACTGGGAGACTGAGACTGCTAGGTAGACAGTATTACATACAGTGCAATCGTTAACATTCCCCTAACCTCATGTCAGGGCAGCTTTTAGATGTCTGAGGTAATCACCTTGTGAGAAGGATTCTTCTGGGGCATGCTTTGGCTCTCCCGGCAGAGCCTCAGATGACTTATTGTAAAAGGAGAGGGTGTTTAGTGCTCTAGAAAAAAACAGGCCTCTAAAAGGGGTCCTGACAGTTTGTTGCTGAGGGGGGCAAGTTGTGCAGAGCCTGCCTCTTTGTTGATGTTGTCATGACAAATGGATGGAAGTGAAGACAACACTGCACAGCTAAAAAGGACTGAAACATTATTTAGGTAAATTTAAAGATGGTTCAAAAGTCTGTGCTCAGAAGTCAAAGTGTGTTCTAAACTAGCTCTGGCACTCAGTAGAAATGTGGCACAATGTGTTTCCCAGTATATGATGTATAAGTTTATGCATATGTTATTCAAATTTGACCAAAAAAAAGTTGATAGATGTTATCTAATCCAGCTGAAATTAAGCTCAGAGCATTCATCGCTGAATCGCATCCAAATAAAGCCCGACCAATATTCTGGTCAGCCAGTTTGAACCTGTCATAGGCGTATCAGCATACAGTGGGTATGAAAACATGAAAACTTAAGTCCTTGGGATGATTTGGGTCATCGCAAGTTAACTCTGTGGACTATTTTAAAAAGCAGTTAAAAAGACTTCTGTATTATTATTATTATTTTGAAACTACCTGTTTATTCTATGGTGTCGTTTTGCATCTGTTTAATTGGCTATTGTGGCACTTAATTCGGGTATTTTTTGTGTACACTGCTTTGTGACTGTTTTGTCTGTGAAAAGCGCTTAATGAATAAACTTTACTTACTTACAGAGTGAGAGCAAACTGGACTGTTTACAGTAAAATTTGTTGTTTTTTTTGCTCTAGAGTGGGATTAATCTGTGATTTTTCTCACGATAAACTGAACAGAACTGTTCATGCCATAAAATGTTAGGATCCATCAGCAAAACCGCAAAACATTTCATTTAAAATGATCCGAAACAGAAAGCAGCAGGTCAGAAATATTCGTTAAGCAAACTAACTATTAGAAGTTAATCTATACACACAAAACTTGATTAAGTATGTTTTGACTAATTGTTTCATGACTCCTGAAGGCAGGTTGAGAGTAACAAAAGAAGCTGCAGCAGTGATCTCAGGTATGTGCTTGTCCTTGAATATCTGAATCTGCTGAACAAATGAGAGGATAAGATTCCATCTTGGTTGAATCACACCAAAAGAATCCTATCTGACGTCAAGCAAATAAAAGCCACACAAAAAGCAGTGCTTTAAAAACAAACACTGATGCTTCTAAAATACACAGTCTCGCTGACATTTTGGTGGTCATGATTGATGGTTTTTATGGTTACACTGAAGCTGCAATAAGTTTAAACTTTTAGAGACGTGATGGACATTAATTAAAGGGCAGGAAATTATTCCTACCAAGCCCGGGGGGGGGGGAGTTACAATGGCGAAAAGAACATTACTTTGCAAAAACCGAAATGAGCTTTGCTGAGGGCGCAGCAAGCAAAAACATTAAGAAAACAGCTTGATTCCTCTCAATCAACATTTACTGCTCTTCGGCAACATTTCCAAGCTAAAATGCTAAAATGTCATTAAGAAAACACAGTCTCGACATTAGGAATGGGAAAGTGTGATCAAAATAATGAAAGACAAGTGTGTTAAATTTCCCACACCTGCGCGTGAGTGATTCTACTGATGGTCTTGCCAGCATATCCATCTGGAGTTTTTCAGGACATTAAGGGCTCAACACCTGCAAATTTAATGGACACGCTGCAGGAAACAGCACAACTATTCTGAAACCATATGGATGTTTAAACTCTTCGACAGAACAGCATGCCAATGTGATGTTTTTGTTCTGAGTCTTGATTCACGCTGGGCTAATTATTGCTAATTTAACTGAGCTATCCTGCATCAAACGCAACAGTTCTCCTGAAAACCAGCTTCAACCAGTCACCTACAGGCAAAATCCTCCCAGCGATACCGGTGTGGGTTTAAAAAAAAAAAGTACAAGATGACGTTCAGAGATAAAAAGAAAACAAAGAGAGGCTTTGCGTCTGAGAGCGTACCGTGGAAGAGGATAGGCCATAAAACAGTAGGCAAAAAAAAAAAAAAAAAAAAAAAATCAAGCCATAAAAACACTGAAGAAAAAAACAGGTGTAAATCAAGGGGAGAGCAGCCGATTTGCTCTCAGGACAGCAATAACCAGCTCTGAGAGCGCTGGTGCGACTGGAAGAACCTGCCCCTGGGTCACAGCACGACAGGTACTAACTTGTTAAAGACAGCTCTGAGTGGAAAGAAAACATTCTGTATCGAAGTTTTGAGCGCAAAAAGAAGAAAAGCATTTTTCTCATTTCTTTTCCGGAAAGCATTGCCAGTGTTTGTTTTCTTTTGGCCACAAATCTCTGTGGAATGAATGTTTTTCTCATTTTCATGCATTCATTATGGAGTCGATTTCCATGTAATAGTTGTTTTGTTTCTCTGGCAGTTATCCAGTGAACTCACCATACATCTTTCCCTCATCTGACAAGATGATTTTCCTCCTGCCACAGGGAGGGTAGATGGCGAGGGCCTCCTGGAAGCTCTGCTCGATATCTGGGGACCACACCCCTTCGGCGTCCCCATCCATGGTCTTGTCTTCGTTGTCCCCGTCCAGCCCATCTTCTGGGCTACCATTGGCGCTCCACTCGTTGGACGCAATGGTGGCGGCTCCCCCTGGGCCCGACCCTGAGCCCCAGTATCAAAGGAGATCTGTTGAATAAGGTTGGAAAAAAAGGTTTTATTCCATACTAATCACATTTTTTATGATGATCATCAGAGAACACCACAAGAAAAAGTGTTCCTCACAC
The DNA here is from genome assembly GCA_034780415.1 of Cichlasoma orientale. NCBI lineage: Eukaryota > Metazoa > Chordata > Actinopteri > Cichliformes > Cichlidae > Cichlasoma > Cichlasoma orientale. The sequence goes on along the minus strand of JAVDPK010001828.1, from coordinate 680,331 downwards.
AAATAGCAAGTTAAGTGATTAAAGTCTGAGGATATGCAGGAACATGGCATCATTAATCCACCATTATCTGGCAACAGTAGTTGAAAAAATATTGTCTGTTTTGCCAGAGCCATGATTTAAGCCTTAATTGTTGCCAAAAAAAGAATATAAAACAAATCAGCGAGGCACAGTGGTTCACTTCTATTTCTATATTCATTTATTTGATATTTTTGTCCAGTAAAACCACACCTGTTAGATATTACAGATGTTACAATACTAGAAAAGCATGTTAAAAAGATTTGATCAAAATCAAAGACATTTTCTAGAAAATATCATGCATGCTGGTGCCAGCTTTACACTTAATTATCCAAAACACCGGCATTAACGGCATCAAACACTCGCCTAGGGGCCAACGTTGAAAGTGCAGGTCATATGAAATCATCTGACAAAAATAAATTAAAAAAAATCATTTTTAAATGACTGTGTCACATACAAAAACAACTAATTCTTTGACTGAGTCTAACATCTAATTGCAAGCTATCATTTGTCTCATTTTTGTGACAATCGTGTGTGGAGGCCAGTTTGTAGTGAGGCTGAAAACGGTTTTAGATGGATGGGGGAGTTTCTTGAATTTGAAACGGTGATATGTGCTAACCAGCAGGCAAACGGGTCAGGAGACTGAACAACTGTCTTACACTGTTCTTTATTTAGCGTTTATGAAGCAACGCCGCTGAGCTTCACAAACAAATCTCAACTGGATGCCTTCTATAAACTGATACCAGATAACCTGGAGGAGCTATCTGATAAAACTCAATTCAGTTATGTCTAAGACATAAAAATACTGAGTAAACTCAAATTTGAGTAGGCTCAAATCTCAAAATTTGTCTTTTTTCTTGGAACTGGAAACATTTGACTTGCTGCAAACAATAAGGCCTCGAGCTGTGCAGGTTCTTTAAAGCATTGCAAGAGATCTCCTTGTAAAAGGAATGTTGTTCATCTATAGGCCCACTTCCTTATTTGCCATTTTCTTTATTGCAGTCATTAAATTTGTAAGAATAAACAATGCAAACCGTAATCATTATGATAATTTCCTTGATTTTATGTCTCTGAAATGGCCAAATGAATTCAAGATATTCCATAAAACGAACTTTAAAGACCTCACTAATCAGCGCTGGCCTCAAAGAATTCTTGTGGTCTGGGAACTGTGTTCCAGTGTGGTTGGCTTATGGCTGACTGCAGGCATGGATCTTAAGTATTTTTCAAGCTGCCTTTTCAGCATTGTATTGTTTCTAAAATGGAAGTCTATGAGGTAACCATGATCATCCCAGGATGCTTATGTTTCTGCTTTAGCATTTCTGCAGATACTGACAAAAATGAAGTATAATGGATAAAAAGAGACATAGCCAAAAGTCAATGTTCCTTTGGGAAAAATCACAGTGAGGAGAATTATATGAACGCTTAAGGTTATTTGATCAGATGCAAAAGTATAATGCTTTTTACATTCCTTTTTTTCCCATTATTAGCCAAGGCTTTATTACCTTAGAAATGCAAAACATCTTGACAGCATTTATAAAAAAAAAAAAAAAAGACCCAGAAAGTTTCAGTCTTTAAGTAAAAAATAAAAATAAATAAATATCCATTCATTTTCTTTTCCACTTATCCAATTCAGGGTCGGGGGTGGGGGTTGGCAGAGTCTATCCCAGCTGCCGCAGTGCGAGAGGCAGAGTACACCCTGGACAGGTCGCCAGTCTGTCGCAGGGCTGACACAGAGAGACAGACAACCACTCGCGCTCACGTTCACACCTATGGGCCATTTAGAACTGCCAGTTAGACTAACCCCACTAACTGCATGCCTTTGGAATGTGGGAGGAAGCTGGAGTACCCGGTGAGAACCCACGCAGGCACGGGGAGAACACGCAGACACCACGAAGAAAGGCCCCGACCAAATGCTTGTTTTGAACCTAGGACCTTTATGCTGTGAGGCAGCAGTGCTAACTACCACGCCGCTGTGCTGCCCCAAATAACTAATAATAATAATTGTCAACTCCAGTTTGTAATGGCAAAGTTTAATTATACTATGGTATAAAACTAAATTGCTAAATTACATTTGATTAAATTCAGTTATATTTATATAGTGCCACTCTATATTGTAAGGTCAACACTCCACATTATAAATGGAAACACAACAATTCCCTATGACCAGGCACTTGGCGACAGTGGGGAGAATAAACTCTCGCATACACTACGATCCATGAAATTCATAAATCATAAGCCTAGAAATCTCTCATAGCCTTTTGTTTTCCATGTAACGCCCCCCCCCCCTCTATCTCTACAACACAGTCACTTTACAGTTACTGTAGCTGTATCAAAATGTCTGAGAACCACAAATTGTTGAAAAGCAGAGGCGGAGGATTAGTGATGCTTTCATTCCCTTCCCATCATCATTTAAAAGGAATTACAAAAGATCAAAGACAAGTAGAGCACGACAATACTGTTCCTGCAGTGAAATTCAAGAAACATGCAACATTAATTTTATGGATGTCACTGAACCAAAGCGAGAGTTTGAGAAACATCCACACGTCAAGCTGCTAATTTTAGCTGCGACGGTCCTGGTTATGGTGGACCCTTTAAGACAGGGTCATGGTGTTAAAACTCAACACTGAAACTGAGCACTCATCAACTGCTCAAATGATCTGAGTCCTCACGTATCACTGGGCTGGACTGCTCCCAATGCCTGCTAAATAACTCGAGTTGAGGCTAGTTTGATTATAATCTGTCTAGCCAATTTGTGTGTGTGTGGGGTGGGGGAGATACTTTACAGATAAATAAGGAGTAAAAATATATGAAAGCAAATAAATAGAAAGTCCTGCACTGTCTTGTGTCCAATCTTTTCACAAACTATGAATTTTTAAGGTACCATGCTTTATTCAACCAGCAGCTCAAACCCCCAAAACAAGCAGTTCACTATCATGCATGGCACATTATAGCAGAAGATCTTCACATGTCAGAAGCTAAAAGCCTAAAACATTTTTGCTTGAAAATCAATCACAAGTTAAGTGAGTGTGGTTGTCATGCTGTCTGCATTGGTACAAATTAAAAGCTAAAGCACACGAAGGTCCATTATATCAACAATAATGTAACCATTCAACACACGTCTGTCTCAGCCTCAAGTATAGCATATGATGGTCGTGTAGTTTGGTGTGAAGATGTCTTTCAAAGTATATCATTAATGAGTGCGCAGGTGCTGTGGGGGTAACAGCTTCAGTAAAGCCAGGACAGTAATCAAAGGCTGATGGCACAGTTAGGGAGGCGGGGAGGGAGAGGTGGCTGCTCTGTTGTTTATCTCCAATTATAGCAGAGAAAACACTGCGAACCTCCCCTGCACTGTTAGCTGTGAAGAGCAGCAAGCAGCGCTCAGTGTAACAACAGATCTGACGACCTCAATGGAGCTCCAAGTACTCACAAGAGCGTGTTCAAGTGAGGTGCTGCAAAAGAGAGGCTCTTCACCAAGAGAGGGGCCTGAATTCCAGACATGTCCTTATTAAGAAAGGGCTGCGAGTGCTCACTGTTTCTCCTCCTGCCTCCCTTGTGTCAACCCAGCGCACTCCCTCCCCCTTCTGCCTCACCCCCTCTCCAACAAGCGCTCAGAACGTCTTTACCCAAATAAGGACAGGAGACCAGGGGATGCATGTATGGGAGGAGTGGGTGGTGGGTGGGTGGGTTGGATGGTAGGTTTGAGAGCACAGGGGGAAGAGGGGTGTGTATGGGGGAGGAAGAGGGCTGGGGGGGGCGCTTTGGAGGCGGGGGAGGGGGGTCCAATTTAGGCGTCCACTTTGGAGGCTGGAAAACAGTGGGATTGTTCCAGCTGGAATGCAACATCAGCAGTGAGCACGCTCCCACTTTGTGACGCTCGGAGCTCAGACTAGAGGGAGGGCATTGTCAGTGGAGCAATTTTTCAATACATCTTCTAGTGGAGTCACAGGATTTAAGACAGGACAATGGCCCTGACTTCATGATAAAAGTTAGACAGTTTTATGGAGTCAAATGCAACAGCTAGTTTCATACTTGTAGAAACCTCCAATTAAATGACTCGGGGTGAAGAGGTTTGGGATTTAGTTGTCCAACATAATTTACTCCCAACATACCAGTAAGGCAGTTGTAATTAACATACTGATTAAATTAGAAGAGTTCTCGCCAATGAACTGTAATGTCCCTTTGAGCCAGTTTGGGTGAGAAACTCCACAACACAGTAACAACTTGCACAACTTAAAATACAAGCAGTCCTCTGTGCACCTAGAAAAAAGGAATTAGTTGATGTTGAGTGCCTTAACTTAATGAGCATGTTTATTGAGTAGTAAGTATTTGTAAGGCAAAAAATCCTCAGTGCCTCCACCGCTTCTGGGAAAATTTACAGCTTTTTTTTTGTATTATATGAGATTTTAAATTGAATTATCTTAATTACATAACGGTTGTTGCAGACCAAACAGGCCCTTCACTGAAATAACACTCACAGACAGCAGCAGCCTCCCCTAGCAGGAAAATGCGCCCTGCCACACTGCAAAAAATGTTTAGGAGTAGCTCAGCGATAAAGAGCACATGGCTTTTACCTGACCTCCAAATTCCCCAGATCCCAATCCGGTCAAGCATCTGCACGTTGCACAGGAACAAGTCTGATCCACGGAGGTACCACCAGCACCTCACAGAACCTAAAGGATCAGCTGTTCTGGTGCCACTAAGGGGACATCAGGCTAGTCATTTTTACTTATTATGGCCTAATTCAACATTTACTAAGAATGAATCATATATATTATTTTCTGTGAAAAAAATGAGAAAATGGCCACTTTCATGAGTAAATCATAGTATGAAACATATAAAGCTTATAAAGCTTTTTCCTGGTTCTTTTCCATATAGTTTAAACAACTGTGACACATATTTGACATGTTTTAATTTCTGACATTTCATAGCACGAATGAGTAACTGTTATGGAACTGTTACTGCTATAACCAGCAGCTCCCATGTACAAAACTGTGTGTAAGACTCTTACAGCTTTCAGCAGATGGAAACATTTTTTTATGTGTCCTGGTTGGATGACACACTGCTCTCACATTTTAGACAAAAAAAAAAAATCAGGGACACACCTCCCCTCCCTCTGTCTGGGAGTCAGGCCATGGGACTCTGAGACCAACATGCTACAGAATTCCAATGTGCAGCAGGAATGTAAATAACACTGCAAAGCTATGCGGCTTGCGCATTCATTGAAACACCACCATTCATACACCAGAATCCCTCTACCCGTTTTCCCAGCCCTGAACCCAGCGATCACATTGCAGTCTGTTTTCAGCAATCGGCTTATCTCGGCTCCAGCTCCATCTACAAACTGACCGGAGTTTGTTGGCACTGCGTTGCGTTTCCCTTCTTCTTTCGAGACAGGAGTGCGTGTGATGAAATGTACCCACGAATTCCAGAAATTCTACTGAGTCACTCTCAGCTGGCTTCCTCAGTCAAACTGAGGAAAGTTGTCAATAGAGCCTAAATCAGGAAAGGGAATCCAGTCAGTCACAGAATGCAGGAACTCCCTTACGAACACCTACAGGCAGGAAAACAGAGCTTGTTTCTTTCAGTAATAACGAAATAGATATCTTGGCATTCAGCAGCTGGCAGAATAACGTTTACTCAAACAGAAAAGGCAGAGCTAACACATTTTTATATGTTGTCTGTTACTCCTCAATTTTATCTTCCGCTGAACATGATATCATCTCGGGTCTCTCAAATGGACCAACCAGATGGGTTTCTACTTACGCAGCGGAATTCAAAGACTACAGTGAGGCAAGACCTTGAGTCAAACTTTCTCTGTCATGTCTGATTTTTATGGTCTGATGGCAACATCTCCTCTCCAGTCCAGCAGTGGGAAAAGAACATCTGTCGAAGCCTGAAGACGTTTAAGACCAGACAGGATGGATCATAGAAATACATTTAATAGAGACTAAACATCCCACCATGAGAGCCATGTGAGCCCACTGAGCTAGCACAGCAGTATAAGTACCACAAGGGCACAGTATGTGTCCAGCACAAGTACAAGTACAAAGTTAGGTTTTATGATTCTGCTGTAAAGCAGTAAGGAAAACTGTTATTTTAATACCCAAGTTACACGCACAACAAACAACCTGAAAAATGAAGGCCAAAAACTGCAGTTTCTCTAACGGCCACTTGACACTGGCTCCGAAAGCTAGTCATACGCTGTAGACTCATATGCTAAAATGCCCAAATTCAACCACAAAAATTACATGTCTACAGCGATATAGAGCTTTTTGTTCTATATAGCTAAGTGACCCCTTCATAACAGCTGTACAGGGGGTGAATCTTTTTTGTTTGTTTTGTTTGTTGAGGGTTAACGTTAGGGGCATGACACAGGGCTACGTCAATCTTTTCTATACCGTCTAAGCTACTGTGGCATTGTGGGTGGGCCTACGGGGCTTGGGCCCACCCTGACTGCCCATGGGAAGCATTTTCTTAAGTTTTATTTCCAGTTATCAAATTAAATATTTAAATAAACATGAGACTTAAATGTGTTTTTTTCTAAAAAAGTTTAAAAAAACTGCATTTATTAAGTTATCACACGCAAATTCTGACCATCACAACACCCTACTTCACATTAACTAATACCTGTTAAATCTGAGGAAGTACATGATGGTTCAGCGGTTGTTCACTGCTGCGTTGTACACTGCTGTGGACGTCATATCGTATGACACGGGTACGACATTTGACTCCGTTTGAGTCTGGAGTTTTGGCTACACTGAACTTGCATGGCTTCTCTGTTTATGAGATATTCACACACACTCAATTTAAAAAAAAGCAACAAACTCATTAACAAATAAGTCACCTCTAATGAATGGGTGTGTTTTTTGTAGTTTCTGGCTGCGCAGAATGCAAGTAAGGGGTTAGCGTGGGGATGAAGTAACTTAATGCAGCAAATACATATTTTTATTGAACGTAGAATATCTGCTATTAAAATAACAATGATAGAGTTTTGTTTTCTTAATTTATACACGTGTGTACCTACTAGAAGCTTTAGTATTAAAAACGTTAACTTCTTTATTACGAGGCCCAGCCCACATTACTCTGGCCCGTCCAAAAGCGAAATCGTGATGCGACGCTCGAGTCTGAGAGTCTGACCTTGTATATGTAACGCATTAAAAAGTCTTCAAACACCAGAAGCAAATATAACAAACAAATCTGTGTATTTTCAGATGATCTCAGATTGGCTGATGCAGAAATGACCCTTTTTTGTATGTGTGGTATTTAAGCACTAGTATCAAACTGCAACTGTTAAAAACTTGAACCTGGTCCACTGGACTGAAACGGCAGAAGACACAATTGGAGCCAAGGTCGTAAACAAGATATCTGACACCGCCATTGGGTATATTTGCAATATATATTTACAGGTGTTTCTGAAACAGAGAAGCTCTATATCCCTTATCAAAACGAAGGCGTGTGTCACACAATAAGTGTGTTGCAATTTTTTTCAGCGTGTCGGACACAATTTTTGTGGCGTCAAGACACTCATAAAAATCTCACTAGCTGAATATTAGCCTGCAGAAACCCATTCTGGCTCCAACGTTAGTACATCAGATTTATCTGGCCACTTGTGGTAATGCATATCATTTGTATTACTTATTATTTTTCAGACAAATCACAAACAAACACTATGCAAAGATCAGCTTCCTTCATCTATCCACATCGCCGCACACCCCATGACTCACTTCTACTGACTCATGTCCCAAAGCAGATTGTTAACAGATTTCCTTCAAATCTGTCTCTTCCAGCATTGATCCATCAAGCCTGTTGTGTTTCCATGTCTCTCTGTCATTGCTCACAGTCAGACTGTATATTCTTCCATCTGTACACTACACGATTTGTTCCTGTCTTTATAAATGAAGTCTTTGTTTAGTTGCTGTAAGACTTGGGACACTTGTTGGCAAAGAACAGGCCCCTACTGGCAGACACAACCCCCCCCCCTCAAACTTAGCTGGGAGTTGAACACACCTCCACTGAACTTAAAGCCTCATGTATGCACAGTTACAAATCACAGACTCAAACTCCTCCACATTAGAGAACCACACATCTTGTTAAGGTTGAAGGGCGCTCACAGCTGTAGAGTCAGCGCTCTCGTTCAAAGTGAGACCCCGACACACACACCAACACTCTCACAAACACACACGCACACACACACTTGACAAGGGAAACAACAGGTCTTGGCGGCAGAAGCAGCAGCTGCTCTCTAAGGTCAGATTACAGATAAAGAAAACATTTTAGGTTCTGGGCCAGGAAAGCTGGTCTCTGACAAGAGCTCGAAACTTGGCCTTATTCCTCCTGACTGCAGTGCTGCTCCTTCATTCAGGAGATAAATCTAAGGTGATGAGCTGGCAAAAGTGCGCTCTGTGTTTGCTGAACTGCTTTCTTCACACTCATGAAAGCATGATCACCATCTTTAAAAAGAAAAAAAAAATCAGAGTCACCACCTTCCCCTCTCCCTCCTGTGTCTGTGTTTGGCCCTAATAAATTCTCTCCAGCTCCTCCAATAACTTCCTCCTACTTCCTATCTGGCACGGTGCTCAGGAAACAATCAGAGCTGAGAGTGAGAGGAGGGCTGGACGGCCAACAGCTCACACGGCAAGAGACAGAAAGAAAGGCAGAGGGAAAAGTTAAGACAAACACATGAACACACACACACGCACGCACACACCATATGCACTCTTTGTCAAGTTGGACTTTTGCATTTCGATACCAGCTGCATGCCCAAGGAAAACAGTAACGCTTAGAATAATATCTTGCACGCAGAAATGAAAGTGATCTGAGCTGGAAGAGTCTGACAGGCATTTCTCAATTATTTATGTCATAAAAATGAAGAAAAATGACTATTATTTATTGCTTTCTTTTAATCACATCACATACCAGGGAAACACAGTGCACAGAGGCAGAGAGAAGGAGGTTGCTGGTTTCCTAAATGAGTCACTGAGAGTCTCAGGCAAATAAATGAGTATCACACATCGAGACGCAGCATGAACATAAGGCCTGATTCATTCATTTGTTGTTCTATTTTAAAACTGGATGCTGCTGGCTATTTGGTCTACCTTGAACTGTGACACGTTCAGAGAATTAAGCCTAATCCAGCTGAAGAGGGAAAGACTGACACAAAGCAGGGCGAGAAAGCCAGAAAGCCAGAGAGCTTCTTTTTTTTTTTCTTCTTCTTCTTTACAGCCTGAATCAGCATTTTAATCGGAAATTTTCCAGGGAACGTAGCAGAGAAGCCATTCTAGCCTGAATTGGTCATTTTGTGGTGAGAGGAGCGGTTTAAAGCCATAATCTGTGAAACCTTTAAGACATGCATAACTTTGCAGCAGAATGCACCAGCCAATAATTCATGCAACCGTATAAATCGTGGCACAAGGCATTTAAAAGAAGCCACGGTTGTGATCAGAGCTGTATATGAGAGCGTTTCACAAGAAAAAAAAAAAAAAAACACACTCCAATTTTACATAAAAAGTGCACCCCAAAGATTAAACTTAAAAATCTAGTCACCCTAAAAATGACTTGTACACCTGTGACACTTTATATTAGGAGCAACTAAAATAAATAACCGCGCTGCAGAAGGAGATCATCCCCCAACCCAAAACACTGTGAGCAGAGGGATTAAAGGAGTTTCACATGAGTGCCCTTGGGTCACTGGAGCTCCAGCACGACACAGGCCACACAGACACACGCACACACACACACGCACACACTTTATGAAACGGTGCAGGAGTGAGCCTCCTGTTCTTTATAATGGAGGCTGGAGAGGAGACAGACATTGTCACAAACAGCAGCTCTTTCTGAGCTCTTCTTCTTTCGAGTACATACATATGGAACATTGCTCCTACCAATTGGTTGCCAGAGGAAGAACGACTAAAATGTTTAGCAACTTGGGGACAAATGACACAAAGAGTATTCTGTTCTCAGCCACTCCCCAGCTCCTCCCCTCAGTGGTCTGAAGAGGAGGCCAGAAAGCTTATCTGTTAAAATCTCATGGTTTGGTGGATATGTAAACATGCGCAGTGAATTAATGTGAATACAATGTTGATAAATTGCATTACTGAGGACTTTCAAAGTGAATTCAATTTTTAAAGAAACATTTGTTTAGTTTTTTTTTTTTCTTTCATTTTTACACTTTCCTCATTGGCTGTATCGCGCTGATAAGTAGCTCATATCACGTTATGCTCTTCATCAATCCAGCCGTTGCTAGGCTGATAGTGCCAAACTGCATATTGTAATCCAGATTGTCATTAATGCCCTTCTGCTGAGAGCTGTGTTTTTTTTTTCTCTCTAAGGCCCTCTGTGTCCTCACTGCACAGACGTAAGTGGTATTTGTTCAGATCCGGGTTGACAGAGGGGTAAGCGTCCACCATTTGGATGAGAACTTCAGGTGATGGTGCTAAAAAGCAGCCAATGTCTGCACAAATGGGCAAAAGCTTATTAGCTGGTCTTCTGTGGGTTTGACACAAACGGGTGAAGCTGCTACTGACAAACGGTCAACAGACCTGCATTCAAAGTAAACTCTCTGCAGTGCAAACACAGGATGCACTTCACCACCGGAATAAGCCCAACACCACAAATTATTTGAAATACCTACAGCATCTACAGTTTATGATTAAGCATACATATAAAAAAAAAACCCATAAGGAGATTGATTTATTTCACCCTAATGAAGAGAACACATGCTCATTAACTCTTCCCTCTTATAAACAGCCTGAAGGAACGCAGCTGGGGATTACAGAAAAGGGAGAAAACAGCCACTTTTAGGGGATACCAACACAAGTAATCTAATTGACCTCCACGGCACGGTAAAGCTGTAAAACCTTCCCCTCATTTAACTCCTACACAACTACAAAGTGCAAATGCTAAATCCACAAAGGCCGAGAAAAATAAAGTACGTTCAAGGAGAGAAAAAAAAAGACCACATTGTACACTGGGAGGCCTGATGCATCCAGGCTGCATGAAAACAATGAAAGGGAATCTGACGGAACAGCAGAATGCTTAATCCTCTCCAGATTTACCCATCAGCATCAAAATCTATTATTAGGCATCTTGGCGTGTCTCATTTACCAAGGACACATTGTTTGGTTGTTCGGGTTGGTCGTTTCATTTCAGAACATTTCCACATGTACTTCTTAAGCAGGGCTCAAACTGTAGATTTGGCTTCTCGACCATGTCCTAACATGACAACAAGGAAAAAAGATACCCCACTGATAGCTGACTATCCTCTTGCGTTAAAAGACTGCAGAACAGCCTTATAGGACCAAAACAAGCCACTGTCTTACTTTAATTTATAACTGTATTTATTAAAGACCGTAATGTTAAAAAAAACATTTAACTTCTCACTTGAATTTTAGGAAATGTTGTCGCAGTAGCAACAGTAACAGACAGACGTTAACAGGTTATTCTGCTAACTGTGACCAACCTGACAGACCGCATTCTGCTGTTCAGTCAAACCTGTTGACTGTCAGTGATTGAGCTGCGGAGTTCATATGACTGCACACATTTAGGATAAAGGAGGCGCCAAAACGGACACATATTATTTTTGCCCAAGTCTTAACTAACCACACACAGTCAGATGGCAGGTGTGTAGCCTGAAGTGGCACTCATATAATTATACAATTAGCTCGCTACATATCCATGAATCTCAAATCCTCACCTATCAATTATGTACTTAGAAGGACTTTGCAGAGTATCATCACATGCCACATTTGAAAAGTTCAAGAACAAAGAACTAGATAGATAGATAGATAGATAGATAGATAGATAGATAGATAGATAGATAGATAGATAGATAGATAGAAGTAGTTACTTTTACAAAAAATTCATTTTTTTTAGCCAATAAACCAATAATATAATATATATACACACTATAATACATAGCCAATAACATTTTTGAAATAAAATACTTCATGCCTTAATAAAAAAATATTTTCAGTCTTCGGAAGTTGGTAAAATACAGTGAATCTTTTTGTTTTATATTACTTTGCTTTCTCTAACCTCTTTAATTCTATGGTCATAGGTTTACACTAAATATTCTTAAATAAATAAATAAATTCAGATTTTTCTTGTGGGTGAAAAACCGAAAACTGTAGGTATGATACAATCCATTTAAAAGTTAGTCACATTAATTTGTGAGTGTCTTGATGAAAAAAATATTTGGCTTCAATTGATTTAAAAAAAAAAAAGAAAGAAAAGAAAACGTATTAACATGGTGCAATGTTGTTCACAGTCTGCTTGAATTTTAAAATCTTAACAGTGCCGGGTAAAAGATAAAGCGAAAGTAGATGTAACTGACACACACACCTTTTTTTCTGTGAAACTAATTTGTGCTTCCAACTCCATGTAGGATGCACTAACAAATGTATTTAACCTCGCTGCTAAATCAGGAAGTTGCCTTACCTTAGGGATGCAGCGGTCCAAATCACACTGAAGTTGTGTATTCCTCTTAAACGTTTTTGTCCAAAGCGTCTCTCTCCGTGCCTGTATGTAAAACTGTTGGATTCTCTTTGAGGAGCAAGGCTGGAAGTGTTGGATCCAGGTACGAACTGTGCGAGACAGAAAACAAACATGTTTGTCCAATTTCCTTCTGTCAAAAAAGAAGCTTTTTTTTTTTGTAATAGTATGTGCCAATGAGCGGGCTACCGGTGGAAATATGATTGCACATAGGCTGTCAAAGATATCCCTGCACATGGGAAAGTCAAACACAATAGAGTATCAAACTGCAAATGTTTTCTTCCCTCCCAACGCAGGGAGCTCCGCGGAAAAATGTAAAAAATGACAATGATCTGAAAACTTCACCGAGACAAGCGGCATGAAAAAACTCCCCAGAAAAAAAGGCTGTGGATAGAAAGAGGGAACATTTGTAGAGGACTTACCTTTTTTTTTAAATTCTGGCAGCCAGCTTATTCTCCTCAGTGGGGGGAAACTGGTCAATTTAGTAACTTTGTTATATTTTGGCGGGCTGTTGTTTTCCTTAATATTTCTCAGAGGTTTGACAGTATAAGTGGAATGTTAAGTATGACTTTGGTATGAAATCAACGCACTACACTGGAAAACGAAGGGGGAGGGAAAAAAAGACTTTTAAGGAGGAGCCATTGGTGCGCGTCAATCAACAAGCTGTTGGGGGGAGGGGGAAGGGGTGACTTCACCGCAGGCCCCGCCCACAAAATCCCTGAACACTGACTGAAACCTCTTGTCCGAAAAACCAGTCTGACGGTGCACACGCGCGCAAACATGTTCGTGTCAAAGGTAGTAAATATATATATATAAAGGGCATTTATATAAAAGCTTTGTAGCTCTATTTAAAGTTAGTCTTTAAATAAATCAAAAAAAAGATCTCTTTTTTTTTTAAAGTTGGTAAACAAAAGCAAATATTTAAAGAAACATGGGATGGCACAATAATATTAAAAATATGTATGTCTAAAATCATTAATGATAGATCGATAAGATGACATGGTATAGTTAGTATATAATGGTCAAAATTACAGTATAGATAAGCAGATATGTTCACAGCAAACTACACAATCACAACTCAGTAAATGGGGTATAGATCCAGCATCTCAATGAAATTCAACTGGTACTTTCAGCTGCTCCCTTAATTTCAAGGGGTCACCACAGCTGATGGAGCTGCATGTTTGATTTGGCACAGATTTTACACCAGATGCCCTTCCTGTCACAAACCCAGGTAAATGATTAACTGGGTTCGTGGACCACTGAGGTTGGGTTTATGCCGCCTCCTAGTTTCAAATCAGGGGACCTTTCACATGTAAGGTGAATGTGCTAACCACTCCACCACTTTGCCACCTCCAAGTGTCCATGATAGCCTTGCCTTACTTTTACAATGAGACAGAGAACACCTGAATTCTGTGGTTACACAGCCAATAAAAAATGATGCTGTCTCAAGGTCACACAGAACAAACAGCATACACTCAGCCATTTCAATCTGATTGTGCAGATATTATTTTCTTGTCATCTATAGAGCAGGAAGCCACAACTCGATGTTTTTTGGTACCTCCTTTAAAATCTCAGCAGGCATGTTTGGCTGAAATAAGACATTGGAACATAAAATATCTATGTACTTGGCTCAGATTATAATGAATCTTTGTTATATTACTGTTTAGCTTTCAAAGAGAGGAAACCCAATCACTGGCCTTTATAGTAATGTAGTAATGCTAGCAAAGACACTGTAAAGACTGTATCTTATTAAACAGTAGGTAAAAAGCCAGGCCTCATCTGGTCCTTATCTCATACTTGAGCTATGATTGAAAATAATAACAATAATAATAGTAATATTGGAAAAAATAATAATAATTATGAAAAGCTTTAGTTATAAACAGAGATTTCCTCCAGTCTGATGTTTTAATGATCCTCAACAACTTTAAGCACAATCCCTTCTCCTGGACAACTTTTTGTGAGGAGCACAATTTCCTTTTTTCCGCCCAAGAATTTTGCTACTTTAATTTTCCCCTTCCAGATGTTGGTATTAATGTAGTCAAACTTACATAACCAAGCATTCTAAATTCCATTCTAAAGCTTTGATGAGTTAATAAGTCAAATTTGAGTCTGAATAATGATATGTAATAGGAAGATAGTAAAAAATATAAGTTCACTGCTTAAATGTTATTGACAGACACACACACACACACACACACACACACACACACACACACACACACACACACACACACACACACACACACA
>JAVDPK010001828.1:628975-656211 GCA_034780415.1 Cichlasoma orientale | reverse complement strand
CCGTGATAACCGTGATACCGCGGTATTTTCTGAGACGGTTATCATACCGTGAAAATCTCATACCGTTGCAACCCTAGTCACAACAGTTTAGTAAGTTCTGAGATTGTCAAGCAGTAGTAGCTGCCCAAACCTTTGCTCATGTCTCTACTTTTAAAACTTGTGAAATGAAACAGAACAATAATATTTGAAGAATTCATTATAATATCAGTTTTTAGCAGGTTTGTATCTATTTTTCATTTCAGAACCCAACAAAAACTGACAATCCAGTGAATATCCAGAGTTTGAACAGGACTTTATCCATTCTCCCCGACCTAGTGTTTTATATAATACTATTTATAATGAATTTACATTTCTTGGTCGGAGTGGCAGTCGCTCATTGTCTTTGCTCATTCCTGGAATGATGACAGTCATCCTTCTGGGCCCTTTTATTCCTAAGACATTGGTTTCCTGATGTCAGAAATAAGCAAAAACAAGTCAAAATAATTTCACAGTACTCATACAATGCTAACTGTATATAAACGCTATGCAGTAAAATGACTTACATAGATGATGCCTGCTAACTCTTGCCGAGCATTAGACATGTCTGGAAGAGCTTTTTCTGGATTCAGAGCATTGTCAAATACAGTGAACTTAGTCCCCATTAAATTTGACCTAAACAATGTATAAAACATATTCAGTTAAAATGGACCAATTAATACTTGTTCATCACATTTTGTTTACCTGCTGTGGAATAAAAAAAAATTCCTTTTACCTCAGCTTTCCGACAAAATTCTCCCCCCCTCTTGATAAGTCTGTAGCATCAATAGAGATGAGGTAATTTGAAGTTGTACTTTTCTTTCTCTTCCGTCCAGCCAATAGAAATGTCTACAAAGAAAAAAGGAGAAAAAAAATCCTGCTGTATGCTGTTCACAGATTTAGTCTGAATATGGCTACTTGTTGAAAAAGGATGCCGACCTTTTTTTCATTGTCTAGATGAAGGTAATACAGAGGGTAGAGGCTCTTATCCATGCCTCTCTGGTCCCGAGTCACTCTGCATTTTACAGTCACGCCCTGTGGAGCTGGCTCCATCACAAACTTCTCCAAATTGTCAAACTCGATTTCAGGTGAGGGAGACCGCTCCTGATCGAGAAGAATAGACAAGAACATTTCACAACACGGTTCACTCTGAATGAAAGTTAAGATGTGCTGCCTGCGTAACATGATGTTAGGTGACTAAAATGTTGTGGGCTGGTTTGTGGGATGAGAGATACTTTTTTCTTCTTCCCTTTGCCCTTCTTCTTCTTAGTTTTCTCTTCTTTTTCTGACTCAGAATCTTCACTTTCTTCTGCCTTTGCTGAAACAGACAGCAGAGTTATTATACGCTCATCTGTGACTCCAACAGAGCAAAACCTTAGGAGTAAACTTGCCTTTCTTCTTTGTCTTCTTGTCTTTGTTCTTATCGGCTGATGTCTGAAACATGGATGCAGAGCCGGCGTTGGATTTCTTCTTCGATTTGGCTGACTTTGTTTCCTCTTCACTGTCATCGCTTTCTGATTTGGGAGCTGCTCAGTAAACAAAGCATTTCAGTTTTTGTCACGTTGGCATCAAGCATCGAGATGGATGCTATGTGGTAAAGTTGCAAACGTGTGGTAGAGTAAACAAAGAGAGCTTCACAGCTTGTCAATATCAAAAATGTAACCACCTTTCTTTTTGCTTTTAGAATGCTTTTCTTCATTTATCTGGAACATTGAAGCTGGCTCTTTCTTCTTGTCTTTTTCCTTCGACTTGGACTTCTTTTCTTTTCCATCAGAATCTTTGTCCTCTAAGGAAAGAAAAGCAAGTATGATTTAAAAAAAATGTTATCTGTCCTTGAATGTGATAAACTGAAGAATTGGGAGCACACGCTGAGGAATGTCACATAATGTAAATTTCATTGTAGCCTATTAGACAGAAATCTTAGTGGACGCTATGGAGCGAGTGCCAAAAAATGCAAACTGTAATCAATTAAGCCAACAAAGTGAGACAGATGTGTAACAGCAGAACTAGCTCTGAGTATGCTATTTAGACTTTGTGTGGACTCAGTCTGAAATGTGCGCTCGCTGCTTTGCCAGATTCTGACAGCTTGAGAATGTGAGAGGGATTCAGGCTCGACTGGGATATCACCAAATTTCGATGTTAAGTTTCCGTTAGAGTAGCAGCTCTTTTTTTAACTTTCAGTGTCAGGGAGAAGCCGATGAAGCAAACTAGGGTGCTCATAAAATATTTTTGCTCTCAGTTTGTTTACCTCTAAAGGACCCAAGCAGGCAAAACTTGGAGGTCATCAAAGTGAAAGATGGCAAATTCCTTGCTCAAATTTGTGGCGCAAATTGGTTTTCTCAGAGCCTCGATTGCAATCGCAATACTCAGTGCTTACCCAATGCTTTCCACAATTTGTCCCAACATGCCCTCCCATTTAGACTTGTTGACTAATGACTGCTAAAAGTTGTTAGTGCTCCCTGATAGTTTTTGGCAGTAATGAATTTTGTTCACATTCACTGGGCAAATAAATAAAGGCTACAGGAGCAAAGACTGATGGGAGAAGGGTATAGATGAGTGCTCCCAGGAGAATATTCATGATTGTACCCCAACATGTTCACAATGCCAACATGCTCAGCAGTATTACTGTGTACCATATTTACCATCTTAGTTTAGCATTTTAACATTTGTTAACAGCAATAAAGACAAAGTACAGCTGAGCCTGATGGGAATGTCATTAGTTTTAGCAGACGTTGTGTCAAAATGCTATAAGCACTACAGGGATTATGTCAAGATTTAGATTTAGAACAACAGTGTCTGTGTATGTTCTCAGTCATCCAGGTCATGGGAGTCTCAAGTGCCCGAAAAGAAGGCAACTGAACTTCTTTTCTTCAGTCTGGATTAAAGTGGTGGAGAGACCTACTGACTGACTCACACTGCTACATTCTAGCAGCACCTGAGAATGGCGACAGCATTGAATAAAAGGCCATGAACATGGCTTCACGTCTCCATTTCATTTCTGTTTTCAAGTTGGAAAAAAGATTATTTCACTGATTCCCTTTACTTATTTATTATTCTATTTATACTTTAAGAATGTATTGTTCACTTGCTTCAAAAACACACTGATGTCAAACATCATGATATAATAATTCATTACATTTTCCACAGTTAATTATTTAAAGGCAAATTAGTTACTTCATTGTTATGTGCCAACATGGCCAAGTAAGTGTTTCCAGTAAATCACTCACACGCCATTACACAATAAATCATCTAATCCTCTTAATTATAATCTGGTCATATAACTGCTGTTTAGAGCACACCATTACTGCCTTTGGAAAACAGATTTCTTCTGCTCATCGTCGTACCTTTAGATTTCGATTTCTTCTGCTGGGTAGAACTTGCAGATGGAGAACTATCCTTAGATGCTTTTTTCTTAGTTTTCTTTTTTGGCGTGTCTTCATCGTCTTCTTCATCGTCGTTGTCCGAGTCCGAATCTGTAAGAATGAAAAAAAAAAATAGTCAATGCACTCAAAGTATATTCAAATTATGATTTTTTTTATTTTAAATAGGCGTTATTTATTTACAGGTCACAAATCTCACTGTAAAAAAGTCACGACTGACTTACCTTTTTTCTTTTTTGGAGCACTTTTGGCTTTCTTTTTAATCTCTTTCTCTTTTTCCGGCTCCTCTTTGTCTTTTTCCGGCTTCTTTTTCTTCACTTTCTTTCCATCTATAATGTTGATGAGAAAACAGACACGTAACCGCTTGGGTTAGACTACAATAGAGATGAGACAGTGAAATCACACTTTGTTATCTCCTCACTCTGAGTAGCAGAACTGTCCTCTTTGGCTACATCTTCATTCTTCTTGGTCTTTGCTTTTTTGGGCTTGGTCTCAGTTCCATTGAGCTTGCCTTCCGTTGTGCCATTGGCCTCCTCTTTCTTCTTTTTTGGTTTCTATAGATTTTCTTTAAGGACGCACACACACACAAAGATTATTGGCAACTGCGAGACATAAAATATCTTTAGAGGTTTAGTTAAAACAGCAAGACTGCTATCAGTAACAACTCACCATTACAAGTTCAGATGTGAGGAAAGCAGCGGGAAGGAAGATAATAAAATAGTTAAAAGAAATTATGTAATTATTTCTCGCTATGCTATATGCATGATAAGTTAAGTTTTTGATTTATAAATGAACAGACTGATTTTTAATCTCATTGTACATCCTGTATAATGACAATAAAGGCATTCTATTCTATTCTAAATGAAGTGAATGAAGAAACGGGGCACGAGGGAATAACAATATGATGCATGTAAGTCTGTCTTTTCTAGAACCGAATAATCTGTTTCTATTCTTGATAAGGCAGTTTTATATGATGCACAAGAAAAGAAGAAACAAACTATCAAGACTCTTTCAATAAAAGCATCAAAATACGGCAAATTATAAACACACTTTACTGCCCAAGAAATACTAGTTTAGCCAACAGTTAAGACACATTGGAAAAAATAGCATTTCCATTGTTTTTTCAGTAAAATATACATATATCAGCATGATATTAAATTAAAAAAAAGGTTGCGTTTCACCAAACATTTCATACATTTTATAGAGTCCGAGGACAAAACCTTTGTGCAAAGTGACAGGAACAATATGTCACTGTCCCCAGTTACAGACAACGAGATCAGTGTGATCGCGGCCATCTGAGACGAGAAAGTAATCCTATTAAATGCAGGCCTATTTGTGTCCACAGGAAATCCGCATGTCAGCATTATGGCAGGAGGTTTGACACTTGCCATACTGTGATTGCTGCATTAAAGTTATCAAAAGTCACTGCACACTTTAGCCACATTAGCCCATTCGTCTATTATATCTGTCCATGGGAATACCACTTACAAATTATGATACTGGATACTCAATTTGTACTTTTGGCAAATTGTACAACTACACAAAACGCAACTGTAATACTTTTAAATAGAAAAGTCTTTGTGTTGTTACCGTCGCACATTATTTTCATACTCTTGTTTATTCTATTGATAAAGCGCATGTATGCCTGAGGCTCCCTTTTGCATTTATAAACTCCAATCATAACCCTAAATATGGAGAAAAATATGAAAAAATTTTGACTGATAAGCCAAGATTTGCTACACTATACAGCTAAAAAGGCTGATTAACGTGTACAACACTAAGAATTTTAAGTGAACAGCAAAGCCCTTTTATAAGCAAATGTCACAATGAAGTAAATGCTTTTGCAGTTGCATTTGGTTCGAGCAACCACCACAGCAGCATTACAGTTAGTCTGAAAGTCTGGATTACCGACTGACTTCAATCCCTGAAGCATGCTTACGCAGATGTATTATCTCTACACAAATGACCTCCATAAACTTAAGTGATACAAGATGTGAAGAACACTCATTTTGTAGCTCCCTCCAAAGATGAGGTCTACTTTTGAAGTTAGGTATGAATACTGTCCCTTTTGGATTATCCGTGTTGCATATGCCTCCCATCCTGACACAGAGCAGTTATCTCACATGTAGGTCAGAGATTATTTCCTGCATAACCGTGCTACAAACTGCCTTAGATTTAAAACTTTCGAGTTTAATTATTTAAAATATTGTAAGTTTTATTCTTCAAACAAGAATGTGACACGAATGACTATTTCACCAATACAATTTTAAACTTTGCAAGAACAGTACATCAATCAATAATGCAATATGAAGTATTAAGTGACTCTTAGAAAAATAATCTGTGTGGTCCATTAGGTGCATCTTGCCAGATATTCGCACATTTAATCACTGAGTGGCTAAAGGAACACAGAAAAGTAATCTTATTCAAAAATATATTTTTAAGAAAATCTACAAAACCCTAACTCCAACCTTTTACCTTCTCCGCAGACATAACGTGGCCTCCGAATTCAGCTCTCCCACCGCTTCCTTTTACGGTTTAGAAAATAAAAAAGCAGACTTCTCAGGAGAGATGATGACAGAGTGAGAAAGCCCTGCACTCACTGCATCTCCATCAGCAGAAAGTTGTTAATAGGATTTATGTGTAAAGCCATCTGCTCTGCAGAAACACGTCAACAGGAGGAACCAAGAAAGGATCGGGAGGAGGGAGAAGAGTTGTTTGTCACGTGTTTCCACCATTCAGAAAACTACAACTAATTTTTATTTTCAAGGACCTCGTGCCAGTGAAAGCTTCAGAACAAGGCAACTTTCTTTGCCCCCATTGTGCCGTATGTTGGGCTGACAGTCAGCAGTCATCTTTGCTTGCAGTATCATATTTACCAGGGCCTGCAGCTGTGTAATAGAACCATAAGCAGATTCTTCATCCTCTCGTGTTTTGGGGCAAAACATATGAAAAATAGCTGATGTTGACACAACAAAATCTTCCATTTAATCTGAATAAACTCATTATGTTTTCTGAAATAACTGCTTCTAAAAACGTGACGTGTCAACAGGCCTGCTTTTATTCTTTTGAAAACTTTACAGTATGTCCCATAAAATTAAAACACACAGAACCATTTCCCAAAGTCCAAAAGTCCAAGACCCAAAGATATTAAGTTCAAGGAAGAATAAGAAATCGGCCTAGGATGAAAAATGCTTGCATGATAAACACTATGCAAAGTGTTGCAGGGAAATGTTTACATACTGTGCTTGACATTTGTGCAGGCCTCTTTCACAATGTGATAGGCACAGATTGTAAGATATCCAGCAAAAACCATCTGATTTTAAACCTGTTTCTACAGATATATCAGTATCATCACCAAAACATGCTCATTTATGAACATAAAATTTCTCAGCAGGTATGCGCTTTCTCGGCAGCAGTGTAACTGTCTCATCTACCCACAGGTCTCCATATGCACCCTGAAGCCCACAGAGGAGTCACATGACACAACTTCTAAGAGGATTTTCACCAGAGCAACAGGTCCCCCCATGTACTCCCACACAAACATGATGCCATGACTGTTCAACTGGGATTACTCTAATCAGCTACTCACCATCTGTGCACATTTCTAGGGTTTTTAATAGAAAATCTGTGGAGGAGCCGGGTCTCAGCTCAGTCTGTGTAACTGCACCATCACACTGCAGTGTAACATCAACTAGACTACTGAATCTAGAGGTCTGGTTATAACCACAAGCCCCATGGTTTCCTTCCTGCATTAATGTAATAAATAGAGATTGAATACAAGATTCAACATCAAAACAAAGTGTGATTTCCTCAGCCGACCACCAGATGCTGCTGTACTCCAAGAGACAGAAAACAACGCATAAAGCAGCTGGGAGACACCAGAGGGCACATGGAGAAACTGTAATTTGATTCATCTCGACATATTTTAAAAATGACTGCCTGAATCGCAACTGTAATTTAAAAAAAAACAAAAACATATTACACTTTAAAGTATATGTATCCATAGAAAATGTGGTTTTATACATCATTGTGTCCCATGCTGCTGCAGTCTCAGCACTCACAGATGAGACGGGAGGACATAAAGCTGAAGTTAACAATAGCGCGACTGGAAATAAAGAAGGAAAAGTACTAAGATTTGTTGTTCTATAAGGGCCAAACTCTGTCTTTCTGCATCACTGTGCAGCTCACGCTGTCCAGTCTGCTGAAAAGGGTCTAGACTAATGGCCTTGCTGGCATTTCTGCAAATGCTTGACAGTAACATGGCAGCTGGCAGGCGGCCTAAGGAGAGCCAGTGACCTTAAAGGAGCTGCAGAGAAGCCATCGCGATCTTAAAGAGACAGAAACCACGGTGTGTTTCTCACCATACAGTGTGTCTCCAGCCCATTTAAGTTTTATTTTATGACTGCAAGCAAGACAGTAAACATTGTTGAAGCAATGAGAGGCAGTGTCACAGAGTATTCCAGAGCGGCTGTAAAAGCAGCTCTTACTATACCAACAACTGTAACAACAAGCCTGAATGAAATGAAAGCACATTAATCAAAGTTATGGTGGAATGGAGGCCATTCAAAGCAGTTGTGCAAACACTAAGCCAGGAAGAATTATGTTAAAATACATATAGATAGACCTTCGATTGGCAGCGACCTGGGTTTGAGGAGGGAGCACGATGGTATTTCAGTTGACCCATGGGTTTAGTGCCGAAACAGAATGCGGGTGAGGACGTGAACCCGGTGGCACTGTAAACCCGAGTGAATCATTAACTCAGAGAAGGGTCATATCGCAGGAAGCACAAACAATGAAGACGAAACAGGGAAATCTGGTTTACACGAGTATATCCCCAAAGGGAAGACTGTTTGAGGAAGGTGGAAGGATAGCAATGAAAACAATGGTAGGAGGTCTCTTCCATTCATTATAAATGGAAAGAAGTTATTCAGGAGCAAAAATAACAGCTAGGACTGTGCATAGATCAAACCTCTTTAACTTACAAGCAGAAGTCACACACACACACACACGAACGCACACACACGCGTGCGCACGCACACACACTCACACAGAGCATCATATCTCATTTTAAGTGCATAACATGCACTTAAAATGTTGCACTACAAAGTTAAAAGGTGTGTAAAAGCTCGAAAGGCCACTGACTGTATCTATTATATTTCTTAATAAAAAAAAAAAACAGATATAAAAACTACAGGCATTTTCACACGTGGACTTCCAGACAATTTTAGGAAAAACTGGTTGAGATTAATTCCACAGTTGCAGTTTCTCTTCACCATCTCACACCACAAAGCCTGCATTCATTTAAAGCTCCTTATGGTATCATATTTACATTTAGATTTACGTCAGATACGGGTGAAGGAGGATCTCAAAGAAACATTTGAACTACTTATAGTTCAGTGGATGCACACTTGCTGACATTTACAGTTGCAGTAGTATCCCATGTTAGCACTAATTGCATTAACTGAGGCCAAGTTATATAAACAAGTTTTCTGAAAAATAAGGAGACACAGACTCAGTGTTTTTACTGTCCCCCCCATGAAGGCCCATTTGGAAACCCTGTAAACAGAGTTGTTCGTGGAAATCTTCTTGACATATTGATAACACTAGAGAAAAAGCTAAACAATCTCAAAACTCTTCGGGATTTGTAGTGAGTGGTGGGGGCTTCAAATGGCTGGACACAATTTCATGGATGCTTTATGTGTTCAGCTGTTGTAAACTCAAGTCCAGAATGGACAAACGGACAATTAAGCATTATTCTAATGAAAAACCTCTTTATTTGTACCACTTATATATGGATTTCACTGAAGGGTGAAGCAACAAATTATTTCTTTATTTGCACACTCCTCTATGGGCCGTTAAATTGGTGGGAAGATAAAACCATGCTGGAAACCAAAGTTTGCTGCGTCTCAAGCATTAACACACCAAATCTAATAAGGAGCAAATTGGGAACACTGCTTCACTCACAAGCCTCTCTAATAGCTTATTTTTGTTTATAAAAATCCTCTGAGCTAGATAATAGTAGGTCATATTATGGTTATACAGCATAGAATGTATTAGTTGAAACTACTGACCCACAAGGTCAATTTATTTTGTAGGTCAGTAGGTCAGTAGGTGATGACAAATATAAACAGTCCCAGTGATGGAAGAGAGCCACCAACTAAATCCTTAAAAGTAAGCAAATACACACATATGCGTAGGTAAATACACTTCTCATATAAGATACTTTTACATACAGTGCTGTGCGAAAGTCTTGGGCCACCCCACATTTCTATTTTTCTAGGAAAATTGTCATGTGATGTGGAGTGAGAGACGCAAATGAAGACTTGTGAGGCAAACTAGTAAGACCAAAAGAGCCGCCTTTATGAAGGCTGACTAAATCCAAAACAATAAATCCAGAAACAGGCAAACAAAGATCCAAGTTGCTACAAATAGCAACTGCAACTAAGCACTAGAGATAAATCCTAAGGAAAAAACACAAAGATAAATTATTAACAATACGCATACAAGGAATCAAACATTATATATTTAATAATACAGTCCAAGAACAAAAAAAAAAATCCAAATCCAAAAATGGGAAATAGGTGAAGCGATTTATTAAATGTCTGCAAACATACGTGGAAATACAGTAAATAAGGCAAAAACAGGTTGCACAATTCTAACAAGCTTGAAATTCAATATTTGTTTATTCTTCAACACAGCCTGAACTTGCTTAGGTGAGCTTTCTTGTCGTTTCTTTAAAGGTATAGTATGTAAAATCTCACCCCTGGATGTCAGTAGATTGCAAATTGCAGTCAACTGAAGGCTATTTTCTTACCCCTCCCAATTCAAGTGGATAATTCAAGCTATGGCGGCCACTGTAGGGAAAACAACTCTGACCACCTGCGCTCATCTATAGTGAGCGTAGCCTGTCAGTCCACTGTTTACCTAAGCTGTCAATATGACTGCAGTGTCAATGTGCAGTGTCATCCACATCTTTTTACTCTCGAGGAGGCTGTTAAACTCTGTGGAAGGACTCCGATATGAGTTGATGAGTTGATGAAAATCACTTTTGTCCGATGATAGCAATACTGAGGTGAACTGCTGAGGATATCCTGAACCTTTCTGTCAGTAAACTGCTGCTGTTTTTGCCACTGTTAGCTGCTATTAGCTGGCATACGCAAAACTTTCTTTGAAGTGGATCTAACATTGCTGGAATCGGACACTTGTTGAAAGACATAATTACATATTAATCAATGTATGTTTATGGGTACAAAATTCTTTTTTTCTATTAAATAACCTAAAAAGAGTACTTACTGTACTGTAACTTTAGGTAGTCTCCAGGAATAGTTCTCCAGGCTGCCTAAAGGACATTCAAAGCTCTTCTTGGGTCGTCGGCTTCCCTTTGTTCCATTCTTTGTCAAGATGATCCCACACTGCTTCAGTGATGTTGAGGTCCGGGCTCTGGGGAGACAAATCCATGACTGATAGTTTTCCATTATCTGTCTTCTGTCCAGGTATTGCACTACATTGGCAGTGTGTTTGGGATCATTGTCATGTTAAAAAATGAAGCTGTTGCCAATCAGAAGCCTTCCACACAGTATTGCATGGTGGATCAAAATCTGATTGTATTTTTTTGTGTTCATAATTCCATTAAGTTTTAAAGGACCCCCAACACCACTGGCTGAAATGCAGCCCCAACCATGACAGAGCCTATATCATATTTTACAGATGGCTGCAGACACTCAGTGTTGTAACTCCTGACCTCCTCTTTTTCTCCCTGTTTCCCTTCCTAAAGAATTGCTTTTTGACAGCCGCCCTCCCACTCAGACTATTTCTGATTAGTAGTGAACAGTAGATGGAGCAACTCAAGGGTGAGATGAATCCCTCAGGTCCTGTGTCAGGTCTCTAATGTATTTTTCCTGTTTCTTAAGAACACAACTTTCAGATAATGTTCATGTGCTGTAGATAGTTTTTTTTTAGGCCTGATACTTCCTTTTTGTCCTCTAGATGTCCAGTTTCCTCAAATGTTTTAAGAAAACATTGCACACCATGATAAGATAAGCCAAGTTTTCGACTAATAGCTTTTTGGGAATTATCTTGTTGGTGATAAAAAATACTTATGTCTGTCAAACTTTGTTATATTTGGCATTTTTCATAGAAACAACTAAAAAAAATTACCAGTCTTGGTCCTTGGAAACAAAATATAAAGAAATGAAAAGTGGAAAAAAAAAAGTGTCACTCACAATCATTTGTGTAAGACTGGTTGACTTGTATAGACACATATAGGCACAGTATTCTGTGAACCATCTCCATAACTACAGCAATGACAGAGTTTTAGTATTAAAAAGAATGTTTTTGCATTACAGCGTTTTTTTTGGCAGCTGCCTACAAGGACAGTATCTATGGAGACACATAAAGACATCTGTTTTTTCTAACCCCGGGGAAGAAGCAATTGTTTCTAATGAGTTTTATAGCCATCAGCAGGTTATGCAATCTTTACAGCCTTTCTATTGCACAGATAGCTGTGTGAAGGGTCAGTGTGTTTCTGGAGTACAGATAGCAAAAGTCTATAAGGTTGCTATGAGTCTCGTATGGAAGGATTCAGAATGTAGAACGTTGACACAATTTCAGTGACGATGTGGTAAAATAGTAAGAAATTAGTCCACTCGTTATTTGAATTTTAAAGCACGATATAATACAATTGTCCAGTGCTCAAAAAGGTATGAGAATAACACAAGAAAACCTTGACACCTGGAACTTACTCTTGAAAAATGAGAAAAACACAAGTGAAGGTGAAGTTACTGTGTGCCAGTGAAAGTATAAACCTACTTTTTGCACTTCCTATCACTGAGGCCATTATTCTTTAACACCATTCTGTATAAAAGTTGTAGAAAAAGCACAGCTGGAGTGCTAAAAATTCTTGAGAAGGAAGCAACGTGGAGGGTTAGATGAGAATCCCGGAGCCACTCGGAGCAGGGAAAAAAAAAAAAAGGCAGAGCAGCCAGGAGCGTGTGCGAACTGTAACACAAGCAGTGCTCAGCCTCGTGAGAGCTTGACACACATCTGAAATGTAGGACAAAGTATCCAGGAAATAGTGCTGTAGCTTGCATTTCCTATTCTCTGGGTGTCTGTGATAGAGACCAGGCTTGCTGGAGTGATCCAAACCACCATGGATCTCTAACAGATGTACTGCTGCCTTAAGGACTGAGCTGGCATGAATTGACATTACTCTGAGAGCAGAGTAAAAGTCCTGAGAGCGGTCACTGCCCTGAGCCCCCAAGAGAGAGCGGGCGGTGGGAGAGAGTGCAAAAAGACAGCGCTCTCCTCACAGATTTGTCCCCGCTGTTCTTCTGAAACAGGCAGTGCTCTTTTGAAACCGTGCCAGTGGAGGCTGGCCCAAATCTTTGCAGCTGAAACTTTTACAAGCTCACGAGCAGGAACAGAAAGACATGGTCAGATCTGTACAGGGAGTTTGCAGCTCCTCTCCTCTTCTTCGGCCTCCCGAGATGTTAAAAAAAAAAAAAAAAAGAGTCACGCTTGCTTTCTTTGACAATGTATAGTCTTCAGGATTATCAGCAGAAGCGTTCTGGAAGGAAGACTGCATTGCAAGAGAAAGGATTTTTAGTATATCTAAGAAATTAATAAAAGAAAAATGAAGACTCAGTGACGTCACTCGGGAAGCTGCCTCGGATATTGCCTGAGGAAAGATACTGATAATTGTCTGGGGCACTCTTGGCAGGGACAGCCTTGAACATTAAACCTCTACGCTCTATTCAGGACCGAAATATCGGATTACCAAAGTGATTTTCATTTCTTGGTGAAGATCCACATGCAACATTATTTTGAAACTGTTTGTTTACATGGATTGGCCCTCGCTGTTGCCCTTATTTTTTTTTTTTTTTTTGCTTCAGCGCTCCATGACACAGTTTGTTACTTGAGGATGCATTGCTGTAAACATACCAGACCACTCATTTGGTTTGCTATGTTGATAGTAAACAGTGTCTTCCACTCTCAGCTACAACAAAATCAAACCAGAACCTGAAAGGTGAAAATTGTCTTTGCTGCTGTGCAACAAATCCGAATAAAGACACAGGCAGGTGCAGAACAACTAAAGACGTCCTGAGCGACTATGAAAATGGGAACTGTGAGGCATGTACTACCTGGGAATGATGCCAACTGCTGACAAAAGGCTTTACTGCTCAGCTCCATGAGAAGCCTTTAACTCATTTGCTCTGAAATGCTTCAGGAATATGTGGTACTGAAGTATTTGGCCAACTGTAGATAAATCTGTCAAACCTTTTGGCTTTACTACGAGACAGCATGTAAGTACTCACTTCTGATTTCTTTGCCAAAGCTTAGATCGCTGTCTCTTTTTCTCCGTTGCTTTCTCCCCTCCCAGCCACAAATCCTACATTCAAGTGAGACGTCTATTTGATGACACATACGCTTCATATGGCTTTTCCCGTTAAGTGTGGGGAGCTCACTTGTTCAATTCCAGGCCACATGGAGTTTGTATATACTGTGGAACCATATAAGTAAAATTTTGTGACTTTGTGATTTCTTTTCCTAGCTCCCTTTCTCCTACTGTCTCTCCCTCTTGGCAGTAGGGCAAAAGTGGGCAGGGAGAGAGGAGGGCATGGCCCAAAAACTGCTCTAAAGCCCCAGCCCCTGTTCGAGTGGGGTTGCTTGCTAATACACTGCTCAGCCTTTCCCTCGTCTTGCAAGCAAAAGAGAGGGATGTGGAACAGTATTCTTGACTCCTTTCTAACCCGCCTTTGTTTTTCGTCGCCACCATGGCCTTATTGTCTGTGGGTGAACGCTATGCTGATCTTGACAAAAAAAAAAAAACCTCAGGTATTTCTCATTTTTGATTATTCTTCTGTTTGGGCCTTCACGTTCCTCTTTGTATTTAAGTCTCCCTTTATTCATGTCTGCACTTTTGCATTTCTTTTACTGTCACCTTCCACACTGCACACGTGTCCCTATTCACTTGCACCGAACACAATGCCTAAACCTTCACTGTTACTGAGACTGGATTTTGTTGCAAATGCTACTGTTTCTTCTGCTAAATGCACTGTAAGCAAAGCTTTTGTATATACTTACTGAAGTGAGAAGCCTGTTTACATAGCGCTGTTTGATAAAAACACGTGCCCCCGAGTAAAAAGAAATTTTAATGATAATGCTACTGCCCCTTGAAGTGCATAACTGCAGGTAGAACTGAACATTTTGGCACATTTTGCAGCAAGTCACAGCCTAAAGACACTTCAACGCCAGTGGTTTGAAGAAACTTTGCCCATCAAAAGTGATTTTTAGCTCCATGTTTCAAACAGGAAATTCTTGGTAATAAAAAGACACTTGGTGCTTGCACTTGTATTGCAAGAGTGCTGCATAGGTGCATAAATTGCAATATTCAAAATCCCCCTGCTGTACCGCGTCTACTGTTAACCGTCTAATTTAATGCGAAAAGGGAAAAGCATCCTATGCATCTAAAAAAAACAACAAATAAAAAAACAAATCAGTGGTTTCCCATCATTCAGTGAAACTAGATTATTACTGAAGTTTTCTTGAATACTGCTCTTAGACAGGCCCGTTCCAAAACCAGTATGAACCAGATCCATCTGTTGCAAGCACTGTACTATACATGAAGGGGCTTGTATTTAGGATTACAGCACTCTGTTTCACATCAAGCCCGTTCAGTTTATTTGCGTTTGTGTTTAACCATAGAAGCTATTGAAAGAAACATTAATAGTTTAAGTTAGTAAATCTACAAGAATTTTACTATTTTTTTGGACAGATTACCGTCTTAAATGAATTAGATTTATGCAAACTGACTTTGTAAACATTTTGGCATGTGCTGTGCGGGTTTGTTTGCATACAGTCAAGTCAGCTCTTGAGTTTGTGTTATGTGTGTGATAACAGCAGATTATTGCATACTGCACAGAAAGGCTGAATGAAGGAAAGAAAAGTGGGAGGGTGCAGGGAGGATAGGCAGAGAGAGAGAGAGAGAGCAAGAGAAAATGAACTTATTTCCTCCTCCCCCCAAGTTCTCCTCGAATGAACTTGCTTTGCTGCTTGATGACATGTTGTTTGGAAAGCCATATCCTCTGCTATTTGTGTTTCTCTCCTCCCCGTGATTGGAGTTACTCTGTGGTTACCAGGATCAAAGTCTCTTTTTTTTTTTTTGCTGTTACATTTTATCAAGTCATGCTGCATGCACACTTTCAGCTCTTCCTGTTAAAGAAAAAAAAAATTCGACACTTCCAACTCTCGACATCAGCCGTTTTATACGGACTTGAAACCAATCAAGTGAGCAAAAAGCCGTGAGAGATCCAGATGGTTTGCCATCATATTAGGATTTTTGTTAATATTTGTGGAGTAATACCTTGGCAACAGGGTAGAGCCACATATAACAGTAGTTTCCTGCTTTAATTACTTTAAAATACTGCCACGTGATCATATACAAAAGACATTGACTGTACTAACACCAAGCAGCCAATGTTGACAAAAACAAACCAAGTACTTGCTAAGAGCTTCTTCTTCTTTTTTTTTTTAAACCCAGGTCTCTTGAGAATGTCACTGTGTATATATAAAGATCCATATGTGAAGCTGTACTTAACTGAGAAGTAAGCACAGCATAACATGAACATAGTCTGCAGTTACAGAAAGAGGAAACCTCCCCAGCCTGAAAAAAAAATGAACCGCAGACAGCGGTCTTCGAGCCTCATCGCAGTAATAAAACACCATGAAATAAACAAGCCCACAATGACACTTCACATTAGATGGAAATATTTTTAAAAGTGCAAGTTGTCAACACCAGCCTTTTAGCAGTGGCGTAAAATGTTATTTTAGTCTAGCCCATGGTTAATGTGCAATTTTCCCTCAGAGGAAGTGTTTAGTGTTGCTGAAATGCCATCTAAAATTATAGCGCTTAAAGTTTTCAACAGCACTGTGATACATCGGATACATCTGATACTTTCATCAGAAAACAATCAAAAAAAAAGTTATTGACATAGTCATAAATATTCACAGCAATATCGATACCATCATGCTGAATGTATTAAAAAGGAAACCAAGACAGATATGTAAGCAATGATAATGAACAGTAACAGCCTATATGGAAAAAAGATATTTAATCAAGTATCCTGTTTAAAAACAGAATTTACTGCATTTTAAATGTTACAGTACCATCAATTTTAATCATTTTCGGTGTGTATGTGATCTTATAAGTGGCACAGTAACTCAAATCTCAAGTTTCTTAATAGAAACACCAAATGTCCTTCAGATCTGGGGATATTGTATTTATTACAGAGATTTCTTCACTATTGACGCTTTGACCACAGATTCAAAAACTAAAGTCTGTCTAATTATATTCTGACATGCTGCTGAGAGTTAACCCCGCTCCAATCAGACCCAGACATTAAATGAGTGGGTCTAATATAAGAACTGCCACTACCGTAGTATTTGGTAAAACAATGTGATCGAGGAAAATAACTTTTTGAGTAAACTGCTCACATCTCAGTAAAGAAATCTGAGACTTGAAGTAAAGCAGACAGTATCACACTGGTGTAAGCAAGACATTTGCTATTTGCTTATTTATTGATTCAAAGAGCTAAAGTAAAGTGTACATTTAATTAAAAAAAAATCCTTAAAAGGGAATCGAAAGAAAGAAAAAGACCTGATAGAGAAAATTAAAAAAGAAAGTTAAACTATAGATATTGGTTTGTCTGGAATACTTTTAAGTTGCCAGATATCTAAAAAAAAAAACAACCCCCCCCCCCCCCCCCAGAGAATTGAAAACAGAAACACAAAAAATTTTGAACTTTGATGAGAATTGTCACAGGCAGCCAAAATCCCAAATCCTCTAGTTTCAGGTTTCCACGTGCACTGCACCGAGCCATACATTCACCAGTTTTCTATCCGGATCCGGGTCATGGAGGCAGCAGTCTAAGCAGAGATGCCTAGACTTCCCTCTCCCCAGCCACCTCCTTCAATTCTTTTTGGGGGACAACAAGGCATTCCCAAGCCACTTTAGAGACATGATCGATCAGATCTCACTTCCATACTGGGGTCTATCTTTACCACAACAGACCGGTACAGAATCCGCATCACTGCAGATGCTGGACCAATCCATCTGTCAATATCCCACACCTCCCTTTCCTCTCTCATAAATAAAACCCTGAGATACTTGAACTCCTCCACCTGGAGCAGCAACTCATTTCCAACGCAGACCTGGCACGCTGCCCTTTTCTGGTTGAGAACCATGGCCTTAAACTTGGACATGCTAATTCTCGTCTCAGTGCAATGCGAGCTGAAGGTCTTCGCTATATTAACCCCACAGAACCACATCATCTGCAAAAAGCAGGGCCGAAACCCAAACCCAACACTCTCCACCTCTTGGCTGCACCTCAAAATTCTATCCTTAAAAATTATGGACAGAATCAGAGAAAATAATATATGCAGAAACTTAAATGTAATAAATGTCAAATATCATTTTATAGATAGACTGGATAAAAAAAATACTCTTCTAGATTCTTTTAGCTAGTACTTCTTGTAAGAAATACAGAAAAAGTATTTGATGTTTAATTGACACAAATAATTTGGAAATTAGATTTTATGTAAAGACAGTTACAGCACACCAGATGGATATACACTCCTATTACTTAAGTTTAAACAGGATATCAACATCATAGATGTTGAGACTAAAATCTTAGGCTCGTACAAAAGATAAATACTTGTTCAACATATGGACAAAGTATGCTTATGGAACAACGGACCTTTCTTTGTATACACCAAGCTCACATAGCACAGACAGCGTGCTGAGCATCTGGCAGCAGGCTATACCACCATACCTTACTGTGTGGCATCACAACTCCTGTCTGACATGGCATCCTCTGATTGCTCGGCTGCCAACACTCTCCTCCCCCCTCAGTGATGGGCTCTGCCATGCTGCATCCACGACATCACCCACTTTTGTCTCATTGAGATTCAGCTTGGAAGGCAGACAATGCCCATTTCTTGGCACAAAACACTGGAAGGAGCAGCATAAGAGAACCCAGATCAGTCCCCGACAGTCATGCCCTATATTCTGAAGATCATCATGGACCAGCGCCAGTTTCAAATGGGTATTTTTTATGCCTTATTATGCTTAAATACTCAGTTGTTAGGTATCCGAGCATTTGACAACCCATATATCATTAATAAGACAGTAACTGTGTCAGTGATATATTGATCGGAATGCTGATTGTTCCGAGTTTCAGATAAAAGTTACAGATGAACTACAAAGCAGCCATTTTCCCTTCATCGGCAGCTCGTGGATAAGACTATGTCAAACCATCACTTCCGGTGGTAAGGGAAAAAAAGAGCAATATTTTTTCAGTAGTTCTTGTTTGGTCCCACTCACTTTTATGGGCTCTTAAGGATGGTAAATACCTGCTTACTCTTAGTAAAAGTAAGAGAAAAAATGCCTGAATCCAACAACATGTACTATACGCCAAAAAAACAAATTTTGTGTTCTGTTGCCTCTGTGGTGCAAGTTACATTATTACTGTAAGCAGGCGTAAACAGGTGTCAATCCTACCAATAGATTATTTTGAAAGTGTTACTAATGTTTCACCAGGGAATCACATAGTGATAATTGGTCACCACACAAATTTAGCTTATTCCTGCTTTCCCCTCTGCATTGGCCAGCCAGTTAGAAGAATCTGGTACCAGTAAGCATCTGATTAATTCATCATCTCAGTTAAGGCCTCTCACTCTCCGAAGCCCCAGTGAGCATGCCCTGTCACCACAGCCACACAGGCTGCCAAAACATTTCAATCACCGTAGGCATTAATTGGGCAAAGAGGAATTCATGAGCATTAATGAGCAGCCAAGCCACTTTTCAGTCACAATCGTTCACATGCTAATTTATGCAAAGTGTTCCAGCCTTTGCACTGTCTGGTCATCTACCACAACAGTGCCGGGACTAAGTCGTTTCAACCAAAGCGTGGTTCTGTCTGGACTTGGACAGCTCCACCCAGCTTGTGTCCCAGACTCCAGCTGGCACAGTCAACAAACTTCTTTCTCAGCGGTTTTAAATTGGCTTTCACACGGAGCAAAAGGGGCAGTTTTGAGAAGTCAAACCTTCTGTTTCTCTGTTAAAGCATCTCAAGCAAAACAACAACAACAACAACAACAACAACAACAACAACAACAACAACAACAACAACAACAACAACAAATCAAAACAAAGAAACCCGTCAAAAACAGGATTTTGGGCATGCATTTAAGAACTGAAAGAGTCAGTTAATATATAAACAAGCAATTTTTTTTTACAATACTCTTAGTATTTTCCATAACATTACTTGCGCAAGTCTGCAGACAATCTATGGGCAGGAATTGCAAGGAGGAGGCAGTTAACAGGTTGCTATACAGATGTTGGGGAGGGGTGCCAAACAGCTCCCTAAAATGGCTGAGGTACAGCCATTTTTCTTCCTTTGCCATGCATTACTTTCTGGTTGTAGAGATGGAGGGAAGCAAACTATGAAAAGATGAAATTAAACTGAACTACTTTTTAAAAAAAAAATTGTCTTGAAGTGTCATCCTAGAGAGACTAAATTTTAGGGTAAATTAGGGACCAATTATTTGCTTTATGTGCTATTTTTGAGTTTAAGAATTGTTTCCCTGTTGCGTTGCACAAATTGCAACACTTTCTGTGGTAACAAAAATCTATTTTTTCTTTGATGTGCAGATCCTTAAGAAAGCGGCATTTATTTTTGCCCACTTGCAGCATACACTGCTGCACAGTGTGAAGTATATGGAACATGTCAGTCTTTAATATATATTTCGACTGTCCAGAGCCAGTATTCAGATACAGTATATCACTAAGATAAACACAACGGCACTATAATGAACCAGACCTTGATTTTACAGCTTAGATTACAGTGGGGTTTAGAGACCAATCTGCTCCTAGAAGGTATTTCCTTGTACTGCATCATTCCATGGTAGGGTTTTTTTTAAATAATGTAGTCTACACTGTGCATCCATTCAAAAACTGAAAAAAAACCCCAAAACTATATCTGCTAAAATCATATGTTGGCCTCTAAAATATTTCAACAACTGTTTGTACCAAGTGAATACTAAAGTCTCTAAACTCATGTATTGTCTCTTTGTCTCACAGTTCGACTGACAAGTTTCTACTGCTACCTGAAAAACTCTGTCCTTAAGGTTGAGGTAGTAGATTGAATAGTTGTGGGGTTTATGTCCTCCTTTTGATATAACTATACAATCTACTGTCTTTCCTAAGGAAACAGGTTAATCTGCAGAGATGCCGAAGCCTGTACGCATGAGAAGCTCCGTGGATGAAGGAACGCACGACTTATGAAAATGAAAATAATCCATCCCACACCCGTGTAAAGGCAGTGGCAGTCACAACAAAGACTCCAATGTAATTATCTAATGCAATGGCAGAACATCTCTTTTCTACTCTACTTTTTCTAATTGGAATATAATGACCAAAGTCTTTCGATTGAGGCTTTTCATTTGTGCTTGAAGTTGAGCCTAGCAAGGTGAGGTAGTAGGTTGTATAGTTTGTGGGATGGACTAAATCCTATTCAGGTGATAACTATACAGTCTATTACCTTCCTTGAGAGGTACAATGAGTGCTTGGAATGAGGTTCACTCACTGACCTAAGTGATGAAGGAGCGACTCTGATGCCACCTTGTGGCAAAAAGATAACATAACTCTACAAATGAGCTTAACTTTGGGACATGTTGTGTCTGCATCTGATACATTTTCTGGAAATAATCATAATCACAAGTTATAAGGGATTTACAGAGCAAAACACAGCAAGTCAGTTTAGAAATGAGTTGGTTGTGTAAATGTGGCAAAATACCTGTACAGGTTAAAAAAACCCATCAGTGTGCTAACTCAGTAAGCAAATGTTAGCCATCTAATTCCCACTACGACTTCACAGGTGTAAAACTATTTCTTTTACAGAATATGTATTTGGGAACCCACAGTTATTTCACATCCAGAGTCACATTAGAGAATATGTATTACATTGACAGCACTGCCATAAGCAGAGTAGGAAATTATCCATTAGGTTTTAAACTTTTACATGCATAACTTAGTGGCAGACCCATGCAAGATTAAGTTAACAGAGTGATAGAATGAACAAATTGCTTCGTAATATTGCAACTAACCACAAAGTTGCCAAAGACAAAAGAGCTAAACAAGAAAAGAAGAAGTTGATGCTTTGTTTCTCATCTCAGCAATGAGATAAACTATAAATACCATTTCAAGTTCTTTAAAATTTGTTCTGGGTTTGGCGGTTGCAAGAACAGTACTTGTCTGACTGTATTGTGCCCAGTGTAAAGTTTGGTGGAGGGGGGGGATTATTGAAGTGGGGTTGTTTTTTTGGGTGTTGGGCCTGACCCCTTGGTTCCAGTGAAAGCATACAGAGACATTTTGGGCAATTTAATGCTTCCGACTTTGTGGGAACAGTTTGGGGATGGCCCCTTCCTGTTCCAACATGACTGCACACCAGTGCACAAAGCAAGCTCCATAAAGACATGGATGAGCGAGTTTGGTGTGGAAGAACATGTCTGGCCTGTACCTCGATCCGATAGAACACCTTTGGGATGATCTGGAATGGAAACCGTGAGCCAGGCCTTCTCGTCCAACATCAGTGTCTGACCTCACAAATGCACTTCTGGAAGAATGGTCAAAAATTCCAAGAAACACACTCCTAAACCCTACGAAAAGCCTTCCCAGAAAAGTTGAAGGGTGGGGCCAACATCATATTAAACCCTATGGATTAAGAATGGGATGTCACTCAAGTTCTTATGCATGTAAAGAAATATGAGCGGATACTTTTGGAAATACAATGTATGCAATAATAACACTGATGATTTTGAGTTGTTTTCATTGCATTTAATATCTAAAAGCAGTTCTTGTAATCAAATTAAATGGTTCCAAGTTTGATTTTTTCCTTATATTTCAAATAGTACTTTCTTTATTCAGTTCTGAATTTGTCAGTAAAACACAGTAAAAAAAAAAAACAACAACTTACAAACAACAAAATCTTTAAAGTTTATTGTTTATGTTGTCTGTTAATAGTAGAACATGTATACATGATATTGTAAACCCAACAAACGGAAAATATGTACAGCTGTACAATAAATGCTACTCTTGTAAATCTAGTTTACTGAGCTTTCTTTTAACTACATCAGAAATACACCTGTCTGGTCATCTTTGAGGTTGTAGTTTGTGGTGCTGTTGTTTTAAACTGTACTGTTTTGAAACATTTTTCTACTTTCATTTACAATACAGCAACAAAACAAACTACAGTCAGAACAAATATAAAACAAAGTTTTACATTTTGAAGGGATTTTCTATTGGATTACATAAGATTGTGTTACAGACCTTAAGTACATACAGTTAGGTCCATAATTTGTTGGACAAAGTCATCATTTTTATAGATTTGCCTCTTGTAGATTTGCTAGTTGATTTTAAATCAAACAATCAACTTGTGATTGAAGTGTAGATTTTATTTCAAGGGGTTTTCCAAAAATATCCATCAGAGGCTTAGGAATTGTAGCCATTTTATACATAGCCCCCTGTTTTCAGGGGTTCAAAATTAATTCAATAATTCACTGACAAGCAGTGTGGTGACCAGGTGAGGCCAGTTCTCTGCTTATTTCATGACAAATGAAACAGACATAACTTCTGCAGTTGATTCAACAGCTTACAGCTTTTCCTGTAATTTTTTAAAAGGTTAAAAGTGATAAAAGTGAAGTCATTATAAGTGAAGAAGGCCATAATTAGGCTGAAAATAAAACAAAGCAAAACAAACCAAACAAAATAAAATCAGATAGAACCTTTAGCAGGATGAAAGCACTGATTAGATCAGCAACACCAAAATGCCCCCAAAACCACATAATATAATTTTATCTGTGGTTACAAAAAACAACTTCACAAAATCTAACCAAGTCAAGAATATTCTCAAGGATTTAGGCGTATCATTGTCAAGGTCTACAATGAAAAGACTTCTTCAGAAATACACTATTTACAACACAAAAAATACTTAGTGTAAATCAGCGGTTAGTGCAAACCACTGGTTACACTCAAGAGCAAGACTTTACAAGAAAACATCTAGAAGAGGCTGCACTGTTCTGGAAGAATTCTTTGGACAGTTAAAAACAAGATTAAATCGTATCAGAAGGGTGAGAAGAGAAAAGAATGGAGAAGGAGAGAAACAGCTCATGGTCCAAAGCATACCAATGTCAAACATGGCAGAGGCATAGGCATATATGGCTGCCAGTAGGACTGGGCCACTAGTGTTTACTGAACATGTAAACACTATGACAAATTTTGAAGTGTACGGGGCAATACTCTGCTCGGCCAAATGCTGCAACATTGATCGGACAGCGCTTCACAGTGCAAATGGATAATGACTCAAAGCATACTGCAAAAGCAACCCAAGAGCTTCCCAAGGCACAGAAATGGCAGAGTCACGTCAGTCACCTGGCCAAGTCAGCCACCTCATCTCAACCGGGTAAAGCATGCTTTTCAGTTGATGAAGACAAAACGGAACAAGACTGGCAAACAAGTAGCAACTGAAGGTGGCTGCAGTGAAGGCCTGGGAGAGTCTCTCAAGAGAGGAAACATGAGTTGGTGATGTTCATGGGTTCCAGACTTCAGGCAGTCACTGACTGCAAAGGATTTTCATTCAAGTATTAAAAACAATCCTTTAAATTATGTTATTTTGTCCCATTTTTTTTAGCATCTAAAAACGGGGACTATGTATGAAAATGGCAGTAATTCCTGAACAGTTAATGCAACATTTTTGTAAAACCCCTTTGATTGAAGCTGAACTTATTCATACAAAAACTCCAAAACCTATGGACCTAACTGTATTTTTAATGCAGTGGTTTAATTTCAAGCTGCCCCACTCCACCCACAATTTTTATCAGTTATTTACAATGAATGGGGAAATTCTTGATTAAGATTTAAGTTCAATAAAAGGTCTGCACTATAGCGTCAGCTACTCCCACTCTAATAATATTTATTCAGCTTAGTTTCACTTCCCATTAAAGAACAGTGAATGTAATTTCTAACACAGAGTGCACCATCTGTA
The DNA here is from genome assembly GCA_034780415.1 of Cichlasoma orientale. Taxonomy (NCBI): domain Eukaryota; kingdom Metazoa; phylum Chordata; class Actinopteri; order Cichliformes; family Cichlidae; genus Cichlasoma; species Cichlasoma orientale. The sequence goes on along the minus strand of JAVDPK010001828.1, from coordinate 631,718 downwards.
AACAGATGAAGAACTAGAAATTGAACAGAAACAGAGAAAACTGATATGAAACTTTATTTAAAAACGAAACTTTTAATACAAGTGGAAGCTGGCCTTTTTTTTTTTCTGCAACAGTTTTCACAATATAGACAAAAACACGTGATTCCTAAAGAATCATTTGTGCTCCTGAGCTTCAGCAGTAATCCATAGCAAACATTTAAAGCTATGGCTGCACAGTAGGAGCTGCTACATTGAAAAAAAAAGTTGCTAAGAGGGGGTTTAAAATTTGTTAAATTTTAGTCCCCTAGTTAGCCAAAATGAACTGAAGAGATATGATAATTAGTATAAATGACATGGATGCCAGAGATCCAAGCTGAGATGACATGTATTTCCACATGTTAAAGAAACTACTATCCAGAACACAAAATTTTTAACTGAATACCTAGCCAACCAATATAATATATAATCATCATCAAGTTGCATGTCTTACATAGATTAATTATCAACAGCCAATCCAATTTGATCCATGAGAAAAAAGGAATAAACAAGGAAGTCTGCCTTCATTCATTTTTGGTCAGCATTGTTGAGGTTGCTGCTGGATTTGTCGTCTGTCTGGCTTGTCTGGGATTCCTGATCTTCTGCTGAACATGAAATACACCGTCTCCAAATCTTTAGATATGCTCTCTTGATTTTTTGTATTTTGAATGCATAGACAACTGGGTTGACAGCTGAGTTTGCATGAGAGAGCACAATCCCAACATGGAAAGCTTCTTCTGGTACCTTATTCTGTCCAAAGTAAAGAATAGAATTCATTATGTGGAGAGGGAGCCAGGACAGTGCAAACAGGGCCAATACCAGAGACAGAGATCCCGCTAGCTGTCTCTCTTTCCTTAGGTAGTTGTAAGAATTTGGGGTATGGCTGCCTGGTTTATCTCGAAGTTTTCTTCGGATTGTGCAGAAGATATAGCTGTACAATGTAGTCATTACCAACAGAGGTGTCAATGTGCAGAGGAAAAAGTTGAAATAAACCAGGTACGGCATTGAGATGACATCTATAAACTTGCAGGATGTAGAATTATTATTTTCACTGTTGTGCCACCCGAACATGGGAGTAAAGCTGAGAGCGATTGCAACAAGCCAGCATGCTACTACCACACAACAAGAGAGTCTCTGTGTTACAATCCTTTTGTACCTATAAAGAAAAACATTACAAATTGGTTACATAAATCACAAATTTTCACCTGTTATAAAAATGTAAAGTGGAATTAAAAATTATTCTTAGAAAAAACTAATTAATAATGCACAATTAATAATGCAGAAAGTTTTACCTGATAGGGATATACACCCGAAGGAAACGATCCACAGCAATAGCTGTAAGGCACAGAACTGAAACAAGGGTCAACAGAATGACCACACAGCTGATAAAGAGGCAGGTTTGAAATGAAGTCTTCACTCGTCCATCCACCACTACAGCCAACGGTATGGCCACAAAGCCAACCAGAAAATCAGCTATAGCCAGCGAGACAATAAGGCAGAAGGTCGGTTGCCGAATGCTTTTACTGGTCCAAAGGGCCAAAACAACCAGCGCGTTACCCAGACAGCAACAAACTGCAATCAGCACTTCCACAAATGTATAAATCACCTCTTCCTTCATTGTGTTTCCAGTCTCCGTGTTTGAGGCACAGCTGCTCTGAGTGTGTGTGAGAGACTGCTGTACCATTTATCATAAATCTTCTTCTTGTGAAACCATTGAGGAAGTCCTTACCGCTTTTTTTTTTTTGGCCTGTTTTGATTACACGTTTTTTTATTTTTTATTTTGATGGCGCACTATTTCAGAAAGCTTTGCATATGATTTTCAGGTTTAAATGACATTTTTCTCACTGCATGGTTGTATTTAACTTTCAATGCTTTCCTGGCATATCAATAAAGGGAACAGAAACTTAAAAAAAATGAAACTCTAAGCATGTTGCATTATGTGGTTCAGAAAAAAAGATTAAAGATAAGAACTTACATGTTCTTTTGGTTGTCAGGAAATTAGCTATTTCCTGATAACAACTTGGGTTGACCATACTAAAAGTACTTGCTAATAGTTGGTAGGAAGTCCTTGGTTGGAAATTACCACTCTAGAGCCTGAATGCATACCCTTAGTCATACTGCAACTATAGTCATGCAGCAACACCAGATGATTGGTGCTGCTGCATGACACTCGCTGCAGCATATAACAGCATATGCAGTACAACAGCATTTCCCAGTGTACTTCAAACCCAGCCACATCCCAAGACATAAACTGGTTCATCCCAAGGAAAAATACCCAAACACAAGCTTAGCTGTGCAGTGCAGCGAGGCGTGCTCGGAACTCTACATTTGAGAAACCAAAGAGGCGCTCCACAAATGCATGCCACAACATAGAAGAGCCACCTTGACAGGACAAGATTCAGCTGTACATCTGCACCTAAAGGATAAAGGACACTTGAGATCCCTTCCCAGGCACCTCAACCCCACTCACACCTTACTTCAGGTGACCTCAATAGGTTACATGATAATGGTGAGGCAAGGTCACATAGTGATTTCACCTAAAACCCCATTTGCCTTTTTTGAGACTACCATGACCTGGATGACTGAGAACCTGCACAGACACTATGTGATAATATTGTGCATGCTCCTGACAAGTTACAAGGTTAAGTTGCTTTAGTTATTGCAAAACTAAAGTGTTAACTACTCATGTTATACTCATGTTATATAACTCATGTTATACTTATATATA
>JAVDPK010001828.1:568499-628806 GCA_034780415.1 Cichlasoma orientale | reverse complement strand
GTTAAAAGGGAGTTTTTCCTTCCCACCGTCGCCAAGTGCTGCTCATAGGGGGTTGTTTTGACTGTTGGGTTTTCTCTTCAGTATTGTAGGGTCTTTACCTTACAATACAAAGCGCCTTGAGGCGACTGTTTGCTGTGATTTGGCGCTATACAAATAAAGTTTAATTGAATTGATATGATTAAATATTTAAAGAATCCAGAGAACTCGCAAGCCCTTAAAGTGATACTGAATGGCAATCATCTTCCAGCACTCGGGAGGCAGTGCATTAACAACAAAAAGGATTCTGTAGAAATCACCATATGATCACCACATACAGCAACGCTCACACACGTAGGGCCTCGGGGCGGTCACGTGTGTCACACAGGCCACAGTGGGGAGGTCCATTCACATAGCTTTGCTTGCTGTGCCATGTGACCGCCCCTCCTTTTCAATTACACTGTGGCCATTACGGCTCATGACACATCACATATAGGACCCTGGGGGACCTCTTCCCTGCTATTGGCTGGATTAGAAAATGAAGGTTTTGGGGGTGGGGTGGGGGTGGGGAGGAGCACTGTTGACGAGTAGTTGTGTGCTCATGTTACATCTGTCCCCTCAATTTTAAAAACACTGGCTGGTGGGGGGGGGGGGGTGGCTGGTGGTTGGGGGTTGGGGATCGCTTCTGGCTCTGGGGGCATTTGTTTGCCCGTACTTCAAAATGGGGGGCTTGATGTGGCTGAGTGTGTGTCTTCGTGCATTTATCTTTGTCTATGTGTGTGTGCATGTGTTTGTGCATGTATGTGGCCAGTGTGTGTCTTTATATGTGTATATGGCTGGGCTTCCTGAATCTTGGCCTCTGTTGGACATGGCCGTGGAGGGTGGGGGGTCTACCGCTCCCCGCTGATAATTGCTGCTATCAGCGTACAGTTCAAAAACAGGCACCCGTGATGGTTTTGGGGTGCGTTAGTTCATGTGCTATAGGTATCTGTGAAGACCTAATTAACTGATAATTTGGAAAGGTATGGTATCAGAGGGGTGGCAAGGTTATTACACAAGTCAACAATTTCTGAAGATGGGAAAACATCAATCAAAATGTTTTCAACATTGCTTTTTGAGTCCCACAGGGGGCAGTATTCAGTCAGAAACTCTTCATGTAAATCTCTTTACATGTAATATATGCTTCAACATAATTTAAGATTGCTGTCCACTAACAAGGCCACACCTCCTTCACTCTTATTCTTTCTGTTCATATAATTCAGTTAATATCCATCGAGCTAAAAATCCACTCCTTTCTCCAAATCTCTGATATTGCTATGACACTAAATGTGCTTAAAATTTGCTCAGAAATTCTTTGATGTCACAGAAGTCGGCACACAGGCTTCTAATGTTAAAGTGGATATTGGTGGTGGAAAATTTATATGAAGAGCTGAATGATAGAATTCCGACCAAACTCATGCATATGCTCGCATTGTGTGATCTTATAATCATCACAAAACTGATTAGTGTGTAAGTGCATATAGGTCACAAAGTCACCAATCTCACTTTGTCAACATGAATAAACCAAGTTGCTACTCAGCTTGCTCAACATTTAAAAACTATAAGCAAACAAATTACTTCTCAAAAATGATTAAAATAACACAAACTCTGTTCACTTCCCTTAATTACCCTGATGTTTATATATAGTGTTATCTTCTCTTCAGTCTGTTAACCTCTCTTGTGTGTTTCTGGTTGACCTTTCATTGTGGACTTTTATCCTCTCGTATATTGACTGTATGATGGCATGCCATTAAATATTTTTAGATGCCAGGGTGAAGCCTACTTTAACATAATTTTTTTTCCATTTCAAAACAATATTGTACACTAACAATAGGCTATGACAAAGACTTTAGACCCATTAATTGTCTTTTCTATCCTGCTTTAATTTGTATTTTTTCAGAAGGGAAAAAGGGGTATAGCATCTTGCTAATGCTATTAGCACAACATTAGCTTCCCTGCTAGAAAGCAGAAGTTGGCTTTTAAAATTTTGTCTTCTCTTGTATTTTCCCAATATTCAAACTAGATAAATCATGGTCATCATTCCGCTCTAAATATAAATATGCATACTGTCACAGCATTTCAGAATAGTGAAGTTAGTGTGACATGGAAATATCAGGAGTCAGGTTAAAAAAGTTGCATGAAAAAGTTCAGTCAAAACAAAAACAAAAAAAAAGTTAATTGGCAAACATAACCTATGAATAACATAATCTTTAACTATAATCTTTAAACTCTTTTTTAAATCAAATTTGACTCACCTGTTTCTACTGGTGTGTGAGAACAATCCTGAAGGCAAGCTGAAATTTTCTCCAAATATTTAACCAGGTAAATGCCCCATTAACAGCATGTTCATTAGTCCACAGCGTCCTTTATGATTTATTTCATGATCCCACCCACTCCCCAAAATAGAAAAAATTGTGACTTTAAGAACAGGTTCTGCAGTGTGCTGCAGACTTCAGTGTGTGTATAAGTGCCTGAGCACAAAGGGGAGGGAACAGCGCCCCTGTGGAGCGGGGAAGAAAAGTGTGGGTGATCAATGTGACCCATGCTTTTTTGTCAGCCTTTATACAGAGTCTGTGAAGTGTCACAGAGAATCAGCTAAAAAGTGTAAACAAATCATTATTTCTCCCTTTGAAGCAACACAATGTAACACTTGATGAACAATGACAGCGGATGCCTCAGTGGCCACAAGTGGTGATTATTGGATTATGGTGCATTAAATTCTGTTAAGCTTTGAGCAACTGATTGGAACCTCCTATTGTTTTTGCCCACTTTTCCCATTCAGGGTCATAGGGGGTACATCTACCACAGGGTTTGTTGGGAACACAAATGATCAGTTGGTTGCTTATTTAACTAGCAAACATATATTCTCAGTACAAATCAACCATTTTAATTCAATTCAATTCACTTTTATCAAAACCAAATCAAAGTTTATTTGTCACATGCATGTCATACAGAGTACAACTAGCAGTGAAATGCTTTGATGACTACTCTTGCACTATAGCAGAAGATGAAGATATTTTATTAATACACTGCTCAAAAAAAAAAAAGATATATAGCATCAAGCATCAATAGCAAATTGAGCACTTGATATATAACATTAAGTCGATTAAACTTCTGGGATATTGTTCTGGTCAGTTAAGTAGCAGAGGGGGCTCTTGATCAGTTTCAGCTGTTTTGGTGTAAATGAAATTAACAACACGTGCACTAGAGGGGCAACAATGAGACAACCCCAAACACAGGAATGGTTTTATAGGTGGTGAAATTTTTTCCCCCTCCTCATCTTTTCTGACTATTTTTTCCACTAGTTTGGCATTTGGTTAGGGTCAGTGTCACTACTGGTAGCAATACCTGGACCCTACAGAGGTTGTACAGGTAGTCCAACTCCTCCAGGATGCCACATCAATATGTGCCATTGTCAGAAGGTTTGCTGTGTCTCCCAGCACTGTCTCAAGTGCATGGAGGAGATTCCAGGAGACAGGCAGTTACTTTAGGAGAGCTGGACAGGACCATAGAAGGTCCTAAACCCATCAGCAGGACAGTACAGTATCTGCTACTTTTATGCAAGGAGGATCTGGATGAACACTGCCAGAGCCCTACAAAATGACCTCCAGCAGGCCACTGGTGTGAATGCCTCTGACCGAACAATTAGGAACAGACTTCATGAGGGTGGCCTGAGCAACCAACTTCCTCTATTGGACTGGCATTTGCCATAGAATTCCAGAACTGGCAGGTTCACTGCTGGTGCCCTGTGCTTTTCACAGATGAGCACATGTAACAGACATGAAAGGGTCTGGAGAAGCCACAGAGCAAATTATGCTGCCTGTAACGTCAACATCAGCATGACCGGTTTGGGTGTGGGTCAGTGATTGTCTGGGAAGGCATATCCGTGGAAGGATGCACCGATGTCTACAGGCTAGGAATGGCACCCTGACTGCCATTAGGTATTGGGATGAAATTGTCAGACCCTATGCTGGTGCAGTGGGTCCTGGGTTCCTCCTGGCGCACGACAATACCTGGCCTCATGTGGCAGAGTACGCAGGCAGTTCCTGTAGGATAAAGGACTTGATTGATTTTCGGGGTGTCTTTGAATTCAGCCCTCAGTAGGTTGTCTCCAAACCGCTAATCCTGCAGAAGGAAGACCACATAGGAGGTTCGTGACTGTAATAAAGGATGTCAGGCAGAGGGTTGGTATGACATAGGTAGGGTGAGATGGAGCCAGATGATCTTCTGTGGTGATCCCTAAAGGAGCAGCCAAAAGAAGAGGAGAGTAGAAGACGTTTGCCCAAGTTTGTTTAGCACTTTGGTCGGCACTTGCTGTTTTTAAAGTGCTTTATAAATAACATTGGCTTGGCTTGCCCAAAGCTGATTTACTTTTTCATTCACCCTCATAAAAACACTCTTGTTCAAGCATGTTGACACGAAAGCAACAAGCAGAAACTCATATTCTACAGGACAACAAACTCATTTTAGTGACTTGCATTTCAGTGAGATTAGTGAATCCAGCACCATATTTTATTTTATTAAGATGTTATTTCCCAAAGATGTGTCTGACCATATGTGAAAAGTATAGCCTAACTCAAGGGTCCATATTTGAATTATCACACACCTACACAGTTCATGGGGATCTTGAAGTATGTTTCATTATTGTTGCTCTTGCTTAATTAAAAAAAAAAAAAATTATGATAAAATTACAATCAGTGCTGTATTTTTGTGAATGGTTTGTTTTCTAACAAACCTCTTAAAGTTAATTTTAAAATGGAAAAAACAAATCTAAAGACATAAAAAAAACAAAAACTGGTGCCAAGAAAAATGTATCTAATGAACAGTGTATTGAAGGGAACTGGTCTTTACATTTAATATTCAGAACCAGTCCCTGTTTATTTTTTATTGCCCTCCATTCAAGTTATTAATTTAGACACTTATTCCCTTTTGGAAAACTGCTGAAGTTGATGAATTAATACAGACAGATAGGGGGACACCAGCTGAATCAATATGTCAGTGTGAAATAAATTCTACATTAAACTGGGATGCTTAGAGTGAAGATGTTGAAAATAATTTTGCTGAATGGTCCCGGCAATAAGTGTCACTGTCATGTAATCCCTGTGGCACATGTGCAAGCGGATACCTGCAAGGCCGTAATCAAATCAAATATTTATTACTTCTGTTTATAGATAATGATGGTTTGTGCACAGCTCAACAATCAGGTGGCTGATTTTATTTGTACAGCCTGGGAAAGGTTGGGACAAAATTACTTTTATGTGCTTGATGCAATTACTAACTTGCTGTGGTGCATCTCCCAGTTTTGTTTTGTTTTTTTATAGAGCCAAAATAAATAGTAGGTCAACGTAATAATCAATCTTTTGGTGTGGGGTGCAGAAACAAGACTGAAAAATCAATGACAACTTGATGGGGATAGATAGCCACATCTGTGAATGAATAATTAATGGCACCAAAGACATATTTCTCAGGCATGTTACATTAACCGTTAATACGTAACCACATTGCCACCGATGATTCATTTTACATTCCTGGATCATTTCAAGAAAAGAAACAAGCAAGCTGCCACAGGGACGTGGATAAACAACAACTGGGTATAATATTACAGTATCGTGCGTTGTCCTTCACGGCTATCATTTTGCCAGTACTGATAATGTATGTAGATTAAGTGCAGTGACAGAGACCTGATGAATCTGATTTAGTATTAGCTCACAAAAGCCCTAATGCATTCTCTTAGGCAATGTCCCAAAACAACATCCCCAGTCATCGCTTTCTCTAAAGTAAAGTGATCTGACTGAATATACTTATGGGCACACATTCAATCTGCTTCCTTAAGCAACTAAAGGCCATCTCAGTGATTGCTTGCTCAGTAACATTGCTAAAGTCTTTGCATCCTTGGGTGGACAATTAAATTAAGCTTTTGTAAGAAAAAGAACTTTTATCTACTGCCTGTGGGTAAGTCATGTTATAGAAAAGCATTTTTGTAGGTGCGTAATAAAGACCAAAAGAAAAGGCTCTTATTTGAATTAAATGCAAACATTTATTAGTTTATATTTATTTATTTTTTTTGCCACATAACTGTGCATTCAATCATTCAGTTAAAGCTGTTCTAAAGTTAAGAGATTTTTGCAGTTGACTGCTGATTGTAATTCTGTAAGCAGATGAAATAAAAAACGTGTTGGACCTCGACCTGTCATAACTTCATCTAAGACAAGTGGATTATAGCACAACTTTAAAGCGCAAGACCCCCAAATACTAGCCGCAGTCTGGTATCCAGCCACATTTTGTCTAAGCTTTGACGTGACTGATAAAGCTAACACATTATTTATCTAACACTGGCACAGTCTGGTTACCAAGGTGAATCCATGGTTCACTGTCACATTAAATGTGATGCTTAGATTGTCTGGTGAAAAAGAAAAAAAGCTAGGTCTGTAGAGATTGACAAAAAACTCTAAGACTGAAAACTTGATGAAAAAAAAAGAGGAAGAAGAAGCTGCAGCTCCCTGGGTCACCACTTGAGACTGGTTCCAAAAGTGAGTCAATTTCCATATTAAAATGTCTAATTTTAGAGATGAAAGAGACATATTTACAGCCTGGTATGAAAAAAAAAACCTCTTTCATAATAACTGTACATAGCTTTGCCTGATGGGTGGAGACCTACCTTTTAGGGTTGAACTAGATCATCTGGTGTTGTCTTTTGAAGACTTTGAAAAATAATATGAATTTCTATTGGTTAATTGTACTACCAATTTAAGTATTCTATGCCCCTATACAGTCTATGGTTGCCCCTTGTAAACCAAGCTGGCTATAATAAGCTGATAACATACGTAGCACTCCACAACCTAATCCAAAGGTGGGTTAAAGGTCTACTAGGTAGGCATTAGGAAGCAACAAAAGAAAAGGCTGGAACATACAGACAAGGTATTTCAGGCATCTCAGCATTAACATTTTCTGTGTTTTTTTCCCCCCTTTCATTTAAAAGTTGTTAAAAGACAAGGTGATATAACTATAATAATACATTTGCAATAAACCGTGTCCCGCCTTTTGTGAAATCTGCTGCTGGCATCAAATTCAAAATGAGCATCAATTTTCTAAAGGATGAAATTTCATAATTTAGCATTTGGTGTGTTTTTTTTTTTTATTTATTTATTTATTTTTTTACTATTTTCAAACAAGCTCAGGGTTGAAATGATTTGCAAATCATTGCATGATTTTTTTTTAAATTTCAATTTTACACAGCACTCCAACTTTGGTCGTAGATAAAAATAAGATAAAATGAGTTCTAATGCACATCCATCTCGCGGTAAAAACTCATTATGATTAACGCCCTTATAAAAATGCTTCCTGCCAGTTATTACAGACCACAGTTCCTCTCAAAAACCGCAAACACACACAGGGACACAGATGCACACTTAATGTGAGTAAAACTATTACTGCAGGATGCTGCAGGAATCAAAGTCCCTCCCCTTGATTTTATGACTTGTGAGAGAGTGAGTTGGTGAGAGCAAGAGAGACGAGGCTGTGGAAGAGTGATGCAGAGTGCCCGATCCTGTGCCGAGCATCACTGACATTTTGAGGTTTCCTTGTTCACCATGCCAACATGAGCACAAGCTCTACTCACTGTGACCATGTTGAAAAGTGGAAATATCTCGAATCAGGTAAGGAACATACATTATGGAAGATGGAAAGAAGTTCCAACAACTAATTTTAGATTTTTTTTTCTATAATCTGAGTTAAGAGAAGTGAGTAATAATGACTTCCTGTCCTGTCAAGCCTCAGGAGACTATGGACATGATGTACATCTCCATCGAGACAGCGATTGCTCTGGCCTCTGTAGTTGGGAATGTTCTGGTGGTGCTGGCGGTGTATGTGAACCGGTCTCTCCGCAATGCCACCTTCTGCTTCATTGTGTCTCTGGCTGTGGCTGACATCACTGTGGGACTTTTGGTGATCCCTCTAGCTATCATCATCAGTCTGCGATATTACACTCAGTTCTACACATGCCTTTTCCTCTCCTGCCTGATACTGATGATCACCCAGAGCTCTATCTTTTCCCTGCTGGCTATAGCCATCGACAGATATCTGCGAGTCAAAATTCCCACCAGGTGAGGAACTGGTTTAAAAGCAGTTAGTTAGACTTTTTTTTTTTTTTTTTTGGTAAATTGTTATTTGTTTTTCAAAAAATTTAAACAGAAATGGAATAAAAATAGTCAATGTTTAGAAAATTACAGAATCGATTTAGTAAATGATGGTCTGTTTAGACCATCGTTGAGGCTGTTTAGAACAGAGAGCAGTAGGAAACTGGTGTCAGCATCTTCCTTGACTGATAGTAACTGCCTGATCCGGTTCATTGCAGCGTTTCTTTTGAACATGCTGTCTACTACGTTCTATCCATTATTTATCCTATTTATGACCATAAATATACGTCACAAACAAATTCAGTTGATATCACATTATGTAACGTGTTATTTGAACTTGAAATAGCAGAACTTGTGGTACCTTTATCAGCAATCACTTATTTGCTGTCTTTAGCATCAGAGAGGCTAATTAATACTCAGTCAAGTGAATTAGGTTCTCAGTCTTGATGTCTGACATACAGGAGCACTATACATCGTTGCCCGATGCAATGCAAATCAATGGGCCGGACATTAAAGGCTTTTAAGCAAATTAAAATGTTCCTGTCTTTGTAAATAGCTGACACAGGTAACGTTTTTTATGAGATCTGGCAGTCTACCATACAACTTTTTTATTTGTCAGTTCGGTCCTGAGCAGCACTTGAGAAAACTTCTTTGAAAAATAACAAATGGTGACATTGGATCAAAGAAATACTACAGTTATAGTACTGACGTGCATTTAGGTGAATCGAAAAGCTGTCACTTCTATTTCTATTTTCTACATTATACTTCTCAGGTACAGCATCATAGTGACTAACAGGCGGGCATATGTGGCAGTCTGTCTGTGTTGGATCCTCTCCTTCCTCACTGGATTGGTTCCAATGACTGGCTGGAATAATTATGATGCAGCAAACCTCAGTAGCTCCGGAGAGATAGTCTGTGAGTTCACCAGAGTCATAAGGATGGACTATATGGTGTACTTTAATTTCTTTGTCTGTGTAGTGCCACCACTGTTGATAATGATGTGTCTGTATGGGGAGATCTTTAGGGTTATACGGAAGCAGCTTAATCGCCGTGCTGAGGCCACGTGTGATGGAGAAAAGTACTTCCGGAAGGAGCTGAAACTGGCCAAGTCATTGGCCTTGGTGGTCTTTCTCTTTGCTGTGTGCTGGCTGCCAATACATATCATGAACTGCATCACCTTATTTTGTCCAGGGTGTACACCTCAGTTTGCCTCATATGTAGGGATTTTTATGTCCCATGTAAACTCAGCTCTTAATCCACTGGTTTATGCATTCAGGATGAAGCAGTTTCGTGGCACCCTCATACAAATATTTCGCCGTTGCATGGCATGTAAACCCACAGAAGCCACTGCATACCCTGCCAGCACAGTGGTCCCAAGTGAGAGAGTGGATGAAAACCTATAATAAGGACTGCAATATTCCTGCCTTCATGGCTTCCAGTGGTAGTGCATCAGCAGAACTAATGGGATTACATGGTATATGGAACTGATAAAGAATTTGAACCCATTAGAAGATATAATGCAGCACTTCACTGAGTCTTGGGAAACACCCATACAGTATCTTACCCATTCACATTTCTTTGAGTCAGATTCTAATAAACCAAGCCTGCAATCAGAGGAAAGAAAATAATATCTTCATCAATCTGACTTTTGTTTTTATTTAATTCAGCTCTTTCCTGATTCACATTGAATTTCAATCATCATAAATGATAAAGTAGATATGTCATACTCAGAATTCTTCAACAGAATAAACAAGAGGTTTTTAACACAACACTCCTCGCCTCCCATAACAAACACACACACACTGAAATTTTAACCTACTTGCAGTGTAAAAAGAAATGTTAAACATTACCAAAGTTTTTATAAGTTAAGGACATCATGTTTGTGCAAAATCTATTGGCATCACACAGGACCAAAGTGGTGGCCTGACTTAAAAGACTGGACTTATTGCAAAGACTGAATACGAAAAACCACATACTGGATGTTTGATGAGCCACATAAACACAATCAGAGGAGTGGAGGGATTTACTGGCATAATTTCTATACAGAGCACAGTGTGTTCTCTGGGTTTCACGGAAACAGTTCAGTGAAATGAGAATGCTCTGCCTGGAATTCAAATTAATAAATTCAGTCACTACATCAAATGAGACAAAACTCTGCCAACATCAAAGCCTTTCAGCCACAAGTCTTTGTATCACAGGATGCAAGGACCTCCGCAGCTAATTCAGCGAGCTGAAACCATATTTCATAAGCTGCGGCAGAATGGTGAAAAGGTTCTGAAGAAATTACCAACAGACCATTATGCTCAAGTGATTTATTCCAACTCCAGAGCTAAAGCTTCTGCTAAAGCTGCATCGGTTCTGCTTTGTCATCAGTTTGACCTCAGGACTACATCCACTCAGTACTTAATACATAAAAGCAGTTTAATCCTCTTAGAATATTAAATGATTTGCCATTTGATATGTTTAAAACATCAGGCTTTGTGTGAAAACAGTGAGCTCCACAAAGGTATTTAATTACCTCTCTCTCTCTCTCTCTGCTTCTCAGTCACAAACACATTAATATGTACTATATATTACCGTCTGTAACCTTCATCCTCGCTGAGGGATTTGAAACTGCTGAGTGTGGTCTAATCCCCAGACCTCATGTCAGAGAGGCAGGTACCGCATAACCAAACTGGCATTTACTGCCTTGCACTATACAGCCCTGTGAGCAGAGGCCTAACAATAGCTAGAGGGGCAAAAGCATGGTGTGAGTCTGGAGAGTCTCTTCATTATATTGAATCCGCTAATCTTCTTCCAGGTAAGACCCTTCATATTTATCCTAAGAAAAATAATAATTAAGGGTTCTACAAAAAATTATCTCTAGTTAGCAAAAGCATTTTAATGTCTTGTTTTTGTTAATGTCTTCAGAAAACAGCAGACATTTGCAACACCAAGCCACTATAAGATGGCTGACACTCATGTAGCTGGGGAAGAACAAGACCTGGAGGCTCCAGAGGACGAGCTGGATGACGAGCAAAATGCCTTGCTACACTTCAGCAAATACCGTGAGACTCAGTTCGAGAAACCGTGGGAGCAGTGGAACTTCAGAGATAAGGCAAACTATTACATGGACCGCATCTTCCTCGGGATTTTGGTCATTTTTTTGGTCATTTTCATTGGAGAATGTGGCTATAAAATCTGGTATGTGACAAATGTGAATAAGATTGTGGAGTTTGTGTCAGGCTCAGTGGTCTTTTTGTTCGACTGGCTCTTCACACAGGAGAGACAGGAGGAGGTGGCTGAATTGTAGGCTGTTATGAAGTGGTGATCGCTTGATTTTGTCTTTTTTTTGTTGTTGCACTGTTTAACACATATGTGGTATTACAAAAGATCAGTACAGAATTCAGCTACATCTTAAAAATAAAATTTGTAATAATAATACCTGAACATTATTCCTGAATATTTGTGATGGAATTAAACATTATATGAAGCTAGCTGTTTCACTGTTCACTGCTAGTTACACTCTGGAGTTGGTGTATATTTTTTAATGATTTGTAGCATGTGGTCATTGTAATTTTTCCAAACCAACTGTAATTAAAAAACAAATTTAACTGTGGTGCATGAAGGACGGCTGCTTTTACCCTGTTCTTTTCTGTCACGGTCCCAATATGTTCTTTTAAGGCTGGAACACTGCAACATATAAACAACAATACATATAAACAATATTATCTCTGCTACCCAAAACTGCACAAATTTTTATGCACATCTATTTTATATCCCGCTGGCCCTTCACTTGATTTGGATATTATAAATCTTCAGTGGGCTTTTGATAGATTCCAAAATTCTCTGATCACACATTAACTTATTTTAAACTCTGATAAAACTATGTGTATATTTACAAGGTCACCTAAAGGTATCCAGCCGACAGTCATGTTCAAATCTTTCATGGTTTGTTATAAATACCATGTGGAACACCTTTTAAGAAAATTAAAGATGAAGATTGGGATTTCATGTAATAAACAAACAAACAAACAAAAAAAACCCTCACACTCACAAGTCATAAGATCATTGTACAATCCATAGTTTTATCTGCTTTTGATTATGGTGATATTGTATATATGCATGCGTCTATTTCTACCTTGAAGCCTCTTGATTCTGTATCACAGTGCACTGAGAATTATCACAGGTGATTCTTTTCATATTCACCACCCTATCTTATATGGAAAAAGTGGGATGGTCCTCCCTAAGAAATTGAGGAGAGCAGGGCTGTATAATGTTTATTTACAAGGCTCTTCTGCAAAGATTGCCTACTGACCCCTGCTCCTTGACTGAATATAAACACAGTACTTGCAATGTCAGGTCACAGGACATTTAACATTAGCTCTCCCTCTTGTTCACACTGAACTTGGGAAAACCATATTCAAATTCTTTGCTGCGTACAAATGGAACAAGCTACAGAAATGAGACTACCTGTTTAAACAAAGGATTTAATAATAATTTAACAACATTTAATGTAAACACTTCAAAGACTGCTCTCAAGGTGATTCCCGATACTTCTCAATCTTGTTTATGCCTTAACAAGTCTGAGGTAGTTGTACGTCACTTGAATATTTTAATTAGATACCATTTTAAGGTTCTCTTCCATTTGAAGGGACTTACTGCACTTTACATGTATTTGACATCTACAGTTAGTGGTTACTTTTAGTTCAGTTGCAAATGATATAATCTAACAAATTTTCAATTTTTATATATAAATCTACTCAATTGTTACTATTAAATCCAGTGTTACCTGTTACAAAAATAAAATAAAAAATCTCAAATATATTATTTTAGTGTATTTTTATGAAAGGGGTCATTACGCTGACTATAATGAGAATGGAGCAAAGTTAACAAAAGTTAGAAAAAGTAGGCTATACTTTTTTATGCCAGGGTGATGAGGGGCTACATGCATAGCACAGACTTATTATTATGGTTTTAAAGGTCTAAAACTGTACTGTTGAATTAAACATGTATTGTTTGACCTCTTCACTAAAATCAATAGCAGCATGGTTTCTCTCTATATAAAGTTATATATAGATGTGAATGTGGAATTTGGCCATTATAATAATAAGGTTATAATGGTAAGAATCAAGTGCACATAAGTGATCTTCTTTGTACTGTTTTCCAACGGGCAAGCAGGCATAAGGAAAAAGTAATTTCACCAATATGAGTAATAAAAGTACAAAGATTTTGTCAGAAATAAATGTGCTGTGTTTTTTGGATATGCCATGGGTATATAATAATTTACCCCACAAATCGAAGCTAATAGATTCTGACGTATACGTCTGTCATCACGCGGACCAATGAAATCAACGCACTCCATCTCCTACAACCTCCGGTACCACCCCTCTTCCTCTTCCGGATTTTCTAGCGTGACCGACGTTTCGTGTCTGTTTAGACTTAAAAGTAAGTCCAAGTATCCATAATTTTACTCACATTATATCTGTTGGTTTGTGTCGCAATGTGATTTATTTAAGGTGGCCCTTGTTCGAGGGTTGCTTTTATTCGGCTATAAATGTGTCGTTGTTGACAGAAGTACTGTCACACATGGAGGACCGCTATACGGCGCCATGCTACCTGTATTAGCCCCGACTCACATATATCTCAGTTGTATGGTTAATGCCAACACAGAGGTCGTTACAGCAAGTCTTCCTGGCACTGAAACACAATCGCAAACAGCGATTTATTTATTAGTGTGATTTTATCCGTGTGTAATATTAGTCTTTTTAGTACCACGATAACATACGGTAATATTAGCCGGGCTAAACGCAAACTAGGTTTTTCCCAGTGTAGTCACTCATAGTAGGGTTTTAAAAACATCTAAACCTGTAGAATTTAAAAAACAAAAACAAACCTAAAGTCACATGCATGCGCTTGTTTCTGTATTATGTAAGTACTCCGTTGTCCTTACGCTGTAAAATTATAAATAAACCGACCCCCTAGTGGCAAGCCTGGGAGGTTTCTTTATATCAGACTGATAAAATTGTCATTTAGAAAATAGTTTTTTTTTCCTGTATTAAAAAGATAAATGTGCCAACCAAATGTGTTTTGACCTTCCCTTTAAACGAGAATCACCCGGACTGTAATTGAATATATTTTAACCAATTGGTATTTAATTTACTGGAGCATAAAATTCACTTTTGTCCCACACATGGCCAGGAAAAAGCAGGGAGATGCCTACACTTATGTTGAGACAGGTAGCAAAGACTCACTGCCTTAACTATATATGGACAACTCTACACTAAAGGCCCATTTTGAGCCAGGAAAGAAGTCTTTCAAGAACAAATGTAAATATTTAAAATTGTTTGGTTTTCATAGCCTTCCTGCTTTGTAAAGTGCAGAGGAGACAATATATAAAACCGATTTGAGGCTTTGTGAGATTATGTGCATTATTTTAACCTGTTTTTGTGTATTTTCTACCAAACCATTTTCTCAACTAATGGCTAAGTGTCAAAAATGATTGACAGCTGGTCGCTGTGATTATCTGTATTACAAACTGGAATATTGACATTGCTTTTTTAAATTAAAAAATCCACTTTATATTATAACTCTGCACACCATTTGTCTGTCATTTTTTTTTCACTACAGAATGCGTTACGTGGCCGCTTACCTCCTCGCTGTGCTCGGTGGAAACACCAGCCCTTCTGCCAAGGACATCAAGTCCATCTTGGACAGCGTGGGAATTGAGGCTGATGATGAACGCTTAAATAAGGTTGGCCATTAACTAAACTATTGAGCCCTTTTTTTTTCTTTCTTTCTTAAGATGCAGTGTGGCTAAATTATCTGTTCTCTGCAGGTCATTAGTGAGCTGAATGGTAAAGACATCAACGAAGTCATGAACTCAGGTAAAGGTTATTTTATGAAAAAAAAAATAATAACTGTAGAGGCCAAGATGATAGACACAGGAGCAGGCTAACTGTTGTATTTCTTTCCTCATTCACAGGCCTCTCTAAGTTAGCCTCCGTACCAGCAGGTGGTGTTGTGGCGGCACCTGCTGCCGCTGCTGCTGGTGGAACTGCTGGAGCTGCGCCTGCTGCTGGTATGCATATATACATCATTCTAAGTGAAATTTAAAGAAGAAGATTTCAGTTTCTGCAAGATTGGATGAGTAAATAACTCTGTACTAGCTTTGAGGAACAAATTCAGCTGTGTTGGATATCAGCGCAGGTAAATATTCCTTCATACTTTGTTTCTGAATTAAACATTCTTTTGTGTAATTTCCAGCGGAAGAGAAAAAGGAAGAGAAGAAAGAAGAATCTGAAGAGTCGGATGAAGACATGGGCTTTGGTCTCTTTGATTAATCTGCCTTCTCTGTGTTTAAAAAGCAATAAAAATGTAAAAGGTTTACACAAAATCACATTTTCTCTCTGTCCTTTTAATTGATTTTTTTTTAAATGAGTGCTTGTTCAAAAGTAATTATTCCCAAAGACATTAGAGTTGAAGGTTCCCAAAATAAAGTGTCTGGGGCTTGATGATGAAAGCCTTTGTTTTCTGTTAAAAATAGACAAGATTGGGAAGCCAGTCATCATCAGGCAAAC
Organism: Cichlasoma orientale; assembly: GCA_034780415.1. NCBI lineage: Eukaryota > Metazoa > Chordata > Actinopteri > Cichliformes > Cichlidae > Cichlasoma > Cichlasoma orientale. The sequence goes on along the minus strand of JAVDPK010001828.1, from coordinate 613,097 downwards.
CAGACCCTGCATGTGGTCAGTCTGTTCTATTGTTGGTGAGATAATTGAAACCACATAATAGTACAGCACTGAGGGGACAATCGGTGAGCCAGACACAAGGTTGGCCACACAAAACAATTTCAAAACAAGACTGGTGTGTTTTGTGTGAGGTTTAGTAAACACGAGTGACCTTCAGGGAACAGATGATTCAGTCACGCTGCATATTCAGATGAAAAGTTTGGGAATTATTTGTGAAAAAGGTCTAGTACGTGGAAAAAAACTGATAGTTTTGATATATTTTTTTTAAATGTATAAATTCCTGTCAGAATTCCAGTCATGCAAACAGACCAATTCTTACATTTTTAAAGTTATTGCAAACAGTTGTGAGAACACGATAAATATAAAAGGATAAGCGGTCTAGAAGATGGTAAAGTGCCTCAAATAAGAGTTTGTGTAACGTTCAGTGCTCACAATAGATATTTCTCATGGTGAAGACGTTTGTCATTAATGATTACCTATGTGGCTTCCCTGTCGTGACCCAAGATTCTGCAAGAGTAAATGAGATGTGAGTCATTAGTCACATCACAATATATCTTTTGCAATTTATTTTTTGATTGCATAACAGCATCTATAGTCATTCAACTGTGACCTGGATTTTTATCTTTTTTTTTTTAAAGCCTTTATTCGTATCCTTTTTTCAAACATATAAATACTTAAATCACACAAAAAACAAAGAAAAAAAATACACATTACATATCAATACATGTTTTTAAAAGTTTCCACTACCTGCCGTCTTCCACATCATGGCATAACTGAATTTAGGTCAACAAACTAAGCAAATTAAGCTCTTAATGTTGCCTTCAAAGTTAAAGAATTAACCTGGGTGTGTGGAATTTCAAGGTTTATATAATTAGATTTCAGTGGTTGGTGTCACACAGCAGTGAATCAGGACCAGTCTTGGTAGTGTTATGTTCACCATGCAGTTCAGCACAAAATGCCTTGAGTTCATAGTTCAAACTGCATGTTTTAATCATGTAACTGATTGTGTTAAATTCCATCTAATATTTACTTTTTTAAATATAAATTCTATCAAACCACATCTATACGACATTCTTTATACGCTTTCAACTGTAAATGTAAAGCTTTTGTTTTTTGACTTTTAGAATTTATTGCAAAACGTTTAGCTGATGAATTCACACTTTATGAACAGTTGCAGCAGCTTTAACAAATCAATTTAACTGTCAGGATTGCACTGCTTTTTAAATATCTTGTCCTATGCTGCGAGATATTTTAGCAAAACACAAAAGCTGTGTCTGAATCGAGGTCTTTTCATTTCTGTAACTTGTTCAATTTATGTCAAAACAGCACTTCTCAGTCTTTGACTTTTGACCTCTAGACATGAGGTGGTGTCTAAAAGCAACCCACCACCTGTTACATTGTATAAAAGTACAGATAAAAGTACTGGGCCACCTATACATTACTTACAAGAGCAACTCCTATTACAGTACCATGATCAAATTCAGCGAGCTCTTTCAAACCACTTATTCTTTCATAAAGGTTTGTAAAGGCAAACTACATGGTTAGGTTCTTGATTTTATACGCCTGAATTCAAAGGTTACGAAACGAGGCCCATGCCTATAAGAAGCTGACAGTTTTAGTTCTTGGAGCCTGATTACTAACAGGGAAAATAAGAGCCCTCTCTAGCCTCTCCTAAACAGGTTTGAGCAGCTATGTATTACATTTGGGGTGATGTTTCATTCATTCCATTTGTTTTCACCTTCTATTGAATGGGTGGAGGAAGAATATTGGATTTCCTGGAACAATGTTCACAATAATTATTTCCCCAACAAATTAAGGCCCATGCAAGTCGTGATTTTTGTGTTGCTTTGTTTATCATCATCCTGATTATAAATTAAGCCTGACGGTGGCTGAGGATATACAGTAATTCTCAAGGGCAAAAAACAGAAATATAAACAATATCTTTTTAGTATTTAATATGAATGCCAGCATTCATGAAAACAACCATCAGTCACACTTTAGATTACAAAAGACAATTCAAAAAGATTGCAAGTTGTCTAGCTTACATACATTAAATATTATTGCACTGCTCTTTCACATTATTACCAGTCAACACACACACAATTCAACCTGCCAAAATGTCACAGTTTTTTTTTTTTTAGTTTTGTGAATCCAGCTAATGCAGTACAGTTTAGTAGTTTACGAATATCTCAGCTGATCTTACATGTGAAAGACAACACTTGACTTTATATTTATACTGGCCAAGCTGTTTTATCAACAGTCCTGTTGCAATAGAGTTTCGCAAGCACGCAATCACAAAACAGGAAAAAAAAAAAAGTTATGAAAAGGACGATGCGAGCTGTTAAAGTATTTCTTCAAAGAGAAACTGATGCATGGGACTTTTCACAAACTACACCTTCACTGTTAGGAGTGGTTGTCAAAATGTCATGCAGTTGTGTTTCCGCATGGCTGCTTCTCAGTCATCACTGTCAGACCATGGATGATCTGTGCATACCTGTAAGAAAACACGGGACTTTTTCAAACACAAACATTTTTCCATGCCATTTTTTTTAATATACAGGCTAGCTTCATTATATTTAGTATTTTTTTAGAGATATACTCTTCATCCAAAAGAACGGCTACATTCCCATTTCAATCATTAATTATGCTTACATGGTTTAATTGTTAAAAGAACCCCACAGCTGTTCGCTTCTAAAGACTACCATCTTTGCTTTATCTCTCTCCATTACATCTGATTCTTACCTGTCTGTATTCAAATCGGTCTTGTAGATAACGGTTCCCCAGACCGGTAATGTGCCTGGTATTCTGCTGGGAAAGCCCGGCTATCCTGGCCGTGAAGTCGAGCGTGAAGGCCAGTTTGACCAGCTCAGGTGCCGTCGGTAAGACGGTGGGAGGTTTTTGGGCTGGTGAAGCTTCTTTCTCAACATATGCATCAGCAAGCTTCTGGAAGGAAGAGTAGGTCATTTGCTGGAAGAAGTTGCTCAGGGTGGGGTTATCTTTCAGCTGTAAGACATAAAGAGAAGAGGGTTGTCCGTGAACAGTCTGCTGTCAACAGCTATTGAACAGTCTTACAAGATAGGGTAAAAAGCCAATTACAATTTACTAGAGGCCGAGGCTGTTATCAGTAAGACTAAATAATCTTCAGCTACAGCTGAGTGAGCAGGAAGCTTTTAGACGGATTTATGATGGGGGCAGATGATGGTCATCTAGCCTTCCATTTATTTTCGTTTTGGAGTGATTATTTTTTGGTCTATAATATGCCAGAAAATTTAAAATGCCCATTGCTCAAAAAGATTTGAATAAATCCTCTAAAGGCCATATTCATATATGCAAATGTGTTTTTAAATACACCAAAAACAGCGAAATCCTCACACTGATGGAGCTGTAGCCATGAAATCGTTGGCATTTTTGCCTGATCACCATTCAATAAATAATCAATATTGTCAAATGCATACATATTTAAATGTGAACCTGTTTATGAAAAAACAAAGCTGTAGTTTTGAAACACCATAATCTAGATCAGTCACATGACATGCTGCTATGTAGGACATTGCATACTTGACTCTAAACCACTAGTCTAAAGTTAGGCGTGGTGTTGCTCTCACTACAGAAAACATAAATTTTATGCAGAAGTAAATGCGCTTGAGAAATTCACAATAACCCACTAAATACTGCAGACTAACACATGAACTTTAAAGTGAACGTGTCACAGAGTTTGAACCTTTTACTGTCGTTTGCAGTGGTTACATAAGCACTCTGTGAGATTCATCGGCTAGCTTTTGTTTTCTGTTGAAGCACATTTGGTGTGCTTAATTAAAAACCATTTAAATGCAAGGCATTCCATACAGCTAGACTATTTCACATAAAAAGCTTTCAGCATTTCATTTTTATTTTTCCAAGAATGACAAGTAATACCAACCTTGAGATCTATGGCATCCCCCTGTTCCTTCGTCAGAGCAATGATCCTGTTAATTATCTCCTCTGAGACCAAACAGAAAGAAAAAGTGTAATTAATGCTCTCAGCCGTTCACAAAGTTGCTCATACCACAAGCTGTTGTACATAACAGTGCAAGTTTAACTGTACAGTAGTTACAGTTTTAGCACAACTTTCAATTTTTTTTGGTTTTTCTTTCACCACATTTACTGCCAATACTGCACTGTTTTCAAACTGTGAGGCTTTCAGTAATTCAGCAATTTCTCACCATCTGAAAGAGACACAACTTCCTCTTTTTCTTTGATCTCATGGACAATTTTTTCCAGTTCCTCTGACACCTTCTCATAATAAGAGTCTGTTGGTGCTACGCTGACGACAGCTGCAAGATAAAAGTTTGGTTATTTGTATTATTGTGATTCTGCTTACTGTAAATACAAATGTTGATTCCTAAATAATCTTCAATAAAGGTTAATTCTCTAAGACATACCTTCAACTCCAGTGATGTCAACAATTATATTTGATTTTATCAGAGACAGTGGCCTTTTTGAGAATCTTCTTCTTAGAGACCTTTTTTTCGGTGGCTTCTTTGATAAAGTGACTGGAGTTACGGGCAGGCAGGTAATTGCAGCGTCAGAGACACTGGACTTGTCCGATGAAGTATCCTGCTCATCATCTTTGTCCTCATTGCCCTTCCGGGTGAAAAAGCCAAATATATTTTTCCAAAATGAGGTTTTCTTGATCTTCTTTGATTTTTTTTTTGGTTTCTCTGACTCTTCAGGACATTTTTCAGGTTTCGTTACGGGCTCGACTGGAGCGAATGCATCAATTTCTCCTTCATTTAAACGCTCAAGTGAAGGGGTCAAGAGAAAGGAGGGGTCACTGGAATGCCGTCTATGTTTTTTTGACATTGTCACCCATTTTTCTTTCCTCCCAGCAGCTTTAAGCCCATGTGTACCATCATTTAGACTCAGGCTACGTTTTACGTACATCTCCAGGAGACGGGCTGTATCCCGAGGAGGCACAGAAATCAACTGGCCATGAGGAGGCCTTTGTTTTTCTTTCTCTTTTTCCATGGTGGGCTCTGAAAGGAAGAACAGGATATTAGTTCTTTTGCTTTGAACTTTATTTGCCATTTCAAGTCAGAAGTCATGTGAGCTGAGTAACATTTTCAGAGAATACCATTTGTTATGTTTCAATCAAAATGATCAGATGGTACCATCTTGTCATTTGTAAAAAAAAAAAAAAGTCTAGTTGTGTTTTTAAAAAACAAAAACAAAAAACTGAGAAGTTTAGACTCCCAAATTAATCAATTTAACAAGAAAGGAGTCAGCACAATAATAATCATTAACTGCAACTAGCTAACAAATACTTATTAGAAGCTGCTCTTAAAATTTTATTAAGAAATAGTAAGCAGCTCCATATAACCCATGTAGACATATTGAAATCACTTTTTTTTATCTGATCAACGGCACAAAACCGAAAGGTAAATAGAAATCAAACTACGCATCTGAGACTTGCTTAAACTCGGTTGCCATTAGTAGTGCGTTAAATTACTTACTTTAAACTACATAGCCGGCCTTTACGGCTGTAGAAATTTAGCGACTGTTTGAAACTACTTCTACTTCTCAAAAGTTAGAGGAAGAAGAAAGTGCAAAACAAGTAGAAGAACTGTAGTATGTACAGTCGTACGCCTAAATATAGACTCACCTCTACCCGCAGTAAAGACCTTAAATCTCTGCAAAGATCTGTGCAAGTCTTGGCTAGTCAGCAGTTACTCCGCGGAGTTGCCTTTTTAGAAAGTTATATGGCTCCAAAATGCGTCTACCTGCTCACAAGGTCTCCTCCTGACTATTTCGGCAGAATGGGTGGGAGGTTGGGAAAATAACACCTGTCTTCCTGGTTGCACGCGTGTCCACCGACGTCAGGCTCTGCACTTGTTTACAGTTTCACCGTCTCTCTCGGGTTGTGCTGTAAAACAATATACGCACCAGGTGCGTTGTCCCATTTTTACAGGAAGACATTTAACTTCCTTTAAGAGGCATACTGCTCTTAGAGGAGGCGGTGTAAGGTGACGTCTCCAAAAATGACGTAATTGTAGTGTTTTTTTGTTTTTTTTATCAGGTCTTTCTTGAAAAAGAGATCTCGATCTCATGAGACTGTCTGTTTAAAAAAAGAAAAGAAAAGGATTTAATAATAAGGGCTGAGAAGGCGAAACTATCCAGTATTTATCAATGACTTGGTATGACTTGATAAGCAATGGCTTGATAAGCCAAACATAATTGGCATTTGTTGTGCGCGTTTCTCATTTATTTGTCATAATTTCATCAGTCCTGTGGTAGGATGCGGCCCTTCCACAAACTTTTTTTTAATAGCTTATTTCCCAGATATTCCATTACCCAGTGTATTGTTTCAAAAATCCAGCACCACTTTCATTAACAGTTTTCAGCAGAATTCCAGTAAAATGAGTGGGATGACTTGCATAAGAGCATCCCAGTTTCCCTGTGATTACAAGGTTTTGCAATTGCAACTTTTCCCTCGTTAAGTAATACTGTCAGATATTTCCAGGAAGTCAGTATAACTAGTTATGATGGATTAAACCTCATTTTGTAAATTTGTGGAATGTCCCCTACCAGGTTTTATGACGGCAGCTAATTTTATCAGTAATCTGTTACCTGTTTTATTTACTGGAAGCGCATAAAAAGGTGCAGCTTTAAGGCGTCTTAGTGGCAGATAGACCAGAGGTGACAGTACTTTAGCAATCTCTCAATGATTAATTGGCCTGTAGAGCCTTTCATTTTCCCTTAAAGTAGAGGTTTTTACCTTGTCATATCTTGTCAATCTCAGTTTTGTGCTCGTGCAAGTTTCACAAGTTTTGGAATGACTCTATACTGTAGTTTCATTCCAAAATTAACCGAATGTGAAATTAACTCCCTGGTGACCCTATCAGAATCAGCTGATTTTTAATCTACAGTAACTTTATATAATAACAATAACTCCAGCATAGCTACCTATGAAGTTATGTGGACCCCAAAAGACTCTGAAAAATATTTTGGATTAAAAAGCACCAAATTTTGATGTTACTTTGTGTACTTTGAAGGCCTGTAACTTGGAAAATATTAGTAGAATGAAGATACAATTTTGCATGTTGTCATAATTTAAGTATTTGTTATTCTTCTCATCATTATTAATATTATTATTATTATTATTATTATTATTATTATTATTATTATTATTACGTAACCCAAAGTTATTCAACAAAATAAAAGTAAATCAATAAATAAATACTTGTTTTTGAAGGGGTAGTGGGAGGCACTGGTTGATTTTTCATAGAATTACCCTCATAGTGAAAGATCAGAGGGAGCAATAAAAGGAAAACATGGGCAGCACTCCACAGGGTTACAGATACTTATCCTAAGTAGTCAGCCCAAATTTGGCACACCCCTCTCACACTGGTGCTGTCTAATAAAAGTCCTGGAAGAAACAAATACCTTTGCTTTATTGGTATATTAGTGTGTAGTACAGAGCTCAGTTTCTGTTGGAAGTAATTTAGAGGGCTGTTGATTCAACTTTATGGTCATTTTGCAGGCTGTTGATAACCTCGCTGACGTGCCTCTTTGTATAGTGTATTAAAGTTGAACAGAATAATAAACTGGAGCCTCTCATGTGTCTAAACTATATCAGCAACTCACCACAATCTCATTGCAAATTCTCAACAACAGCAAAGAAATTCAAACAAAAGTTAATGGGATATTTGCTATTACAATGGTGGCTAGAAGTGTACACACACTCATCAAGGACATGTAAGGTCATTATAATTTGGGGATTTTAATGGTTTCTTAGTTGTTTTTTTTTTTCCAGAGTGGAATTATTGTACAACACACATCTTTAATGACCTTGAAAAAGAAGAATTGGGTGCACAAGTTTTAATTTATTTCGGATATTCTCTAATCCACACAATATCAAAAATATACCTACGGGCTCAAACATATACACATACCCCCACTAATATTTGGTTAAATGTACCAGTACCACTGGCAGCAAAACAGCCACAGAGTATGATGCTTCAATCACCATGCTTGACAGCTGGTACAGTGTTCTTAGGTTTGATGTGTGGATGAGAGAAAATCCAAATGAATTCAATCTTGTGCATCCAGTTCTTGTTTTTGAAGTAAATGAAGATGTATGCAACACAATCATTCCACCCTGGAAATAGAACAGTTCAAAGAACTCATTAAAGGTGCAAAATGACCTATGATGAGTGTAGGCAAACTTCTGCTCACAACTATAGATTTGCATTGTTTGCAGTACCAAAGTGAAACCACCAAGTGTCACTCTTAAAACAGCTTCTGCAAGCTTTCACTGCCAAACCAGCAACCTACATTTTTCCCTGTAGGAAGCCATGCAGAACTTTACTTATATATTCTTCTTAAAAGTGTTTATTCTCAATATACAATATACTCAATATATATAATGTACAAATATGTGTATTTGTATTCTTACAATGCTACTTCGTGTTGCTCCACAAATTTAGTTGGAAATAATTTACTGTTCTCTATTTATTTGATGGTTTAAGTTGCTTGTTACTTTTACAGATTAACTTTAAAAAAAAAGCTTTATAACTGAATTTAATCACATTTTCCATCCAAAAATATGATAAGCCTGTTGGACATGTTGTTACATAACTGCACAGTATGAAAAAAAGTTTTCACTTTTGTTTTCTATGCACTTCTGTGATGTTTTCATTTTCATGTAACTGTGTCTTTATGATTGCAGCATTTCAGGAAACCCGAATGCTTTATCTCCTCTGTAGATCATTGCCATAGGTTTATGTATAGCTGACCTTCCTATATTTCAAGAATCTAAGTTAATTATCTATCTAGTGGCACTAGATAGATAATTAACATGTACAGATTCATCTCTGTACTGTACATGGCCAAACATACCAAATCAGGTCTCTAATCAGACAGATATGGAAGCAGATATGGAAAGCAGCATGTGGTCTTCAAGGTAAGGTATTACTGTCTGTTCCCATGTGATACTTCATGTCACCTTCTTCATTTTTCATGGGTGTTAAGCTGGACAAATGTGAGACTCACATTTCGTCCCACAAGGTCTGGTCATTGACCTTCAGGGCTGACGCAGTGCAGCGGAGCAACCACAGTGCGTTTACCTGCTGTAAATCTTTATTTCCTTGAATAATTACTCATCCTCTGTCTAGGGACTCTCCATTCTTAAAATGATAGATAAGCATTACCCAGGCAGCGCAGGGCTGTGGTAACATAACACATATAAACAGATACCGGGGCGTATAGTGATTACTTTAACGTCTCCAGCCAATATACTCCTGTACAATATACCCTCGATGCCTTTTGATTAAATGGTATAATGGCAAATACGATGCACTGAAAACCAGACAACAGGAAGACTGAATTATGTAAGCTCATCAATTTAATAATTAAAGAGGTTTTTGGAACAAAGTTCTTATGCTGTAAAAGCTCAATCAAGGTCAGAGGAGTATGATGTCATATCCCTACAAGGAAATACAAGAGAGAATCTGTTAATGTGTAACACTAGAGAAGTATAGTCTGCATAAACCAACAGGTCCCAAATAATGGCTTTTTGAGGCTGGCTCCAAAAACAAGTCAGTTTATAGTCCATGTATTTAAAATTTAAAAAGGACTTCACCAAAGTAGCTTTGCATAACTCACAGTTTAAGATAATTCTTATTAATCTTCTTATTAAGGAGGCTCTCGGTTTATCTGATGACTGAAACAAGTTGTTTAAGCTCCTCTGCCTTCAGGGCACTTTTCCTTGAAATCAGCTTTTTTTGATGACTGGCTGCTGTCCACAAACAGAAGGTTTAAACACCAGGTGGGTGGGACTGCTGTGCTCGCAGCTTGAGTTATGTGTCTCAGATATCTCTCTTTGACATGCTAGCAGACCATCCAAGAAGTCTGTGTTCCAGTTTGTTTTATTACTGTGAGTTGAAGTCTAGCATTATTTTATTTATAATGACAATTAAGAGTGATCAGCAGAGATCTGTGTCGGTGTGGTAGATGTATGCAGTCTAAGGCCTTGATAACAATTTCCACGTCCACAAGTCTGCTACGGTCCACTGTTTCTGAGTGGCGTAAAATTCATCATGAGATGGTGAGTGCAAAGTTTCATGTGGACATTTGTCTCCTTGACAATTTTTTGTGGCCACGCAGACTTGAGTCTTTACATCACGATGCACCGACTAAGCAAACGCCCCGGCTGGTGGACTCTGAAGACTTATTGCAGGAATGACTTCTTGGCTCTGGTGTTCACAAATGAGTATAATCAAAGCTTTAACTTTGCATCTTGCTAACTAAGCTTGCTATCGGTACATGGCTATATAAAATCAACATGGTGGTCACCAAAATTCCAAACTCTGAGTATTCAGAATGAAGTAACTTCACTTTTAGATAAAATAATGTAGCCGAGTCTTGCCAAAAAGAGAATGTTTGTGTTCTGTCAAGTGTTATCCAGTCTTTAACTTATGAAGTGCTTTTAATTGTAGACATGAACATATCACTCAGTGCATCTCTGTGGCTCACTGATGCTTATTGTTGTTTTCCTAAGATACACAGAAATAACCTATTGGGTTCTGGCAGCACAGGAAATGCCTGTTTACTAGGATCAGTTCATTGTTTTGATTTTTTAAAATGGAATTTATTGACAATAAGAAACATAAAATACCATCAGCTTTATCCCAGTAAAGGCAGCACTGAGGTAAGAAGTTCTTTAATTATTACCAGGAAGTTGATTTATGTACTGTGTTTACATTTTAGACATAACATAGAGGACCTCCAGCATAGGTGAACAAACAAAACAACAAAAGGGTAAGGAGAAGGACTTCCCAGCTAAGCTCCATCTGTGGAGCAGTGTGTTATCACACTGTGCCAGGTTGCCTGATCCCCACCCCACTGAAATGTTCTTCATCCTCCAGCGCTGAGAGCGCAGATGGAGTACCTCACAAGCTTAGTTTGTTCCGTGCCAAAAATCTAGTGCTCATTTGTTATAATGCTGCTTCTCCCTTCTTTGTTTTTGTTTTTTTTCACGTCATCGTATCTGCTCTGTAGTTAATAAAGAAGCTATAAAAGTAATGCAACACCCATGTCTAAAGGTTCGCGGTCAGCAAAATCATGGCATAGAATCAATGGTTCAAGTAATACTGTAGGCGAATGCGGCTGGACTTTAATCAATATTAAAGCCATGAGAATTGCTTTGCCACTCATTGCGGCACTGACTTCACCCTTTGATCAAAATTCTATCACAGCAAGGTCACCGAGCCTTGATGCCACTATGAGCCCGGTCCTGCATCCAAGTCCCTGGAAGAAATTGGAAACTTTTTAGAGGTTTATTGCAAACACAAGCTGCAGAGGTCCAAGTGACTTTGCCCTCTGGAGGGTGCGAACTACAGTGCACAGGCTGCTGTCTGTGCAGCTTTGAAATTGGCTTAACGTGTCTGCTGACAAAACAGTAACCCAATCTACCGATATGAGACTCACTGTCTGAGCTTTCATGTGAGACCAGTCCATTGTTTTCTTTAAAGCAATGGGACAGAGCTTGTCACCAACTTGGAGAGTAAAAGGATAAACAGAGTCATGCAACAGTGATATTTATAGATCCATTAAGGGGTGCAGTACAGTGTGCTGTGTCACAGTGACTGGACCATCTGCTTTGAATGGATTTCTTGGGGAGAATCTTGATGTTAGGCAGGATGGATGCGATCTCTTTGTGAAACACCCAATGAATTATAAATGATAGCCTCACATTGGTTTTGACCTTGCCAGAGCCACCTGTCTGTTAAATGCTAAAATGCCATCAGACCTTGTCTTTGGGCTATCGCTGTACAATCAGTGATCAGTGAGGCAGAAGGGTGGCCTGCTGACCTGACTGTTAACTAGTGACACGAACAGACCTCCAAACAGACTGTAATAATACAGTCAGTATGTCTCAGCATGAAAACACTGCAACAGGCTTCGTTTCACTGGAAGACTCAGCACACAAAATGCATTACATATACAAAATCTGCACTCATCAAACTTGGATATTGGTTACACATACCGACTGAGAACGTGTCCTTCCTGTGACTGGATGGGACAGTAAAACAAGTTAAATAGTCAGCGCCTAGCCTTGGAAGCCAAGATAGATAATCTTATAAATGATTCATTAGGCCTGCATATTTAATTTGGTGCTTTTGCTTCAGAAACGATCCCAGTCAAAGGCATTGTTAGGCACACAGTATTAGAATTTCTCCATCCAGCGAGGAGCTTTGCCAATAGAAAGGAAAAGCTAATCATGTTTCTACTTCACATTTTTCAGCCAAAGTCCTTCCATTTGCTAGATTTCTGCATAATTCCATAATCCTTTTTTGAGCTTCCCACCTATTTCTAGCAGAGCTGTATCTCCCTTATTCTTTATAGGCTAAAAGACTTTTTTTTAGAGAACACACAGTGACAAATATCGGCTCCTCCTGTCTCAATATATATCAATATTTAAAACAGCCTGACTTTTTCTGTCTTGTGATGTGACACAGTGTTAGTCATGAGTGACTGGGGAGAATGTTTTTTTATAGAGAGCTGAAAAAAAAACAAAACAGAGAGGGATGCCATCATGATATCAGCAGAGAACCAACAGCGAGGAGGTGTTAATAACAGCTAACATGAGGCGTTAATGAGTATTCAACCCTGAAGCCATAGACTGAGACTTACACCTCAATTCATCACCATTATTATTAAACACACGGGGGGGGGGGGGGGGGTGGAGTTAAAAACCAAAAAATTTAAACACATTTCATCCCAGAAAAGAAATGATCTAAAGGAAACTTCACACATTCAGGATACATGTTTAATGAAAGGCACTCTTGCTGGATAAATAAAACATAGCAAATTATGACTTGTATTGTACAATGTTGACACACACAGTAACAGTCCTTAAATATTAAGTGCTTCATAACATGGTAAAGTGCTGAGTACCCAAGTGACAACTGATGCCACCTTATTGCATTTTAATTACAGGTATAACTCGTCCCACGGGTGAAAAATATCGCATTCATTTTGTTTTCATCCACATGTCACATCATTATTGCATATTGTAAGGTTGTTACTGTTTTTCAGCTACGTCCATTTACATTTCAGTACAAGCTGTATTTATATATTTAATAAACTTACATACAGTACATTTTCAAGATCAAAATGTGGCATGCATATGTAGTAGCAGTTCATATTTTTCAAATGAACTGTGCACATTTATCATTTGTTCTCTTCTTTTCACAAATCCACTTAAGGTATTGGCTTTTCCTATCACATGGAATACAATGCTCATTACTATTATGATTATTAAAATACTACAATACATTCAGCAACAGTAAATATTCACACTCTCAGTTGCTGATAATTAGAAGTAAACCCCATTCCGGCACACTATGCCATGCAGTTAAAAAGGAGAGAAAGGCAAATGGAGAAATGTTCAAATAAAAGAGTGCAAAGTGGATTTTTTTTTTTTTTTTGCCTTTGTCCTTTCTTCAGCTCTCTTAGACTAATCACAAATATATGTCTGCTCTCACATTTCTATACACTAAAAATATTTTCCCTGCCAACAGTGGATGGTGCAAAATTCCAAAAGTGCTTAAGAGATATGTGGGAAAAAACCATTAAGTGCAATGGAGTGATGTGTTTTTTTAAAGAGTAAATTCACATTATCACACATTAGAAGGTGATCCATAAATAGTCTAATTTGCATAATTTGGAGAAAAATGCCAAATAATAAAATTAAATTTGATTTTAAAAGCTGAAACTGCTTCGTGCACTGACCGCATACACTATATTATACTGTATTATATTTATATTTATATTCTGCAGCCTATTTAGAAGATTAATAGCAGACATGCTAATGTGCCAACTATTTATAACACAGATATTGTTATGCTGTGTCATATGAAGGAGTGCTGCTTCTCGACAAGTATAGATTTGCTGATAAGTCAATGTGTACGCTGATGCCCTCTTGCCTGGATACATTCATCTGTCCTTGAAAATCATTGCAAGTCCTTTCAAGATTCTGCTGATTATGATGAAGTGTAGACTAACATGGGACTGTGATGTAATATGAGCGCTGGGTATACTTCCAGTTTCAGTGCTGCTCAAAATAATTTTTGATTTGTTTTCTTCCGTCACTTAGTCTGCAAATGCAGTCCAGAAGGACATTACACAACTGCCTACCCCATCATTACAGTGTTTACTCTAACAATAAAGTTTTTCAAGATTAAGTATTCGCCTCAAGCACGTATAAGCTATCACATTTTTCTTCAAAAGTGCATTGGATGGAAGATAATATAATTATACATTTCAGTCATGCTCATAAAGGTAACTGACATAGTAGTTGTGGTAATTGCACTTTGACACATCCACATGCAGGCAGACAACTTATGTGAAGGCTGTCTCACCCCACACACACACATCCATAGATTTTCTTAATCACGTATCTAAGTCAGACTTGCAGGGTGGCTGGAACCTATCCCAGCTGCCATAGGACCACACGCTGCTTACTAATACTGCAATTATCTGCACAAATGCTGTCGTGTTTGGAGTACAAAACAGAGAGAAGATAAACTGATTATACCAGTGTATCTTATTAATGGATATGTTTGATTTGCCCATGTGTTTTTCATGCCCTCTATATAAATAAATACTTTTCTCTATCAGTGCATGCCGTTCTTTTCATTCTGCCAGGTGCTGTTACTTTTGTTTAGGGAAAGTGTGCTTCCATACTTGTTTGCAGATGACATTTTCTGGGCAGCCTCTACTGCTGCATCCATCACTTGCTTCTCCTCCTGCTCAGTCTCACGGTGGTAAAAATAGTTAAAGTTGGACACGATGACAGGGACGGGCAGGGCAATGGTCAGGACACCAGCGATGGCACAGAGAGTGCCAACCATTTTGCCTCCCATGGTGATGGGGCACATGTCTCCGTAACCCACAGTGGTCATCGTCACCACAGCCCACCAAAACCCGTCAGGGATGCTAACAAACTGTGTCTGGGGCTCATCCACTTCTGCAAAGTAGATGGCACTTGAGAATAGGATGACTCCTATAAAAAGGAAGAAGATTAGCAGCCCCAGTTCCCTCATGCTGGCTTTCAGGGTCTGGCCCAAAATCTGAAGCCCTTTCGAGTGCCGGGAGAGCTTAAAAATTCTGAAGACTCTCACTAGTCGGATGATTCTTAGAATTGCCAAGGACATGTTCTGACTAGAGTTTACATCATCATCAGGTGTTGTAGCCAGCTCTGTTCCCAGGGTTACAAAGTACGGAATAATAGAGACGATGTCGATGATATTCATGATGTTATTGAAGAAGTCACTTTTGCTGGGGCACACCACGAAGCGGACACCGACTTCAAAGCAGAACCAAATGATGCAAATTGTCTCCACTATGAAAAAGGGGTCCGTGAAATATGCCAGCAGGTTTTTAGTGGTCTGATGGAGGCCAGAATCGACTAGGGTGCCATTGACAATTTGGGTTACACCCGGAATAAAGTCATTGTCCTCCCTGAACTCTGGCAGAGTCTCTAGGCAGAAGATGAAGATGGAGATGACAATAACCAAGACAGAAACCAGAGCTACAGATTTGGCTGCACTGGAGCTCTCTGGGTATTCAAACAGTAGCCAAAACTGTCGCTGGAGTTCATTGGTGGGCAAAAGAACTTCTGGCTCTTTGATAAAACCTTCATCTTCACGGAACTGCTCCAACGCTTCATGACCCAGTTCATAGAAAACAATTTCATTAGCAAAAACATCTAAGGGTACGTTGGCTGGTCTACGGATTCTCCCTCCTGACTGATAGTAGTAGAGAATCCCATCGAAAGATGGGCGGTTTCTGTCAAAAAAGTACTCGTTTCTCATTGGGTCAAAGTAGCTTATCCTCTTCATAGGGTCACCAAGCAGTGTCTCCGGAAACTTATTCAGGGTGCTGAGCTGGGTCTCAAACATCAGTCCTGAAATATTGATGACAACTTTCTCATCTTTTTCTTCCATGCAATGCTTTTCAAACAAATCTTCATTCTCATAATAATCCCTCGGCATCTTACTGAAGACACTGTCGGTGGGAGACTCGCTGTTGATCAGGAGCTTTAGATTAGACATCAAACTGCCACTGCTGGAGTTGGCTTTAGTGGTCTGTGTAGCAGGAGTGGAAGGCGAGAGCCCCTCTGCAACAGACTGATGGCTATATCGTCCTCTGCGTGGCGATTGTTGAGGAGAAGTCAAACGTTGGGTTAAAAGGTTCTGATCAGGGGCCTCTGAGGTGGGTGAAGTTGGGTACCCAGAGTCACTTGGGTCTCCCAGGTTGATGCCAACATCATCCATGTTTTCAAAATTAACAAGTGGCACCTCCATTGCCTGTCTTGTCACTAGCCACAGCTCTGTCTTTCAGCCTTGTTTAGGAGACAGAGGAGACACCACAGCCGGTGCCACGCTGAAGATCCTGGCAGGGTTTCCCTCCTCCTGGTTATCATTCAGGCAGCTGTACACTACTTTTTGGGTTCAGACCTCTGTGCAATCTGTGAAATGGGGTTGGAAAAAAAAGGAATGTTGTGATATTGGGTAAATGCTGCATTACACTTCTGTCATCTCTTGTTTGGATCAGCAGAGAACCTGCCATCTGATACTTTGCTGTTACAGTTATTTTTCCCCCCCAATTCTCTCCCATGACCTAAACGAAAAACACAAACTCGGCAACTTCGGCTGTGAAAATGCTTACACAGAGTATGGGTAGTATTATTGCTTATTATGTGTGGCAACTCTGTTTCAAAACAAAGACTCATCAAAAGCAAAGCACATTCATTTCCTCTCAATGTCTAAATGTCTGATTGTAAGTGCCAAACTAGTGGCTTGTTTAATCCATCCAAACACTGTTCGTCCTCAGGATAGTCTATCAGCATCACATTTATCTTATCTCTAAGACACTGTTTATCATTCCATTTGTCTGGTTCGGACAGGTAACTAAATCCTGACATACGCTTGAAGGCTGCAACCTCTGTGTCCACGAGACACCGAGGGCCCTGACAGACACATAGGACTCAGTTTCCACTTGCAATGTAGCAGATTATGTAACAGTCTGTTCTTATGTCAGAATATTGCATAGAGTTTATGAAAAGCGCAGTTTGGTCAACATTCTTGGATCTCAGACATTGTAATTGGTTCTAAAAGCAACTTCCTGTTGCAAATATCTTACAGCTAGCATGTTCACACTAAGATGACATTGAAAGACACAACAGATCAAATGATAGCCTTACTCTTATGAGGTCCGAGCATCAAAATATCCCAAATCACATCCAAATATTCAATTAAAATATTAAGCGTTTAAATCCAGCGGTGTGCAGATGTCTGCACCACTCACCCATTTCCCCAGCTCCGCAGAAGTTACTGTACCCTCTCTATCCCGCCTGGCAGCTCCCTTCTGCTCCCCTTCACTCCCTTCACTCTCTCTTATCCAGACTCACAATCAAGAGTGTCTCTAGCTCTATTAAAGCTCCCACTGGGTAATTTAACACTGTATAGGAAACCAGAGATGCCAGAGGTACCCGCACATACTCACAAACATACACTGTCGCACACACGCAAACACAGACAAACTAAAACACACGTACAGCGAACTTACTGTACTTTGAATGTGGGGGTCACCTGGCTTTGTTCTCTCTGCTCCCTCCTCCACCACTGGAGATAGGTAAGCTCTGTGATAGGAGATTTACTCCGCAGGAGCCAATCGCTGTTTGACGAGGCAAAGGGAGTGTGGGACCCACTCTTTTCCTCCTTTCCTGCAGAGTAAGCATCCACATGCAGGATCATCCAACACACCCTCACCTTGGGGATTTAACCATATTCTTTCCCTATTACGACACTTGCCATAGCTCTCAACACCCTCAGCAGCAAAACACATCTTCCCAGGGGCTTCCTCTTATTTACAATTTTTGTAAATGTACATGTAAATGAACTATTTCATCTGACATTTGAAATTATATCGACAGAACTGCCACAGCTGTTTTCCAAATCTTTACAGAAATCTGCTTTTTGAAATAGTCCTGCAGCCATGTGATGCAAATCTATAAATTGTACCAGTTCCAATCTGGGAAAAATGAGAATTAAGAAGCATATTTGAATTAATTTGATTGATAAATGGTTGAATTTTTCACAGGGATTTAGTGTATTATGGGTGGACACTCCCCTTGAGGTGTTAGATATAGATGTATAAGAAGGTGATTAGGGTTGATAAAGAATTTTTCAAGCAATGATGAGTTAGTGATCTTTTACATGAGACATTTACGCCTGAAGAAATTAGTCCAATTAGGTTACATTTTAATTACAGAGATGCTATGCTTTGGTGTTTAGTCCTGATGGGTTTTTTTTTTTTTTTGAATGAAAAGTTTAATCAAAGATGACCTTGCACTTTTTCAGAATAGGTGTCATTTTTGGCAACATAGGTTAAATATTGTGTTACCAGATAGAAAACCAGTTGATTAAAGCCAGAAATCCTCCCTTCATCTCACGTTTGTTCTGCTGCAGTCAGGAATTAGCTGTCTCCTGGTCTCCTGTAACACTGAGCAGGACTACTTCAGGCATAGGCACATGACTTCAAGGTCACAGAAAACTATTAAGATTTTACAGTCTGTGCTTTCCCATACATCATCATAAACACCCACCTCTTGGCATGTCATTATGTGTTTTCACATGAACATTAGGCTCATGTGCATTCATGAATATTAACTTAAGGGAAATCCATGCACACTGAGTATAGTGACACAGAGATTTGCATGTGCAAACATTACCCAGCTGAGTAAACATCCTCAATATATAGGGATCTTTTTCTTGTGTGATCATGCAATGTCCTGGACATGTCATTGAGTATGCAGTCAGCTGAAGCATGACCTGTCACTTCAACACTTCATAATAGAATTTGCTACAGGCAAAGGACAGAAGAGGGGTGTTCATATACTACATGAGTCAGGCTGAGAGGCTAAATAATCGATGCATTCCCCTGCAAAATGATTTGTGTCACTGAAAGGAGGAAAGGGGAGGTAAATGCCTGAGATATGAGCTTCAGGATGACGTGGACTGCAGCTACTGCAGTGTTACTTGTCTCACGAGTACCGATAGGGTACCAGAGGGATAGCATCCGTCCCTCTGCCCTTTCATGCAGCCCTCAATCCATCATCCATATCTCCTCCCTCCCAACATCCAGCCCTCTCCCCGATGACACTGTCACCTTACCAATAAACACAACGTGTTGACAAAGCAGTTTCTCCATCCTGAAGGCTCGTGTGAACCATACTGATGCTGCATGTGTACAAAACACCTCCTGCACACCTTTATGGAGCTTGACTTTGAGCCATGATCAACTGATAGAAATAGTAACAGCTGCTGATCGAAGCTTTAAAACTTGTAGTATTTGAATGAAGAGAAGGAAGTATCAAGTTTCTTTAGTAACCCTAGCAATATCACACTGTGGAAATATTACGAAGGTAAAACTCCAGCATTCAGTTTTCTATCTAAAGAAGGACAATTGTATTTACTTTAATTAGCTCTGGAAAATAAGTTATGAGAATACCTTGAAAGGTGTTTGACTGACCTGTCTTTTGACCTGCAGAAAGTATACTTGACCACTCATGCAAAAAAGAAAGTTTTCATAGGACTATAAAGTTTTAAAGCTTCGATCAGCAGCTGTTACTATTTCTATCAGGTGTCATTGGCTCAAAGCCTTACTGTTTCCATGGAATTAAGAGGGTAAGCCATGTGCTGCTAACCAAATGCACGTGATTAACTGATCATCAGCAAGTGTGACTGCCTCTATAAAAGTAGAAAGTTTGCTGGCCTGGAGCATGAAGCCATGTGTTAACATTGCCGAGGAAGAAAGACATCAGCAATGATCTTAGAGAAACAATTGTTGCTGCCCATCAATCTGGGAAGCGGTTTAAGGCCATTTCCAAACAATCTGAAACCCATCAGTGATTCACAAGTGGAAAACACTTGCCAATCTTCACAGGATCAGGGTCAGATTTTGCAATGGTCAGAGAAACTGCAAAAAACCCCAAGAGCTACATCTCAGACTCTACAGGTCTCTGTTAGCATGTTAAATGTTGAAGTTCATGACAGTACAGTTGGAAAAAAACTGAACAAGTATGACTTGTTTGGGAAGGCTGCCAAGAGAAAGCCTCTTCTCTCTAAAAAAGAACATGGCCACAGAGCTTAGGTTGGCAAAGTTGTATCTGAACAATCCACAAGACTTCTGGAAGACCTTTGGAGAGACAAGACTGAAGTGGAGATGTTTGCCCATAATGTACAGTGCCATGTTTGGTGAAAGCTAAACACAGCATATCAGTACAAACACCACATACCAACTGTCAAACACGGTGGTATAGGGGTGATGATTTAGGCTTATTTTGCAGTCACGAGAGCTGGGCACCTTGCAGTCATTGAGTCAACCATGAACTCCTCTGTATATCAAAGTATTCTAGAGTCAAATATGAGGCCATCTGTCTGAACGCTAAACCCCAGGCCAATGAGCCCAAGCACACCAGCAAATTTACAACAGAACGGCTGAAAAAGAATAGTCATGGTGTTTCCTAGTCAAAGTCCATACCTCAACCCGACTGAAGTGCTGTGATAGGACCTTAAGAAAGTTGTGAATATATGAATGCCTGCAAACATGAACGAACTGAGACGGTGGCTGAAAAGGTGACTCTACATGCTTCACTCGTGAAATTGCTTTCTGGCTGGTAGTACTTTGTGCCCAATCTATATTATAATTTGTTAGGTAGTTTTAATATACTATAAATTACATTTTTTTATTTAAGTATTTATGCTTTTGTTCAACAGGGACAGCAGAGAGGTGAAAGAGATGCCAGCAAGGAAGGCTAGCTGAACACTGACAGACTACACGGTCAGTGTCTTAAATCCTCCAGCTATCAGGATGCCCCTTAGGTCATGTAACAAGCTTATAAAGCTGTCAAATAAATATGATGGTGTGAAAGGTACATTGTTTTTGAAAATGTGAAGGAACAATAATATTTGTAAACCTCTTTTGTTACTTGCTTTGGCCTGAAACATTTTTTGGCCATGTTAAAATGCCCAACCGCAAACATCTTTACAGCATTATACATAAAATAGTTTTCATCTCGAATCACTAATTCCCCCACTCATGACAACTTGCCAACAAAGATTTATAGTATTTATTGATAACTTACAGCCCAACATTGTTATTTGCTGTAGCACCTATTACCTATAGTTAGCTAGCAATGATTCTAAAACCTCCACTATTTTCAACCACGACTCCTTAACTGCCTGCTGTTTGGTAACATTTTACCCTGAAAACAGCTGCTTGCAGCACCCTCAAAACAACAAAAAAAGTTATGTTTTGGGGACAGAAGCTAAACAATGAGCTGAAAATGAAGTAACGCTCTCCCCTCAGCCCCAACCAGTTGTGGCAAATGACTGCCCCTCCCTCAGCCTGGTTCTCCTGGAGGTTTCTTCCTGTTAAAAAGAAAGTTTTTCCTTCCCACTGTCACCAAGTGCTTGCTCGTTGGGTTTTCTCTGCAATTATTGTAGGGTCTCTATCTTACAATATAAAGTGCCTTGACTGACTGTTTGTTGTGATTTGGTGCTGTATAAATAAAATTGAACTGAATTTATGCTAAGCAGAACTGCAGAATCAGCTGACAATCCTCTGTGGTTCTAGGAAGAAGGAAATGCTTTTTAATGCGTTTTACATTATAATTTGAAACCCTGTAAATATAAAACATTGATTTTAGCTGCTTTAACTACTGTTTTCTAACAAATGGTCTCAGTTACATCCAGCTGCTACAGGAATAGGTCTCATGTTTTTGATTAAAAGACTAAGTTGAAGGGTTGAAGGCTATTTGTACAGTACATCTGTTTTATACATACTTTCATGGGTCCAAAACTGTTGTTGCTAAGAGACTAAACACTTTGGATGGGAGCTTCAGTTGAACATAAGCTGGAAACTACACATCTTGTGCACATGATCTATGTAATACTATCTCAGAAGCCCCATACGTTCAGAATGCATTGGCTTGCCCATTAAGGGTGACAGGATTTCAAAGTGCATGTCAGGTAGCACAGATTAGACATTCCAGCCTCGTAATCTTATAGCAGTTGTAAAGGCATCTGGTTATTCCAGTCCAGTAATCCTATATATTGCAGCAGAGGTGTCTTCATTTCAAAGTACTAGATATAAAAAAAACCCTACACAGCTCAAACTATGTTAGGGAAGCTAATGTGACATGTTCAACCAAAACCCCAGTTAATGTGGATTTAGTTTTGAGCTCAGCCATAGTACCCTGATGATGCAGTGAACGGGGTTTCTCCAAGATGCAGCCACTATGACTGCAGTGCCCCCATCTGATGTACCTTTGTTTAACCATGGAAAGCCTCACAGAGATTAAAAATCTCATTTTCCAAGCCTCATTTCCCTCTGAATATAGGCATGAATTATCAATTATCTACAGGTGGCATAGTTTTCAAAAGACTGACAATTTGTGCAGTACTGGTCGCCCACACATATTCAGATCGACAGAGGGCCATTTGATGCAAAAGGAAGATTCCAAAAAAGCTCAAAATTTCATCCTAGGATCTGTAGGTTAGTTTTGAAAGTGTTGGTGTCAAACTGCAATCAGAGAGATTGCACAAATTTGATCTGCATGGGAGGCACACCATTAATATTTTGAGGGTTGTTTGAAACAACGAGTTCATGTAAAAAAAAAAAAAGAAACAAAAAGCCTTCAAAATATTGTGGATGAAGGAATTGTGCCTTGCAGTGTGCGGCAAAATGATAGTAAGAGACTAATGGTGATGTTATTGTTGGGGCAATGGAAGGGGGTGAGTAAACCTTTGGCCAAAGGTTTACTCACACCCTGCGCAGACCAATGGACACCATTGCCAGACAGGTCCTTGAATAGAACCTGTAAGGGAAGAGAAAAGCTGGAAGGCCAAAGCAAAGCTGGAGAAGATCAGTTGAGGGTGAAGAAAAGGCTGCTGGAATGACATTGGCTCAGCTGAAGGGAACTGCCCAAAATCGAGTCCACTGGAGGACTCTGGTGCAGCCCTTTGCTCCCAGAGGAGCTCACGGGAATAATAATAAGTGATCTACTGTATATTTTCTTTGTATGCACTCCAGTGTTTGCTTGTTTTTCACATTACTGAACACAGATCTCGAACTCAGGTTTCAGGCGATTAAAAGCTGTCTTCCGTCCACTGTACACACTTCCCTTCAGTGGACTAAGGATTTGGTTTGGATTGGATGATGGAGACTCCAGCACTCATTCTGTGAACTGAGGACTCCGTTAAGGAGATTATGTAACACAGGAGATCAGCCTGGAGAATCACCGTCACAGATAAACTGTAATGACTAAATACTACAGACTTAATTGAAATGTCTGGATTGTTTCCAGCCAGCTTCACTAATCAAAAGACAAGTGCTAATCTTGGTTGACTCTTTGGACCAATCATAGCAGGAGAAGGTTAGCGCTGACAACAAACCAATCATAGTGCAGCCACAACATTTAACACCACAATCCTCCGTGGCTTAAACTCGCTGATTAAATTACACTTTTCCTTTCCCGACGTCTTTCCCCCCATTCCTCGGTTCTATAGTTTCAGCACTTTTCTCCTATTCAAGCACAAAAATAAAAATTTAAAATCTTTTTTTGTGTAACTAATGCACACTCTCAGTTCAAAACAAACTGTAGATTCCTTCAAAGCACCATCACACGCTGTGAGAAGGATTATTCTGAAACCATACAACAAGGATGAATGCCACACACCACCCACTGTTTTGATATCAGCATTGCTCACCATTGGACAGGGAGGTTCCATGACTGCAGGTGCTGTGAGCTCATCCAAAGCCTCCCGAGTTACACCAAGCCTCCTCCTCATGTTCCCATATGGCCTGTTGTTGTGTACAAAACATTATAATGATGAGATTGATGAGTGAGATTGATGAGAGAGAATTTTAGCTGAGACATTTTAGCATTTAAATATTATGATGAGACAAAAAAAGGACTTTTATATTCACTAGTGAAATGTATTTCACAATTAAGACCCACATCATTGTAATTGTAAAGGTGTTCAGTACTGTCCTACTAACATAACATGCAATAACACTTTTACTGTTACACTGTAAAATGAAAACTAGCAATTGTTGATCTCAGAAAAGTTTCAGATTTATTTGACTCAAAAATATAGATTTGCCATCAGGGCTGCAAACTTCACACTATAGTTGCTCTAACATATTTTTTTCTGAACTGTATAACAATTTCTGAATTGCCCAGAAGCCTGGGCTACAAAAATTAACTTTTTTACTACTTCACTCTAAAAATTTTCAAAAGTCTACATACATTAAAAACTGCACAATTGTAATGCACTTTTTTTTTTTTTTTTAGTAAAATAAAGCCTGTATTTAATTTACCTCATCATCCAGCCGTAAAAGAAGCTTGTCTGCACTCAGTCACGCACCAAGTTTGATTAAATATCTGACCGGCAATTGGAAAGTCTTAAGGAGGAGTTGTAAATCTCTCCAAGGCACGAGGTTTTGACAGAAGGGAGGGCAGTTACAGTTCAATATACAAGACAGATGTTTTGAAGAACAACAAAATTCAAGTCAATTCAATCAGTCTGGGCAGCCCGCAAATAAACACACCCTCATCACAATAACACTCAGCGAGAGCAGTTAGCAATTTTTTGGCTTTTGTGCAAGAAATGTTCAGCTTGCAGGGAAATATTATCAGAGACTGTAACACTGAAGTAATGCAGCAGCAGCAGCAGCAAAATGACTTCACACGGGGACAGTAGATGTCACTGTAAAACTTCTTTGTGATTTCTGAGTGGAAGCTTGTTCTTTTCACTAGTTTGTCTTGTCCATCTGTCCTTCTGCCGTCAGTGTAACGAGCCTGAAACGAAAGCGCACCTGTGTTTATGCAGCATCAGGATCATTTTTCCTCATCGCTAGTAAAGTCCTGAACCTATCCATCTGCCTGCCAGGTGCTCTTGCTTGGCTCACTATCATATTTCACACCCATGCGTAGGATTCACTGGTCAAATGCCAGTTTTTTTCTCTGCGTGCTCACCTTTTTGCCCTCACTCCGGTCCGTTTACTGTTTGTTGAAAGTCACTGGGGGTTGATAGGCTTAAGCGAGAAAAATAAAACAACACAAATGATAATGTCAGATCATTTGAATCACACGTTCATATGTAAAAACTCTAATACCTTCAGTACAGTAATGGGGAGCAGTGTACTAGTAATTTAACTACATTTTGCCATAGTTCAGATACACCATTCATATTTGCACAATGACTCATTTTTTGTCATTTCTATATAGTTAAAGAAAAACAATTTATAATTTTGTTAGTCTGATAGCATAATTGCCTGAGTCACATTTTGGTCAAATTGAGATATGTGCCTAACTTTGCTAACACTTGTTATATGCGGAATATTGAGGGGCCTGGGCCTAAGAATTTCATTGCTGGTAGTGATGTGCCATTGTTACCTGTATATGACAAGAATAAACTAAACTGTAGAAAAATGTGTTTTTCATTTGATTAGCCTGATAGGATAATTTAGGTGCCTAAGTAATTTTTTAACGTTAAGAAAAAAAATAGATTTTTCTACAGTTTTTTCTACATTTTTCTACATCTTCTCTAGTCAACACAGCAGCTTAAGACTAAAAATGCTATACCTGCAAATTTGGGACATTCCAACCAGCTTCAGCAAAGCTCCAGTGATCCAGTCTAAAAATTAAGCCAACATCAAAATGCCAAAATCTGCAGTCCATTGAGTGGCCATTTGAGGGTTGGCTCTAAAAGTGCTTCAGTCCACATAAATTCCCATGTTAAAAATGTTCAGCAGAAATAAACATTTAAAGCCTTCTAAAAAATATAGTTTTGAATTCATTATAAGTGTCAGATGTAAGCTGGGATGTAGATGTAACTGCTACCTGTCTGCTAAGCGTAATCTCAGCAAACTGAAGTCATAGCATTAGCCCTGATTAACAGGTAAATTAGCACTCCACCCTTTCCAAAACCAAGATGGCAGCGGACAAAATGTTAACACGGAGGCTTTAAAATGAGATGCCTGACTTCACAGTTGATATACACATTTTTCATATATAGAATATGGCTTCATATTTTATGGGTACTAACAAGTAAATGCCATAGGGCTAACATGCTAAACTGAAATGGCATCCACAGAATATACCGGTTAGGCATCAGCATGCCAACACTGGCGGTGTGATCGTGCACAGTGTTGTAATGAACTAGTTTGAAACATGTTGTAGCTGTTGAAAAGGAACCGATTTATAAAGTTCTTCTTTGATCGGTGAGCACTGTGTGTTACATTTTATGCAAATCTACATTGTTTTTTAAATAAATCCAACCATTTTGTTCAGTTATTCATTAAATTTCAATATAAATCGCAAAGCAGTAGATTGTTCTAACCTTAATAAATATAATTAACATTCACCACCTTTCTTTAGGCCTTATCACCAGAGTGCAGCTCTAATACTCACACAATATGCACTCTACAAGTCTCTGCTTCTAATACACTCTCCTGGAACACCGTTTCTGTTTGGCTTATAAAATATTTCTGCACCAAACGCTTGTCTTTAATCCATGTGAGGTCTCTGGTTGCTTTGTTCAGCCTCCGTGTATTGATATGTGCGGGAATTAGATACCGCAGCGTGTGTGACAGAGGTGCTGAAAAGCCCTCCTTGCGGCCATGTTGGTGGGGACAGATGGACAGGTATTCAACTCTAAACACTGGGTATCTTCTTATCCAGTGGAAAGCTGTTGGTCATTGTTGCCATGGTGTGGCTGCACGGGCTGCTGCTTCAGGAGAATAGAACAGCTAGCCTATAAATCTTTCAGACTGCAGAAGTCAGAGCGCTGGTTTTCACACACCACTGTGGGTCTGATAATGAAAAACTGGCTAATAGCAGTTTATTGAGAAGTACTGTGTTTACAGTTGTGCATTTTCCTGTATAAATGACTGAAGAAAAAAAAAGTAGCCCAGTTTAACACCTATGTATCAAAGTTATCAAAGGACCATACATCATAAAACACATTTTTTCCCTTGTATTATGACTTTGTATTCCTCGGTGGTACTTGATCACTCTCTTTGATCAAACATAAATAATAAATGAAGGCAGGCTTCTTACACGTGACATGAATGTTCCAGCCGGGAGCTCCAGTTTGTTAAAAAATAATGCAGCCATTTAGGATCAGGCGGCATAGATATATAGATATATGCATACTGTAAATACTTACCTGCATTATGTACTTGATTTGGCAGTGTATCTGAAATTAAGCAAAATTTAGGTTAATTTCTCCCTCTTGTCTTCATTTGTTTACAAAAAGTATGATTTTCAGGCTGCCTGCTTCATTTGTAAATTAAAGCTTGGTGAATACCATCTTATTATAAGCAGTGAAAAGTAGTAAAACAAAAAGGCCCAAGATGTTATTATCTTTTAGAGTGGATTTGTGTGTATTTTAATAACTGCTGTTGTTAAAAAAAAAAAGAAAAAAAGAAGCCCCAAACCCAAACTTCGTTAAAATCCTTTTTTAAAAAAACAACCATTTTTTGATTTTGGAGTGTTTCTGGGCTAAGGAGCACCAGCAGCGTCATCCACACAGTGATGGCAATGCTTTGTTTCAGGCCTCTTCATCAAGAGATCATTGTATACATAATGAAAAAGCTCAGTGAATGCAGTGGGACACATTGAACCACTCATGGTGCTGCCTTCCTTCTGCTGCTCAGCTCATTTTCTGTTTGTATCTCTAAATTAGATTGCCTGTTAAGCACATTTGAATGTCCTCTTTTCATCAAGATTTAATTTCCTTCAAATGATTCCTCTCTGTTTGATTCATTGCGATAGAAATCATATGTGCTGCGATAAGAACAAAAAAAGACTTGCATTTGGCAGCCCATTAGCACTAAAATGCATTTTTGCTGAAAAATATCACTCGTGAGCTGTGAGAATGTGAAGGGAAGACAATGAAAAAAAAATGTGGTGAATTTAAGACAAAAGGTAACGTTAGGATTACCGTTCCTGCTTTGTGCACAATCTCAGAGTTGGAAGTGGGATGTAAAAGGGGGAAGAGGCCTTGGGACTGAGACGTTGATAAAATATTAACTCACACAGGATATTTAAAGCCTCTGACATTCTTTCATTGCTCAACATGTTAGAAATGGCCTCCACAAGATGTGTACACAGCCAGCAGCAGGGATAGAGTTTTCCCCTTAGGTTAAGTAATCAAGAGAAATCAAAGATTGATCACAATGGACAGGACAGATTTTAACACGGGGCGACAGCAAGTTTAATTTACTTACAGTTTAAATTAAACTGCTAATTCGGATCATAGATATCTGCCATTTTTAAAAAGAATGAAGCGCTGCTGAGCGTACTGTGTTCACTGTAATGTATTCAGTGACTTTTAGTTCTCAGCTTTGATAAACATTCACTGAATTGCATGTATGTATAAATATTTTATGGTCACAGTGTGTGGTGTATTTACACCATTTGTAGATGTTGGCTCGCTCCAAAAGGAGATGCTCATTGTGCTTGCCCTTGTATTTAAATGGTTAGTTAAATAAAAGATATTCAGCCCTGTTTAAGATATTTAAATTTAAAAAAAAAGATTTACATTTTGCAAATAATTTAAATCATATATTTTATTGAAATTAACACAAAAATGACATATCAAATGGTACTACTAAGAAATTTAGATTTGCTAAAAAATGTATTTGAATTTGATACTTATACCTATGTTTGCAGGATAAATATGACAAAGCTCATTAGTTTAGTTTAGGTGTAAGTCAGGAGGCATAGAAACCGGTCGGCGACATCCTGGCGGGGTCAGGTTGCTAAGGAAAATGTGTGTTTCCAGACCAGCTGGCACGAGGTTGTTGGAGGTTTCTGGCCGTCGCCATTTGAAATTAGTTGCTAAGACGGTGCTGCACCAAATCTTCCTCATGATTGCTTTGGTCACTAGCGGATTACTAAGTAGAGGGCAAGTTTTTGCACATAAGTCGGCATCTTCCGTGCAAACTACTGGTAACCGCAGCAATCTGTTAGCAACCAAAGCAATCACAATGAGGTTTTCAGTGCAGCACTGCATGCATGCACTACAGTATGCGTGATCAGTTTCATTTACCGACTGCCAGGAACCACTTGCCAAACAATCTGAGAATACACATTTTTTGCTTAACGACCTGTGGTTGCCAGTGGATCACTCATTAGTCTCTAGGCCTGTGTGAATGGGGCTTTAGCAATCAGTTGCACAATGACTGCTAGCAACCTCCAGCAACCACCTGCTAACTGGTCAGGGAATACCCATTTTTCCCTACTGGCCTGTGTTGCCAACCAATCCTTAGGCCTGTTTGACTGTGGCCTTCACAACAAAGCACAGACTGTATCTAAAATATCGGCATAGGCGCTGTGACATCATCAGTGTTGGGTGTAACATGTTCCAGATTATCGCATTACTGTAATCACATTACATTTTTCGGGAATGCAGTAATGCAATGCATTACGATACTAAGTTCAGTAATCATGTTGCTTGCATTACAAAAGTTCTTCAATTATCTGCAGAATGGGGCAAAAAGAAAGAAAAAACATCAAACATGTCTTTTCTTCTTGCACTTTGTGTTACAATCAGCTGATTTCAGTTAGTGTGCAAGTAGGAGGAAAACGGTGGAGCGGTCTATACAATGTGGATATTACTTTTATTTTTATTGCAAAAGAGACAAGAGCATGATGGTAAAGTGCAAACTGCATCAAGGACAGAAACAATGGCATTGTACCGCTAAAACGACATCGCCTCTTTCCACACATCTGCACAGGCAGCATGCTAAAACAAAGCTAGCGAAGAACCCAGAGTGATGATTACACTGAGTGGACATCGGCCCCAGCCCAGCAGCCAGAACCTGATCTTCAACAGGTAACAAAGGCAGCGATGAGTGGTCAGGCCTGTAGCACTGCAGCCTCAGTTTCCAACTGTACACGCTTCTACAGTATAATCACGGTGCCGATCACTTTGAAGTATCTTTGGACTCAAATTCAACTTTGCTTTGAGTTAACTGTTATTACTCTTTACATAAATAAGTTATTTAATTAGTAGTGTAATAAATTACTTTCTCTGGGGAGTAATGAGGTAATGTAATGGATAACTTTTTACAAAGTAATTAGCAACTGCTTTTATTTTTGAGTAACAATCAGCACCGTGTCTCCCATTATTTAGTGAACTCCTGCTGTAAAGCCTTTGAAGTTAAAACCTAATATGATAAGTGAAGGTTGGCTCTAACTCAGAAACTGCAGTGTCGTCATTTGGCAATCAATCATAGTTGACCCCAAAACACGGCCTTCTTTATTGAATATTTTCACTCTGAAATTGAACATCTATTCATTCATTTTCTTGTGCTTATCCAGTTCAGGGTCAGCAGGTTGCCAGTCTGTTGCAGGGCTAACACACAGACAACCATGTGCACTCACATTTACACCTGTGGGCAAGGAAACCAGAGTACCTGGAGAGAACCCACGCAGACATGGGGAGGCAAGCAAACTCCACACAGAAAGGCTCTGGCCAGATGTTGGAACCCTGGACCTTCTTGCTGTGTGGCAACAGTGCTAAACACCGCACCACTGTGCTGCCCCTCAATTTAAACATAATTTGCAACTCATTACTGAATAATCGTTCAGTTGTAACTATATTAAGACAGACTTTGAACTAGCAAATGACACAATAACCAGGACTTCACTTTTTTGATCTTGAAGGTACTCCGAGCTCTGTCCAAAGGTTAAAAATATCCAAAACAATCCCAAATTTTTGGGTATAACTTGTTTGGGAAAAAAGAAGAAAGGAAAGAAAATAAGGAAGAAAAAAATCATAAAAATTATGGTGGGTTACGGCAATCATATTTAACTCACTGGAAGAAAGAGAATAAACATGGTCTCCTAAAAAGTGTCTGATGAAATATTCTATCTAAAAAAAAAGTCATTAGAGAAGGACAAACACTTGCTAAAGGAATTCTGCACAACCCCCCAAAAAAAAAAAAATTCCATAATTGAAATTATGTAACTGAAAACATAAATCAGTAAAAAAAAAGCACACATTAAAGGCGCGCATTAGTTACAGTTTTTAAGCTGTGCCAGACGTTCCCACAGTAACCATCTCCACATTAACACATTTCTAGCATATTTAGCTCCCTGTTAGTTCCTGTTACATTGTGCCTCTGTTCTTTCATTGATGCATTTTGTCTCTTCGGACTCTTTCCAGACCCTCTTACCTAGAGACATAAACAGCTCAGGGCTCCAAAACATGAACTTGCTTTATTTGTCACTGCCTCAAATGATACAGACTGCCAAAAGCAACTTTTATAAAGATTAAGCACACATCTGCTTCTAGAAGCAGAGGGCAGTGGGTTGCTGTGTACTGTGCCACCAGCACATAGACGCATGGTACTGAAACTTATCAGGTTTTGCAGCCTAATATTCATTAGTTTCTCTTTGACCTTCACCCCTGTTTGTCACTATTTGTCTATCTTTTCTTATCACTGTATCTTGATTTTGTTTACATTAATTGGCTTCAGAGTATTTGGCCATCGGCTGCCTGACTTTAACCCAGCCTGCACATACATGTGCAGTCTAATGTTTTAGTGTATGAATGTACTGACTCTCCATATGAAGGAGAAGGGTTGGACTATCCTACTCCATCTAAAATCCCAGGACTAATCTCATTAGACTGAATTACTGATTAGAAAATCAAGAGTGTTTATGTGGAGAACAGCCCAGTGTTTTTATTTCAAGCGGCTGTTTAAGCAAACTCAATGGATTTTCTTAAGCACGTACTCAAGTCTAATGCTGTGGTACTTACTTAAATATTATACTTTTTATTACCCTGCCCTCGGGGGGGGGGGGGGGGTGGATTGTTTTTGGCATGTTTGTCTGTCTGTCTGTTTGCTAACAACATTACAGCAAATCTACCAGTCTGATTCATACCAAATATGCACAAAAGGTGACCAGTGACCGCTAGATTGCCATAAATGGGTCAAGGTCAGAGGTCAAGGTTTTCTGAAAATCTGGTGAACATGATAACTTGAGAATGATCTGAGGTAGGATGTCCAAATCCACACCATAGATGCATCTGCTAAAATTTTTTGGCAACCTTGACCTCAAGATAAAGGTCAAGGGAAAATTATGGGCATGGACAAGATGACCTATGTGTTATCTCAGACATTCAATATTTGGAGAGTGACACGTCACCTTTCAGTTGTTAGCAGTGCCACCAAAACGCAAAACTAAACTCTGAAAGTTTGAAATGTTTGGGACATGTCAGACAAAAGCAAAAATTATGGTTAAAAAAAAAATGTCATTTTTATAATCAATTTGATCATTTTATGATCCCTCGGAGGGAGGCTGACCCTTAGCTTGGGAACCACTGGTTAACTTAACCCTTACATACTGTTTGTGTCAAATTTCACTCATTTTGACATTTGCTAACAGTAAAAAATCTCTAAATATTATTTTTTTAGCCTGAAATTTGATGACCATTCCTGAAGTAACCCAAAATAAAAAGTAAAATACTGATGCTGTTTCTGTTTAAGTTTAATCTATTCAGCTGGACCACCAGTGTGGGTCAAATCATGGAAAACTGCTAACTGACAAAAATAGGGGTTGGGGGGTCATAACTTGCCATTTCAGTGAGAGTTGGAAACATATGGAAGTCACATGCCAGTGGTTGCATTTTTTATGTTTTGTGTTAATCTATGTTGAATTAATATTGTTAACTACAGATGGTAATTATGAAGACTTTTTATGTTACAGGAGTGAGGACAGTGTTTAATGGCTGTAATGTTTATACTGTACTTGGTTATATAACAAATCCCAACAGTTCCAGAATGTTATTACCATTTTCACTTTTAATCAAATATACAGTAGCAGTCAAAAGTTTGGAGACTGAGTTTGTCCAAACTTTTTACTGGTAGTGTATTTAAATCTTTATGATTGTTGTGTTTTTATTTCAGCTTTGATTCGAGGGGTTTAAGAAAAATATTGCTTTGATTGTTTAGAAATTTCAGCTAAAAGCTCCTCGTTTTCAGAGGCTTAAAATTTGCTATGCTGATGAAATCATATATTACAGCATACAGTATCACTCACAGAGGCCAGTCATCTGCTAAATAAGTATTTAACTTTTAATTCTTTGTAGGAAATTGCCAATTTTGAAAGAATCTTCGAAGTTTGTTTTTGCTCACTGATTAGTTACAAACCTTGTGTAGTTTCAGCAATGACACCCTAGAGGGCAGTAATTCTTTCTTCTTCACTGAGCAGTTTTCCAAGTAAAACCAAAAGTACATCACCTTCATTTTTACTGCAAGTCAAAGAAGAAATTGTGCCAGTGGCTTGTACACTGTTCTAAAGAGCTCAACCAAACCATTTCAAGACTCATGGCGGTGTTTCCAGGGCAGGAGGTAATGAGAGTAAAGCCCAACACCTTGTGTTAACGGGGTGTGGTCTGATTCTGGGCAGCCCTGTTGGATTAGCTCCAAGTCCCACAGCGCTCGTCTCCTAATTACAAGCTGGTAGGCACAGTGCAAGCCTGTATGACTACTCAACCATGCTCCTGTGGGTATGCTACCATCCCTGACAAACAACACACAGTCTCACTCATTGCTCCCTCACAATAGTTCTGTTGCAATGGCAGCCACCTGAAGCAGGGCTTTGTTCCTGCTGCCTATGTCCTTGCTCAGGCTGCTCTGTCCCATCTGCCTCTCACTGTTTGCCCCGGTTACAGCAAAGTGACTGCAAAGTGCTGCACTGCATCGCTGGATCAAAGCAAGACTAATGACTAAAGCAGAGCTGTAGCTACAGCACCAAGGCCCCAAGTGCTCCTGCTCACAATGCATTGCTGTAGTTAAAGCACAAGTGAAGCAAAGATAGAAGAGGACGAGTCAGCAGCTACAAGCTCCCCTCAGGTATAGATGTGTCAGGTGAGGAGAAGGGAGATTCATCTATCAAAAAAAAATATCATAAGAACCCAACAATAAACATAGAGACATATCTGGTTGTATTATGTCAATTTCAGCAGCAAATTTTATAGATCTGAATAAATGAATTAATGAAACTCAGTTTTTCTAACAAGGAGCATGCGTACAAAATAAGCTATAATTATCTGTACGTTTTTTTTTTTTTCCTGGTATGGATTTTCACATTTGGATGTCAAGACCAGAGATCCACAGAAAGTTCACTGAAGGATTGAAAGATTTCTTTAAAAATCGTTCCTCCTCTCCACCTTTCTCTGTCTCTGCTCACATTCTCCTCCTTCTCCTATCTCTTCCACCAACAAAAAGCTATTAATAGAACACCCTGCTCTCTCTTTTAAACTGCAGGGAGCATATTCCGTGCACTTAAAGGGAGGCAGAAGCTGAAGATACCAGGAGGCGTTTGAAAATGTCCTCTACACTGCCCGTGGCTACAAAGATGCCGGCTGTCCTAAGAATAACAACAAAGAAGCCTTTGATCGATTTACGGCATTTTGTATCAGCACAGATGCTCTTCAGCTAAAATTAGCGCCTCAAATCATTTTCAGACTAAATACCTTGCGAACATTGTGACTTTGGGGGGGGGGGGGGTAAATAGTTAGAAAGAACAACTCTGCTTGTGCTGTGTTCATACTCCAGGCAGCAAAACACCAAAACACATGATTTTCTAACTGAAAAGGGGCAGTAATGACACACAATGAACACACAGAAGACAATTTCAGTTCAGTTATTATTGGCTTCATTTTTGATATTACTTTTTCAGGGTTATGATCATTTGGAAGGATTATATGTTTGTTTGTTTGTTTTTTAATTCCACATGTTTTTCTTGTCATAGATTGTCCTTTGTTGTTGTAAAGTGCAGATAATACTATGTTTTAAATTCAGACTTCACATACAGTATATAGTACATGGTTTTTTACTCCATCATCCATTGGTTACTATTTACATTATTCTCTCATATTTCATTTCATAGAAAGAAAATCCATTATCCACTGTATCAACATTGATGGATGTTTTCAGGCCTCTATGAAACAGGGAGGATGGGGGGGGGGGGGTGAACAACTGTACATATTTCAGTGGATGCCACACTATCAGGCTCTGGGATCATAAGAAAAAAAAAAGTTTTAAACACACGTGCATACAGATTGCATATTGACTGTATTGTGTCCCGTACGTATGAGCTTTTTCTAGGAGCCTTGTCACACAGAGCTGACATCGCAGTTCAAACAAACCCCAAATATCTGAGAGCTCATATTCACATTCAGCTAACATGTGAGTGTTTGACATACAGCAGCAGAATATTGCAAAGTGTTTCTTTTTTCTTTTTCTTTTTTTTGCTTTAAGGTTCCTTTCAAATGCTCTGCCAGCTCTTAGGATCAACATGGAATTTATGCCTAAAACATAAAAAAAAATGTACTGAACCTTCTTTTA
Source organism: Cichlasoma orientale (assembly GCA_034780415.1). Classification (NCBI taxonomy): domain Eukaryota; kingdom Metazoa; phylum Chordata; class Actinopteri; order Cichliformes; family Cichlidae; genus Cichlasoma; species Cichlasoma orientale. The sequence continues at coordinate 577,595 of JAVDPK010001828.1, read as the reverse complement.
CCCCAAAACTACCAGCTAATAACCAATCTCTGCATAGATTTCTCAGTGTATTCACTGTTGGGCACCCTTCTCATGGAGTGGATTTGCTGGTGGGTCCCTCATCAGGTGAGAGATGAAATTCTTAGAGGCTGTGGTGCTCCTCATAAAGCAATACAACTTCATGTATAAATGACTTTGTTTAGACTGAAAATAAAAACATCGTGGAGATTAAATCTGTCGCTGTGCTCGTCGTTGTGCTTTAAGTAGAAATAATTATTGATATACAACTACGACATTGTGAACTCCAGTATATGAGTTGCTACAGTGAATTTGGCTGAGGTACCATAGCATGCCTACTGTCAAACAAATAGAAAAATGCTAATGTGTAACATTTATGTTAAATTTCTCTCCAAAGAAATGGTAAAAAAAAAAAAAAAAAGACAATAAGATGATGCATTGGCATGCATAGACATATTTTTTGGTCAGACTGTGAGTGTTTTCTTTTTTTTTCTCCACATACAAAGATATGCAAATGGCTGTTGCATAAATGCAGCTGTACAACCAGGCTAATACACTGACATTCAGCAGTTCTCCTTCTCGCTCCCTCTCAGAACACACGCACGCGCACACACACACGACTCAATACCCAAACCAATGCTCAGCTGATGATCAATTGGGTCTCGGTTGAATTGTGGAGCTCCATAAAGGTTAACTCTCTTTCTTTCTTTCTTTTTTTTTAAAGAGGTAACGTGTATGCTCTCCACACAACCCCCTCCACCATGCAGTCACGGGAATATTGCTAAACAGCTATTGTTTTTCTTTACTTTGAGTTATGACCTTTTCTGCATCTCGATCCACCACCAAGCTACTCTTAGAAAAGCAACACATGCAGTTTACTTACTAAAATCCCCTAAAAATGTTTTCAAGACACAGAAAAACCAATTTGGACAAAGAGGATGTCAGAAGCCTCAGGTCAGGCAGTTGGACGTATTGGCAGTAATGGTGTTAAATCATTTTGCTCCTGCAGTTTGAGCCTGTAGCGAGCAGAATGAAACCCTTACAATAAAGATGTACATCCTAACATGAAAGAATTCATCGAGACAGTTCTTGCTACAGACCTTCTCCTAATCCATTACCTTTCTAATTACAGAAGACATCTGTAAAAAGATGTAGAAAAGCAAGAGACTTGGACCTTTAGGTTGGACAGTATCTGCTACACTACTGCTAATTATCCCTTCACATATTGATAGTACTGCTTTTGACTGTTACCTTGGCAGTGTTGAGCGAACAGTGGAAAATCTTAGCTGGACACAAGAATCAGGATTCACATTTGATGGTAACTTTTAAAGACAGATTTTGCTTCTGGCATCAGTTTTCAGAGGACGGCCAGACTCCATTTAAATTCTGGCCAATTTAATATTAATAAAAGGCTTTCTGAGAAAAGATTCTGGTTAAGGATGACACAGTTTAGTACCACACGCTGCCTTTCAGCAATTACTTCACAGAAGGCAGTTTTGTATAAAGTGAAGCAAACTTCTAGTATCTAAATCCAGGATGTATGTCAGGTTAGCTAAAAACTCACCAGCAAAGAAAACGGCTAGTGAAAGTGTGTCTTTGGCACTCCGAACAGGCTCCGACACAGGTGAACTACAGTGTTCAGAATTATAAAAATTAAAATTAAAACATGGCAATGATGTGCACATTGTGGAAAGACTCTTGCTTTCTCTTTAACTTTGCTATTTTAGGTTTTTTTAAATTCTCATAAAAGTATATGAGCACTGTATATGTGTTCTTTCTGTATACATTTACTGCTTTATACATAAGAAATAAATATGTCTATTGTAATAATTATACTCTCTTTGTCTCAGAGGCTTTTTCTTTGAGCTTAAACACATGCTAGGAATGTTTCTGAGGTCATGCAACACTAGGAGAGTAGCGTAAACCCAGATAAAAGGCAGTTTTTGGGGGGGGGGGGCATTTTTGTATACACTAGTCCTAAAAAGTTTCTATTTTGATCGTGAGGACGTGATCATGTGACAAACCTGTGAGAAAAAACACCACTGCAAGTCTATCACATCCGCTACTGGGATAAATGTCCAAAACTGGAGTGTGAGTTAACGCTCAAAATCACAGCTCGTAGCTCAGTTTACAGCGACCTGGCAAAAGTTAAATGGCAATGACTTCTACATGGAATATTATTATTAACAAGGATACCGTATCCTGTTACATGTAGGATTTGGCTTTATGATTATTTCTTAAGAAATCCTCCGACATACAGTTTTAGGTTCTTGTAACAGCTACCTGCAGGCATCCTTTTAAAAGTGTGGATTTGTACAGAAGGCAGTGTGCAAACAAATATACAGTGGTGTGATGAAGCAAGTGGCAGTCGAGAAACAAGTGGAAATTTCTCAGTCAGATAAAAATGTCATGCAATAATCTACTGACTACATTTACTAATAACAGCACCTACCTACCTACTGGCTATCAGATAAGTCACAGTTAACCTACCTATCTATATGTGAATAAGTACTGTATGTGTGAAACTGTGGAAAACAAACAAAACAAGAAGAAACATTCAAGTTGTCCTCAAAGCTCTGCAATAAGACCAGTTTGGGTGAATGAAGGGGGGGAAGCTTGCATTGCAATACATACAGTACATGTAAGACCAAAGCAGTGAAAATTCAAGGCCATTCTCAGTCATTCATCAGATACTGATGTCTGCTGGGAACAAAGGTGTCAAACCATGAGCTTAGTGCTGATGGCTGTCATTCATCCTTGAAGTAACGTGGTGTACTTAACCACCAATCTCGTCACATGTCACCCACAGTCCATGTCAGTGCTGGAGTGGGCTTGCTTTATGCTCACACATCCTATTTTTTTTTATCTCTAAATAGTGTAGCATAGGACAGTTTTGTTTCACTGGCTCCCGGAAGCAGCATATGTAGCGCACAAGTAGGGCTCTTCAGAAGCGCATGGCAGAGCAGTGTGCCCTGAGAAATGTGGGATCGGGGGACTAAAGCGGGACTTGTGTGACTTTTTTTTTACTTTTTGAAAGCAATTTTTTTTTCTCCTCACTGTGTTTTCTCCTCTTTCTTTTCTGTTTGTGCACTACTCGTGTGAGTGGGAAATTTGTAGGTATTATTATTTTCTTTTCAAAACAGCCACACAGGAAAAAAAAAAAAAAAAAGCCAACTCCATGCAGAAATGCTAAATTTGAATTTTCACTCATTAATGTGGAGTTTTAAGGACAAGCTGTGAAGCGTGAAGACAGGATGGGCGCAGGAGGAGTGAATGGTATTTGCAATATTTTTCAGTCAATCATCAACAACATCATGAATTCTATTGCCTTAATATCTCCAGCATACATAAGGTGGGAGGGTGTATGCCAGTCCCACCCAGTTGCTCAGCTCCACATTTCCCACTGTGACAGGGAGGAAAATATAAGATGACTACACATCTGTGAGCATTTTGGTGATGTTTACATAGTTTGTGTTGGCCAGCGTGCAGTTGGCTGTCTTAAGGTTCTCCTCCTGAAAGTCCTCGTTGCTGTTGTTCACAGCCTCCTGGATCTCCATGTAGTCCGATTTACTGATGGTGGAGCCACTCCGGCTCTTTTTCAGTTCCTCAGCTGAATCAGCTTTGGGCACGTTGACCTGCAGATACTGCGCCTGTTCTTCACCTTCAGTCTCACGGTGATAGAAGTAGTTAAAATTGGACACAATGACAGGCACAGGCAAGGCAATGGTCAGCACACCTGCAATGGCACAGAGGGAACCCACAATCTTGCCACCAATCGTAGTTGGGACCATATCACCGTAGCCAACTGTTGTCATTGACACCACAGCCCACCAAAATGCATCTGGGATGCTTTCAAACTGTGACTCCGGCTCATCTGCTTCAGCAAAGTAGACAGCGCTCGAGAATAGGATGACCCCTATGAAGAGGAAAAAAATGAGGAGGCCAAGCTCTCTCATGCTGGCTTTCAGGGTCTGACCCAAAATCTGAAGCCCCTTAGAGTGACGAGAAAGCTTAAATATTCTGAAGACTCGCACCAAGCGGATGACCCTGAGAATGGCTAAAGACATGGCTTGCTGACCTGCTTGACCATCCTCTGGTCTGTCTGCTAGCTCTGTGCCAAGAGTGATGAAGTAAGGGATGATGGCAACGATATCAATAATGTTCATTATATTACCAAAAAATCCTGCTTTGCTGGGGCAGGCAAAGAAGCGCACTAGAAATTCAAAGGAGAACCATATAATGCAAAGAGTCTCCAGGATAAAGAAGGGGTCAGTGAAGTAGGTGGCTGTATAGCTGATGATTGTGGTGTTGGTCTCAGGCGAAAAGACTTCCGCTTGAGACTTGTGCATTTCCTCTTCATCATTACGGAAAATGGGGAGCGTTTCCAAGCAGAAGCTGACTATAGATATGAGGATGACCATGACAGAGATTATGGCAATAATCCTTGCAGGACCTGAGCTCTCTGGGTACTCAAACAATAGCCATACTTGTCTCTGAAACTCGTTGTCAGGAAGAGGCCGCTCCTCCTCCTTGATGAAACCCTCATCTTCTCTGAACATCTCAATTGCCTCCTCACCCAGCTCATAAAAGCGGATCTCCTCTGAGAAAATATCTACGGTAACATTGACTGGCCTTCTTAGTCGGCCTCCTGATTGGTAATAATACAATATGGCGTCAAAGCTGGGTCGGTTTCTGTCGAAAAAGTACTCATTCCTTAGTGGGTCAAAGTACCGCATCCTCTTTTTGGGGTCCCCCAGCAGAGTCTCTGGAAATTGGGAGAGAGTTTTAAGTTGTGTCTCAAAGCGCAGCCCTGAGATGTTGATGACCACTCTCTCGCAACACTCATGGTCAGCCTCTGGGTCGTAGTCCTGCGGGTGCCCCGGGTGTGCCGCCGCCTCGTCAGAGGGGTCGGCTGTGGCAACAGTCATTCTGCAGGGGGAGGAGGCCTGCACTTTTCAGTGAGTCTGGGTCCTGCAGCCTGGAGAACTGCAGGCGGGGGCCAGGAGAGGGAGGGGACTCAACACTGTAAAGACCTGACGGCCACAGGATGTCACCTAGGATCTGACTGCATGTAGAACAGAGAAAGCAAAGACAGACAGCAAGGTCAGGTAAACCTGAGACATGATTCAGCACTCAATACTTCTTACGTTTAGTGGAGAGATGTCAGGAGTTTGCATAAGCCTGAAGATCAAACACCTCAAAATAGAAGAAAATGAAGCCACCCAATAAAAATTGTCATAAGATCTGATATGAATTACGTGAAATTCGACTGTTGTGAGAAACCTGTCAGAGATACAGTGAATCAGCTCATAGAAACTTGAGGCTGTCACCCCTGTTCCTGACTTTGGAAAATTAATATGCAAATAAGCAACCCACCTTGCATATAAATTGCTTCAATGCAGGTAAATGCAGGGGCTAACAGGCAAATAACACTTACAGAATCTCACAAATTAGGACACTGATCTGCTGCAATGGACAATATGTGCTGAAATGAATGGAAATACCTTTTTCTAGTGAAGCCATGCATGAATATAGCAATGCAGCAGACACCAATTCATACAGACAGCCTCCTGTCTAGAATACCATCGAAAACCGCTGCAGTCTAAACACCAATGTATGAGACGTGCTTAAGGTTCACTGGTGTGCCAAACAAACGCACAAATACACAGCTGGCACATATAAACGACTTCAGTCCAGTTTTGATGGAGCATTTTAGTCTTGAAATGGTGCCTGTTACTGAAATATTCAAAAACATCTATAAATAATTTATCCACAGAAGGAAAGAGGTTCCAAGAGAAAAACGGTATCTCTCCTCTGCATCATCTCCACTCACAAAGTAGGAGCACAGTTTTGCAAAATAAAAACGCTTATGAAACACACAACAAATATATAACTATATATAACTACAGGTTTACTGGTCATTATTCCTTCTTCTGCTGCAGTGCAAAACCAGTCCACCAACTACAAAATGCCACGAGTCATATTCACATTTAATCGGAATCGAGATGATAGGTAAAGCTGCTTTAATTTCATACATACGTGCAGACATCTTTTTTCCCATCTGGATGTGATTTGATGCTCCTGCTGAACGCTGGTATCGGGCTAGTGAATAACCAGCTGCGCTCACCAGGGCTTCTGTCTCCAGTGCAGGTATAAAATGAATTTCCAATTTGGGACAGTCGATGATATTCACCTCATGTTGTCTGCGGCATCCTTGCCGTGTACACCGGGTACAGTATGTGCGGGTGTGTCCTCGCTTTCCCCTCCCCGACTCCTTTCCTCCGGGTAGGCTGTCGTGGGATGGCGATTGGCAAAAAAAAAAAGGGAGGAGGGAACCGATCAAGGAGGTGCTGGTGCTTCCCTTAATAACCAAAGGTGCTGGGATCAGCAGAAAGAAATCTTCCTCCACTGTTCTCCTCCACGCAAGTATGACGAGCTGTTGGCTAGAAACAGCCGCAAAGGTAAATAGTCCTGATAAGGTGCTCGGAGGGGCAACATCTGCAAGGGGGGGGGCGAGGCGAGGCGGCGGAAGGGAGCTTAAACATATAATCTTATTACCACGATTTAATAATTTGGAGGCGTGTGAAAAATAATTCGGTTGCTCAAATTTAATCTGCGTGCGTGCATCAGACAGACAATTTAAATTTCTGTTTAATTTATAATTTAGGCATAAATTAGCATCTCCAAAGGATTCCAGACCGAGCTGCAGATATGCCCAGGCAAAGTCAAGAGCATCCCAGCATCTAATGCAGACAGTTCTGAGGATCTCCTAATAGCCTGCATGGTGAGCAGAGCAGCCTCCTCAGACACTGACTTGAAACGACATGCGTGAAAGAACCGCCCTACGTAGTGGGCATGAAGATTATGCAATTTTACTGAGCCAGAGGCCCACGCACACACGTAAACACACATGTAAAGGGGCCTTTATTGGTCCTGCAGGGTCTCAGCTCGGTGGGAGGTGAGAGATTTTTTAGGTGAAGAAAAAAAAACAAAAAACTTTCTGGGCGAAATATCTGTTGTCAGCCTTGGCCTCAGGGCTGGTATATAAAGCTTAGTCAAACCTGCAGTCAGGCATTGCTATGCATACCAAGAGACAGGCTGGTGATGGAGAAGGCAAGGGCGGAAAAACGCGCTCCCCATCTGCACTATAGCTTAGCACTTACCTTATCTGCAGTATGGACAATTTAAAGGGGTACACAGTACTATTCAGCAGCACTACTGATGGTTAAAGGATAACATCTTTTCAAAGTGTAATGCCAAAATTCAGGGTAAACATTTTTTTAATTAAGTATGTTTTGTATATGTAATTTGTTTTCAAGGGTTTTTCAGGTATTTTGATAAAAAGCAATGACAGTAGTGTGACGATAATTCAACCTGTGGCTGCTATTTTAGAAAATAGGCAAGTATTTTTGTCCCATTGTCCCAGAAACAATGTAAAGGCTTGTTTAAGGAGACATTTTTGGTCATCTTGTGCTTTATTAGTACATTGGAAGTAACAACAGCTTTACTTCTTTTTTTATCGCTCGTTCACGGCAGTTACACTTGCAGTCTTTCCTGGCAACATGATTCATGAATAATAGATAGGACTGAGGGACTAAAATAGAGCAAAACCTCCATCATTGTGCCGTGCTATATTCAGAATAAAGAACAAACTGCGTCCTTTCATCGCTATTGACACTGGAGCTAGGAATCGATACTGGAGCTAGGAATCAAAGCGCCGTGGCCAGAAGTGACCTCCTCAGAAGCCAAAGGTCAGTGGGATTCCCTTGGACGTTCAAGGGAGGGAGGTGATTTAGGAGAAACAGGGAGTGGGGAAGGCAGCGGGATGATTTGTGTGAGACCTGGCTTTGCCAAGGTTAGTCCTGCCAAACCCTGAGACCATCATGGCTCCCAACATCTTCCCTGCTGTCTGTCTGCCTGCCTTCCTGCTGCCACACAAGCTGATATCTCTCTGAATCTCTTAATGGCTTTCCCAGGTTACTTATGACAGCATAGCCATTATTTATAAGCTGGGGGCCTGTTACAAAGACTGCAAATGCACCCCCCCCCCCCCAGTTCACTTTACATTAGGTGGCTTTCTTAAATGAAAAAGTGAAGGTTGTCAACACTGTAAATGCTCTGTGTTTTAATCATATGGGGCTGAGTAACATGGCAGGTGAGGGTGCCAACAATGAATTTGTTTCCAAGAGGTATTGATCTCAGCATCTCCATCAGATGTTGTTTTGGCTCAGAGATAGGCAGAGGAGAAAATAAACCAGAGAACTGAGAGAATGAAGAGTGATGGATGAGATGAGTGATAAGTCTTTTATTCACTTGTTGTTGATCCAGACAGTTTTTTTTTTCCTGCTGTTATTTTAACAACTTTTCTGACAACAGCGTTTAGCTTTATTGTCATCTAATCCTAAACAGCTAGAAGAGTGTAAGAAAAAGTTATTCTATAGAAACTGACAGGCTGTAATGCAGTCTGTTTGGATTCACATTCAACAGAAAATTTCAGTGATATAAAAATAAGATTACCACACTGCCATACTTTGATATAGTACTGGTTAATTTTTTACTGATTTCTAAGTGACTGTAAAGACACTGACTGGTGTTTGTGAGAGAGGGAAGTCCCACTCTCATCTGGCGATTTCTATTCTAGTCTTGTAGTAACTGAATTTCAGTGCTGTCGCTTTTTTTTAAACATTATTTTGAAAAATAAAATATATATTGTACAAATCTCTTTTTTTATTTTACAAAATAAGGGAAGTCTGAGAAATACTGATGCTCTATTATTACTCACTGACTTTGTATCTTGTTAATCTTTTTTTAGAAAGGCAGGTAGCAACAAAAATAGTGGAAATTCACTAGCAGATTTAGTGTTTCCAAGTGACTCAAATGTGTGGCTACAATGTGGCAAATGTTGGTGCCACTTAGCTCGTGTAGTCCCTGGAGAGCAGTGGTCTTTTCTATGGATGCTGGAGGTCTTGGGCGCCTTCTTACTCCTTCATACTGCATTGCAGCAGCCACAGGTTTCACACACACACACACACACACACACACACGCACACGCACACGCACACGCACGCACACACACGCACACACACGCACACACACACA